>WEIT01006209.1:1587-14223 GCA_013389985.1 Dryoscopus gambensis | reverse complement strand
TTTCTTTGCAGCCAAAATAAGGGGTTTTTTTGGACCAAAACAAGGATTTTTCTGACCAAAAATAAATTTTCTTTGGGACCAAAATAAGGAATTTTTTGGACCAAAATAAGGGATTTTTTTGGACCAAAACAAGGGTGCTTCTGACCAAAAATGAATTTTCTTTGCGACCAAAATAAGGGGTTTTTTGGACCAAAACCAACTTTCCTTTTGACCAAAACCATGAGCTTTTCTGACCAAACCCAACCGTTCCGAGGCCAGGAACCCCAACCCCGTGAAACCCCCGAGCTCCGCGTCTCCGCGCTCGTCCCCGGGGCTGAATTCCCACGGAATTTTTGGGCTTTTCCTCCCTTTCCCAGTCCAAGCTGGAGAACCGGGAATACCGGGACGCTCAGGAATTCGCGGCCGACGTGCGGTTGATGTTCTCCAACTGCTACAAGTACAACCCCGCCGACCACGAGGTGGTGGCCATGGCACGCAAGCTGCAGGTGAGGATTCCCGATTCCCGGGAAAATTCTCCTCTTGGAAAAGCCAAAAATGTCTTGGAATTGTGTTTTTTTTTAAAAAAATGCTGACTCGGCAAAAAAAAATCATTAAAATCCGTAATTTTTTGTCACGGAAGCAAAACAAATCAGCTCAGGTTCCTCCCAGTTTCCTCCTTTAAGCTCAGCTTTATTGCATAATTCTCCTTTTCCTGTCCCAGCTCAGTTTTCTCCCAGTTTCCTCCTGGTTTTCTCCCAATTTTTTCCCAATTTTGCCTTGATTTCCTCTCAGTTTTCCCTCAATTTCCTCTCAGTTTCCTCCCAGTTTTCTCCCAATTTTTTCCCAATTTTGCCTTGATTTCCTCTCAGTTTTCCCTCAATATCTTCCCAATTTCCTCTCCGTTTTCCCTCAATTTTCTCCCACTTTTCTTCCAATTTCCCCTCCATTTTCTGTCAGTTTTCCCTCAATTTCTTCCCAATTTCCTCTCAATTTCTTCTCCATTTCTTTTCAATTTCCCCTCAATTTTCTCTCAATTTCCCCCCAATTTTCTTCATTAGGCTCACTTTTATTTAATATTTCTTTTTTTCCCACCCCAGCTCAGTTTTCTCCCCATTTCCTCCTAATTTCCTCCTTTGAGCTCAGTTTTATTAATTCTTTTTCCTGCTCCAGCTCACTTCTCCCTCAGTTTTTCCTACATTTCCTCCGAGTGTCCCCCACTTTAAGCCAAGCTTTATTTAATATTTCTCTTTTTCCCGTCCCTCCCAGTTTTTGGGGCGGCTCCAAAATGTCCCTTTTGTCCCCAAAAAGCCTCGAGAGGAGCCCGGAGAGGCCCTGCTGAGCTTTAGATCCCTCCCCCGGCGCTTTTCCAGGGAGTTTTTTCCATCTCTTCCTCATTCCCAAGGGTTTGGAATTCGTTAAGCGGCTCCTAACGAAGCTCCCACGTCGGAACTCCATAAAAACACCTGGATTCCAGGACTTTTTGGGAATTTGCCTGGTTCAAGCAAGGACAATCCCAAGGATTTGGGAAAAGCGGAGCTCCCAGAGCTCCAAATACTCCAATATTCTGGTTTTTAACCCAAAAATTCCTTAAAAACACCTCCAGCGCTCGCCACATCCGCAATTCCAGGAGTTTATCCCCTTAAATCCTGATTTTTTTTCCTCATTTTTTTGGCTTTGGGAGGATCGTGGTCCTCGTTTTCCAAAAGAAATTAATCAGAATTTCTCCTTCGTAACTCGATCCCGAATCCGTGCGAAAGATGGAAAATCCGCGTGGAAAAATCCTTGGAGCGTGGCGGGGATGGGAGGAGGGAAAAATGCGAATTCCAGAGATGTGGGATGAGAAAATCCCAGTACCCAATTTTGCCTTGAATTAAATGAGGAGGAAAATGATTAAATCAGGAGGAAAACAGCTAAAATTTGGGGGAAATGAGAATTGAGGGAAGAATTCCGAGGCTGACTGAAGAAACAACTGGGGAAAAAAATAAAGGAGGAATGGGATTTGAACAAATTTGTGGAGTTTTGGAAGTGGAAAAATCAGGGAAGGGCTGCAGCTGTGCTGATCCCTCCAGATGTGGAGCCGGGAAAGAAAATCCAGGGAAAAGCAGCAACGAGCCCAGGAAAGTTGAGGAAATCGTGGATTTTCCGTAAAAATCCGGCTCAGGTTTGATGGGAGCTGAGGGAATGTGAGTTTTGGGATGGATTTAGGAGAATCCAGCGTCTTTTTAGTGGTTTTTTCCTGGAATTTATGAGGAGGAGACGCCTGGAAAACGCAATTCCCGCCCTCTGGCATGTTTGGATCCGGCAAAAAAACCTTTTAAAGTGAAATTCCAGGGAATTTTCCAAGCTCCGGCAGGAGGGAAAGGTAAAATCCAAGCTGAGAGCTCAATTTTTCCTGTTCTGGGCTAAGTATTTTCGTGGAGAATCGTAGTTTTCCGTATTTTTCACATCTGTTTTGGGGGAAAATCCTCAGTGAGCGACGTCTCCAGGTGACCAAATCCGGACCAAAACCGGGATTTCGGGTTGGGATCACATTCCTGGAGAGCTCAACTGCTTGGGAAGCTTTAATTTTTGGGATCGAGACGGAAAAAAAGATGGATTTTGAGTGTCATAATCCCAAAAAACAACACCCGGAGTCCTGCTCCATCCTGGGAAAGCCCAGCCTGCGGAATAACTCCTTTTCCTGCTTTTTCATCACCAGAAGATCCCTTTTTTTGTTGTTTTGCAGGGAATTGCAGCTTCTAGAAGAAGTTTTGAACCCATGATTAAAAATACGTTAATTAGCTCATATTCGATTCCGTGGATTTTTATTTTTCCAACCGTTCTCATGTGGATTTTCCGGGATCCTTCTGATATTTCGTGACCCAGCTTCTTCCAAATCCCAGGAGGCTGAAAATTGGTATAAAACCAACCCGGAATGTGGGATTTTGGGCACCTGGAGGATGTAAAAATCAAAAATTCCGAGGTTGGTGGAGCTTTTCCAACCTGGTGACAGTCGGGAATTGGAATTCCTGGCTCGTGGGGAACAGGAATTAGGTCAGAAACACTCACGGTGAAGTAAAAACCTTGAAAATGGAGGAAGAACCTTGAAAATGGAGGAAAAACCTTGAAAATGGAGGAAAAACCTTGAAAATGGAGGAAAAATCCTTCAAAATGGAAGAAAAATCCTTCAAAATGGACTGAAAATCCTTCAAAATGAGTGAAAACCCCTTAAATGGATGAAGAGCAGAGGGGGCTGTGAATCCACTGTGGAATTAAGGCTGGAGAAGACCTCGAAAATCATGGAGTCAACCAAACATGATCCAAGAAGATCCAAAAGAACTCAAGAACGTGGAAAACGCCCCTTTTAAAAGAGTAAATATTATTAATTTTTTCCCCAAAGTACTTTGGAGATGGTTGAGCTCTCCAGTGGGAACACATGGTGGAATTCAGGTTGGAAAAGACTTCCGAGATCATGGAGTCGACCAAAGACGCTCCAAGAAGACCCAGAATGACTCAAAAACCTGGAGAACGTCGCTTTTAAATGAGAAATTGACCAAATCCTCTTATTTCCCCCCACAAATCGCTCTGGAGATGGTTGAGATCTCCACTGGGAATCCACGGTGAGACCTCCAAGATCATCGAATCAACCAAAGATGATCCAAGAAGACCTCATGAACCTGAGAGATGCAACTTTTAAAGGAGAAATTGAGTAAATCCTGTATTTTTTTCCCCCCAAACCCACCCTGGAGAGTCAGAATTCCGAGCACGCTCCAAGATTTCAGGAACCCCCTCATGTCCATGTGTTGACCCCTCGTGTAGAACCCCCAGGTCTGTAGGGAGACTTTTAAATGAGAAATTGACCAAATCCTCTCATTTCTCCCCACGAATCGCTCTGGAGATGGTTGAGATCTCCACTGGGAATCCACGGTGAAACCTCCAAGATCATCAGATCAACCAAAGATGATCCAAGACCTCGTGAACCTGAGAGATGCAACTTTTAAAGGACAAATTGAGTAAATCCTATGTTTTTTTCCCCACAAACCCATCTTGAAGAGTCAGAATTCCAAGTGCACTCCAAGATTTCAGGACCCCCCTCCATGTCCATGTGCTGACCCCTCGTGTAGAACCCCCAGGTCTGTAGGGACACCCCCACCTTTGGAGATCCCCTCCCAGCGCCGCTCGCGCCCGCTCGGTGCCGAGCCCGGCGTCGCTTCCCGCCCATCGCTGTCGTTCCAGGACGTGTTTGAGATGCGCTTTGCCAAGATGCCGGACGAGCCGGAGGAGCCGGCCATTCCCGCCTCGTCCCCCGTGGTGGTCCCGCCCCCCACCAAGGTGGCCCCGCCCTCGTCCAGCGACAGCAGCAGCGACAGCTCCTCCGACAGCGACAGCTCCTCCGACGACTCCGAGGAGGAGCGGGCGCAGCGCTTGGCCGAGCTCCAGGAGCAGGTACGGCCTCGTCCCCGGGGTCCTTCCGGGGGCGTTCGGTGGCCTCGGGGTCGCGGCTCGAAGTCGTGGGTTCCCCAGGACCATCAGCTCTGGAGGCATCAAAATCGTTGGGTTTGTTGAGCTGAAATGGTTGGGTTGGCCTGAAGTCGTTGGGTTTGTTAAGCTGAAATGGGCAGGTTGGTTGAGCTAAAATGGTTGGGTTGACCCGAAATCGTTGGGTTGGTTGAGCTGAAGTGGTTGGGTTGGTTGAGCTGAAGTGGTTGGGTTTGTTGAGCTAAAATGGTCGGGTTGGCCTGAAATCGTTGGGTTTGTTGAGCTAAAATGGTTGGGTTGGCCTGAAATCGTTGGGTTTGTGGAGCTAAAATGGTTGGGTTGGCCTGAAATCGTTGGGTTGACCCAAAGTCATTGGGTTTGTTGGGCTAAAATGGTAGCATTTATTGTCCTAAAATTGTTGGGTTTGTTGAGCTGAAATGGTTGGATTGACCTGAAATCATTGGGTTTGTTGAGCTGAAATGGTTGGATTTATTGTCCTAAAATTGTTGGGTTTGTTGAGCTGAAATGGTTGGGTTGACCCAAAATCGTTGGGTTTGTTGAGGTAAAATTGTTGAGTTTATTGACTCTGAATCGTTGCAGTTCTTTCACCTAAAATCATTGGGTTTGTTGACCCAAAATCATTGGGTTTGTTGACCTGAAATTGTTGGGTTGACCTAAAATCGTTAGATTTGTTGACCCAAAGTTGTTGAGATTGTTGACCCAAAGTTGTTGGGTTTGTTGACCCAAAATCGTTGGGTTCCGAGCAAAGCACGAAGGAATCGGAGCTTTTCAGGAGGATCCTCCTGCTGGACTTTGGTGGTGGGATGAGAGGTTGGATTTGATGACCATGGAGGTGACCAGGGGCTGACTGGACACTGGACTGGGTGGGAATGTTGGGGTTAGTCCCATGTTGGATTTGATGACCATGGAGGTGACCAGGGGCTGACTGGACACTGGTGTGGGTGGGAACGTTGGGGTCAGTCCCATGTTGGATTTGATGATCATGGAGGTGACCAAGGGCTGACTGGACACTGGTCTGGGTGAGAAGGTTGGGGTCAGTCCGAGGATGGATTTGATGACCTTGGAGGTGACCAAGGGCTGACTGGACACTGGTCTGGGTGGGAATGTTGGGGTCAGTCCGAGGTTGGATTTGATCATCATGGAGGTGACCAGGGGCTGACCGGACACTGGACTGGGTGGGAATGTTGGGGTCAGTCCGAGGTTGGATTTGATCATCATGGAGGTGACCAGGGGCTGACTGGACACTGGTCTGGGTGGGAATGTTGGGGTCAGTTCCAGGTTGGATTTGATGACCATGGAGATGACCAAGGGCTGACTGGACACTGGACTGGGTGAGAAGCTTGGGGTCAGTCTGAGGTTGGATTTTATGACCATGGCGGTGTCCAGACCGGACGCCGCTCTGGATGACCAGGCGGGGGTCGTTCCGAGGTCGGATCTGATGACCCTGGAGAACTTCTCCGACCTCCGCCATTCCCTAATTCCCGGTTCCCCCCAGCTGAAGGCCGTGCACGAGCAGCTGGCGGCGCTGTCCCAGCCCCAGCAGAACAAACCAAAGAAGAAGGAGAAGGACAAGAAGGAGAAGAAGAAGGAGAAGCACAAAAAGAAGGAGGAGCTGGAGGACGCCAAGAAGAGCAAAGCCAAGGAGCCGCCGCCCAAGAAGGCCAAGAAGAGCAACAGCAACAGCAGCGCCTCCAGGTGGGCCCTTCCCACAATTCTTTGGCAGAATTTTGGGATTTCTCCTCTGCTAAGTAATGTAATTACCGCGGGAGCTTTAACAGGGTCGAGTCCGGCTGTGAGATCAGCTCAGGTTTTGGGGCTGATTCTTCTCCGTGGCCGGTGGGGATGCCTGGATGGGCAGCTGAAGCTTGGTCTTGGATTTCCAAAACCAGCTTGAGCTCAGTTTTGGGTGTCCAGGAGCAGGTGGAGCTCAGTCCAAGAGCAGGTTGAGCTCAGCTGTAGGTTAGTGCCAGGTTTAGACTGGTTTTAGGTCTAAAACGCCATTTTTTGGTCGCACGAGCAGCAGGAAAGAGCCAATGGCGGTGAAGCGCTCCAGCTCCTATGGGTTCGTGCCAAGTTTAGACTGGGTTTAGGATGGGTTTAGGCCGGATTTAGGTCTAAAATGCCATTTTTTGGTCGCCTGAGCAGCAAGAAGGAGCTGGTGGTGAAGCTCCTGTGCGTTAGTGCTGAGTTTAAACTGGGTTTAGGATGGGTTTAGGTCTAAAATGCCGTTTTTTGGTCGTGTGAACAGCAGGAAGGAGCTGGTGGTGAAGCCCTCCAGCTCCTGGGGGTTTATGCTGGGTTTAGACTGGGTTTAGGCCAGGTTTAAGTCTAAAACACCATTTTTCGGTCACGTGAGCAGCAAGAAGGAGCCGGCGGCGGTGAAGCCCAGCAAAGCCGCGCCCGCCTACGAGTCGGAGGAGGAGGAGAAGTGCAAGCCCATGTCCTACGAGGAGAAGCGGCAGCTGAGCCTGGACATCAACAAACTCCCCGGAGAAAAGCTGGGCCGGGTCGTGCACATCATCCAGTCCCGGGAGCCATCACTCAAAAACTCCAACCCCGACGAGATCGAGATCGACTTCGAGACGCTGAAGCCGTCGACGCTGCGCGAGCTCGAGCGCTACGTCACCTCCTGCCTGCGCAAGAAGAGGAAACCCCCGGGTACGTCCAAATCCCCAAAAATTTGGGGTTTTGAGCCAGGTTTTGCGGTGGTTTCGGTCCCAAGGGTCGGGTTTTCGCCGAGGTTTTTATGGGTTTTTTCGCCTCCAAGATGGCGGCGGGTGGGATTCAAAATGGCGGCCAGCCCTGTTTTGTTTGTAGTCATTAAAGGGTTTTTTTAATTAAAAATTTCCCAGTTTTGAGCTATTGAATTTAAGTTTTTAATTTAAGCTTAAATTATTTAATTGCCGAATTATTAAATTTCAATTATTTACATTGAAATTAAATTGTTAAATTGAATTGCTGAATTATTTTATGAAGTTAGTTAATTGGAAAATTGTTTTTTTTAAGAATTAGCTTAATAGACTTAATTATTGAAGTACCAAATTTTTGTGTTCTTATTAATTAATTTTCATATTTTTAAGAAAACCAAAGTTAAGCAAACTTTTTAAAGTAAAAAAAATGAGCTTTGTCCCCTTCGATTCCCACGTTATTTGGAAATTCAATTTTTTTAATTGTTTGAGTTAGCACTTACCCCTCGTGTTATCAAATTTTTTTTTTCTAATTTTTAAAAATAATTTTTTTGTATTTTTATTTTTAGCAATAAGAGGGTGGGAGGAGCCAGCTGGGTTTGGGACAAATCGGTTGGGGTTGGGATTGGAACCAGTTGGGTTTAGGACAAACCAGTTGAGCTTGAGACCAACCAGTTGGGTTTAGGATGAACCAGTTGAGTTTGGGACAAACCAGTTTGGTTTGGGATGAGCCAGTTGGGATGAACCAGTTGCGTTTGGGACCAACCAGTTGGGTTCAGGATGAACCAGTTGGATTTGGGACGAACCAATTGGGTTCAGGACGAACCAGTTGAGTTTGGGACAAACCCGTTGAGCTCAAGAGCAACCAGTTGCGTTTGGGATGAACCAGTTGGGTTCAGGATGAACCAGTTGGCTTTGGGACAAATCAGTTGCGTTTGGGACCAAGCAGTTGAGTTTGGGATGAGCCAGTTGAGCTCGAGACCAACCAGTTGGGTTTAGGACGAACCAGTTGGGTTTAAGATGAACCAGTTGAGTTTGGGACAAACCAGTTGAGCTCAAGAGCAACCAGTTGCGTTTGGGATGAACCAGTTGGGTTCAGGATGAACCAGTTGGCTTTGGGACAAATCAGTTGCGTTTGGGACCAAGCAGTTGAGTTTGGGATGAGCCAGTTGAGCTCGAGACCAACCAGTTGGATTTGGGATGAACCAATTGGGTTTGGGATGAACCAGTTGGGTTAGGATGAACCAGTTGAGTTTGGGAAGAACCAGTTGAGTTTGGGACAAACCAGTTGAGCTCAAGAGCAACCAGTTGGGTTTGGGACCAACCAGTTGGGTTCAGGATGAACCGGTTGGATTTGGGATGAACCAGTTGAGTTTAGGATGAACCAGTTGGATTTGGGACGAACCAGTTGAGTTTGGGACGAACCAGTTGAGCTCAAGACCAACCAGTTGGCTTTGGGATGATCCAGTTGAGTTTAGGATCAACCAGTTGAGCTCAAGACCCACTAGTTGAGCTTAGGACAAACCAGTTGGGCTCCCGCGTTGATCCCGCTGCCGACGCCCCCGCGGTGACCGCTGCCCGTCTCTCCCAGCAGAGAAGGTCGACGTCCTGGCCGGCTCCTCCAAGCTCAAGGGCTTCTCGTCGTCGGAGTCGGAATCCAGCAGCGAGTCCAGCTCCTCCGACAGCGACGAGTCGGACTCAGGTTAGCGCTTCCCGCCCTTCCCGACCTTCTCCGGACAAATAAACTCGATTTCATTCCTGCCTCCGCCGTCACTTCTTCTTTTGGGAAACCTCTGCAATCTCCTCACCCCATCCCGTGATTTTTTTTTTCTCCTTTTTTCTCCCGGAGCGAGCGCCGTGGGAGGTCTCGGTCGGACGGGGTCGCTGGTTTTTTTTTGGGGGGGAAAATGGGATTTTCCGAAGGCGCCGTCGGAAATGTTGGTTGGAGATGGGATTTTATGGACGAAATGGGATTTTATGGGGGAAAAAAAACCATGGGGAAATGGGGTTTAGTGGAGGAAAAGATGGAAGGAGCGGGGTTTTGGGGATCGAAAAAGATGCAGGAAGTGGAATTTTAGGGAGAAAAGCGTGGAGGAGAAAGGGGAGTTTATGGGTAAAAAAAGATGGAGGGGGTGGGCTTTTATGGAGAAAAATGGAGGAGATTTTGGAAAACTGAGGAAATTGATGGGATTTTATGGATGAAGATGGAGAAGGAGGGGATTTTATGGATAGAAAGCTAAGGAAATGAGATTTTTAAGGAGGTAAAAATGGAGGGAATGGGATTTTATGGGAAGAAAAGATCCGGAAAATGGGATTTTATGGATAAGAAAAGATGGAGGAAAAAGGATTTAATGGAGGAAAGGGGTTTTTATGGAGGAGAAAAACGGAAATGGGATTTTCTGGCTGAATAAAGATGGAGGGGATGGGATTTTTATGGCTAAAGGTGGAGAAAAGAGGGGGAAAAAGGGAGGGAATGGGATTTTACGGATTAAAAAAATGGGGAAAATGGGATTTTGGGGATAAATCCCTTTTTATTTTACGGCACTGGGCGGGTTCGGGACCTGGGATCTGAGGAAAAAATGGATTTGGAGGGAATTTGAAATTCCGAGTCCCCAGCATCGCTCCCTGCGCCTCCCTCGCGCCGCCGTCAGGATGAAATCCCGATTTTTCCATATTATTATCCTGAATTTTCCAAATTCCCGCCTTTTCCTCGCGCCCGTTCCCGCCGTGGGTTTGGGATTTGCCGTCGCCTCCCACTGGATTTGTCCCTGTCCCGAAATCCGAGCCCGAGCCAGGTTTAACTCCAGGAAACGGGAAGGGTTTGGTGCCTCCCGTGTTGGAAAATCCCAAGGAAATCTTTGGGATTTAATTCCAGAGCAGAGAGGGAGCAGAAATCCTCAAGAATCCCCAAAAAATCCCCCCCAAAAAGAGCAAAAATCCCAAATAAAATTAAATAATCCCAAAAAAACCAGGATTGAGCCAGACCTGGTGGCGCTTCCCAGTGATTTTCCGGGATAAACGCGGAATTAGGGATCTTGGATTTTTTAGAAAAACTTGAAGTAGTTTTCCATAAATTTTGCGGTTTTTTGGAGGGGGTTGAAAGGTTTTGTTGGAATTTAGACCTGACTCAGGAATGGGAAAATCCAGGGATCTGGAGCAAAATCTTTCCCAGGAGTGAAATACCCTAGATTTATCCTTGAAATCCCATTTTTATCGGATTTTTCCTGAGTTTTGCCCAATTTTCCATCGCTTCCACCAAAATAAACGGGATTGGGCTCATCCCAAATCCAGAGCCTCAATCCCAATCCCATAAAATTTCTCCTCCAAACCCATCCCCATCCCAAAATTTATTGAAAATCCTCTTTTTCCCCCCGAATCCAGTGGCAGATGCTCGTTGGGATGAGTGGTGGGCTGATCCCAAGAATCTGAAAACCTGGGAATTTTTGGGATGGGCCGATGCCAAACCCTCCTCGTTCCAATAAAAACCTGGAAAAAGCCAAAATCTGCTCGGAGCCGCTCCCGATCCGGCTTCCCAAAATATGGAAAATGTTCTCTTAAGGGAATTTTCCCCCCAAAAAAAAAGTGGTGGTTGGAAACAGAAAAATCTGGGAAAGGCTTTTTTGGGGATGAATTCAACTGCAAACCACCAAATCCAGACTTTTCTCCCGAAAAACCTCGATCTGCCCCAAATATTTTCCTGAAATCCGTTGACGATTTTTAGTTCCTTTTTCCAAGATTTCTCAGCCTTGGAGGCGCCAATTCCTTCCTCCCCCAAAACCCTGGGAAACTGCATCTGTTGGATATTTTGGAATAATAAAATCAATAAAAGGACTCCAAAAATCCACTTTTTTCATGGAGTTTTACCCCACGATGTTGGAATTCGGATCCGTCCGTCGGCGTTTCGCCGCTTGGGTGGGAATTAAATCCGGATTTTTGGGGAAAATCCCATAAATCCACACGGCCACGCCCAGATTTGACCTTTCCGCCCTAAAACCGTCTGGAAGTGACGTTTTCCATCAATCCCGGTGGATTTTATTCCCACGGATTCGAGGTTGAAGGTTTATCCATGGGTTGGGTTGGGATCTCCAAAATCCTGGATGATCCTTGTGGGAACGCGATTCTGACTGGGATCCAACATCAGCGATGAATGTTGGGATCATCCTTGGAATCTTCTCCTGGACCAGAAAATGCCGACTGGGACATCCGGCGATAAAGGTTGGGATCATCTTTGAGTTGGGATCTCCAAAATCCAGGATGATCCTTCCGGGAACGTGATTCCGACTGGGATCCAACACTGGCGATGGAAGTTGGGATCATCCTTGGGTTGAAATCCTTGGAATCTCCTCCTGGACCAGAAAATTCCAACTGAGACCCAAGGTTGGGATCATCCTTGGGTTGGGATCTCCAAAATCCAGGATGATCCTTCTGGGAACGCAATTCCGACTGGGATCCAGGACTGGCAATGAATTTTGGGATCATCCTTTGGTTGGGATCTCCAAAATCCAGGATGATCCCTCTGGGAATGCGATTCCGACTGGGATCCAACACCGACAATGGAAGTTGGGATCATCCTTGGGTTGAAATCCTTGGAATCTCCTCCTGGACCTCGTGGTTCCGACTGGGATCTGACAGCTGGGAATGAAGGTTGGGATCATTGTTGGGATCTCCAGAATCCAGGATGATCCTCCTGGACCAGAAAATTCCAACTGGGACATTCAGCGATGAAAGTTGGGATCATCCTTGGTTTGGGATGTCCAAAATCCAGGATGATCCTTCTGGGAACATGATTACGACTGGGATCCAGCACCGATGAAGGAAGTTTGGATCATCCTTGGGCTGAAATCCTTGGAATCTTCTCCTGGACCTCGCGATTCCAACTGGAATCCGACAGCCGGCAACGGATTTTGGGATCATCCTTGGAAATATTTGATCCCTGATTTTTTTTATCTTTGGAATATGTAATCATTGATTTCTTTTGTTTTAGGAGTATTCGATCTGTGATATTTTTATGTATGGGATATTTTGAATCCATGGTTTTTCTTGGCCATTGGATCTTTTCCCGGCAGTTCTCCCTCATTTCTTTTTTGGCGGCGAAAACGCCGAACCCCAATCCCAGAGATCCCTGGGGAATTCCAGCTCCATCCCTGGGGAATTCCAGTCGATCCCTGGGGAATTCCAGCCCCGTTCCCCATCGGTGCTGTCGGGTTCATCCGGAGGCGTTCCCAGATTAATTTTTTTTCTCTTCCTGTTTTTTTTTTTGGCAGAAATGGCGCCGAAATTGAAGAAAAAAGGGCACTCAGGGCGGGAGCAGAAAAAGGTAGGAATGGGATTGGGATTGGGATTGGGATTGGGATTGGATCCAGGGATTTGGATGGGATCTGTGGGTTGGGATCAGGAATGGATCAATTGGGATTGGATTCATTAATTGGGTTGGGATGGGATTCGTGGGTTGGGATTGGATCCATGAATTGGATTGGGATGGGATCCATGG
>WEIT01006208.1:733-37971 GCA_013389985.1 Dryoscopus gambensis | reverse complement strand
CATAAACATTTCCTTCTTTTGGCTAAGGCTGAGTTTCTTGCATTTTAAGGTGCATCTCCTTGAAAGCTGAAGTATAATGGCTTAAATTATTCATTAATTACTTAAAGGCAAGAAGGAGTTTTGGGGAACAGATCAAATACCAAATTCTTACTGGGGTCTTTCTGTATAAAACTCCCACAGTATAATTTCTAGATGAATTTCACTCACTAAATCCTTAACTCCATTCCTTTAGTCTTGCATAATTAAACACTAGTTTTAAGCCTTGCTCAATAAATTCAGAATGTTTTTGTCATCTTTATTTCAGAACTTCCCAATTTAGCATTTTCATAGCATCTAGTCAGCCATCCTGTATTACTGCACCAGACACTTCATGTAAATAGGTAACCTTTCATACAGTTATTAGCTTTTATGTTTTAATTTTTCCAAGTCCACCATAGGTGGCTCTTTAGACAGGACAGAGAAGATAGTTATTAATTGAATAGGCCCTGACCAGCCCAATCTCATGGGAAGCATCCTATGGCAGGGGCTTTGGAACTAGATGATCTTCCAGGTTGCTTCCAACCCAAAGCATTCTATGAACTGGTTTATAAAATATCACAACTACTGTAATTGTTTACAGGATATTACTGCCAAAGAAATGCTTTTCTTAGGCACATTATTATTCTGAAACACATTGATATGATAAAGATTTATTAGCAGAGCTGGTATATTACTAATATACCAGTGCTTTATGGTCAGCAGACAAACAGGGAAGTAATAATTTTATTGTCGTACATTGCCAATAAAATCAGTGTATACATACATTTCCTAAGCTACATATTATTCTGTTCAAGCTATTCCAAAATACCTTAAGGTTTGCAGGTGGGCAACCCTTTGAGATTATACAGGCATAAAGGAAACTAACCAGAAACAAAACAGTTCTTCCCCCTCCTTCAGCCCATGCAGTTACTACCTGAAAGTCAGACTTCACAGGCTGAAGCAGCACCATTTATTTTTAATATATCAACAAAGAGTCAAACTTCAAGGTTGTCTGTAACAATAACGTTCCCTTTCTGCTCACACATTATGCCCTACAGAGATCTGGAGGATGGAGGAATATGTCCCATAGGAGAGGTCAACAGACATTTGCCCACAAGAAAATTCAGGGTAGAACTGCTGCCCTGCTGTTCTGGCTATCCACTACAGCAGCCAGCCTCAAATGAAAACTTCCAGCACTGCTGGCAAGGACAACCATGGATGTGCAAGCCTTCACTGGCACCTTCCACATCCGGCCAGAACAAGGATCCACTCTGGGGAAGAGTATGGCCTTTCTGAAGGAAAACACAACAAGTAAAGATTGTCACAGGACACATACACAGGAATGAGTTTAACCAGAGAAGGCAAACTGACTGCATCAGCAAGGCAGGTGGGAGCACCAGCCGTGCCGATGAGCATGACCATGGTCTGAAGGTACACTGTGGGCACAATGGCATGAAACAGAAGTGGTCTCATCACCTAAAGACTTTTAAATTGGGGGAAATGTAGAGAAATTCCAGAAAGATTTAGTTTGGCTGGACAAGCTGGCTCCAGTTTGTTCTTTTAGTGTCTGCACCCGTTGGGGTCCAAGCATTTCTCAGTGAGGTCAAACAGGTGTAAGGGATGCAAACATTTCCCAAAAACCAAAACATGGCTTTTTGATCTTCAAAATCAAGTAAACAGATCAAAACAGGGAACAATCATCACTCAGAGAATGCTACACTAACCATTTGTAGTATTTTAACTTTTATGTCAAATGAAGCTGCCAGCACTGCTGTGAAGCTGCTGATCTACTGTGGTCAGTCTTCCAGCCAAGCTCACTGATAGGAAACTTCATTAAAAAGAAAGCTGCAATCCATGGGTCTGTAAATCACTTTGTGTACACAGAGCAGAGATGCTTACATTTTTAATAGTACATTGAGGTGGAGAGCCCCCACAAGGAAGGTATATCCTCATCTAGGATTCAGGCCGCAGCAGTGAATCAAACTGCTTCTAATGCTAATGAAGCTGTTGGTTTGAAACAGTGTTTATAAGGAAAGGAGATATTTCAGAAATGAAACCACAACTGCTATAAAGTACAAACTTCATATGTAAAAAGGCCAATGAGGCTTGTTTTCTCAGGTCTTTTTCTTTAAAAAGTCAATCCATATACCTTTACTTGCTGTTTCTCACACGAGTTTTTAACTGCACTGCTATGGAGAAAGGGCAGAGCAGCATGGGCAAGGACGAAACACAACTTCCAGTTGCAAAGGGTGAAGAGAAGTGACTGTGCTTCAAGAAACAACTTGGAGGACTGACGTAAATTACTTTCAATGCAATTTACTCTTCCCTTGTTCTTTGAAAATGTGACACTAGATGGCGAAAATATTAGCATAGTGAGCTTTTGCAAACAACTGAAAAAGTACAAATACGTTTCTCTGATTCCTTCTCTTACAGATATAAGTGTGGTGCATTCACACTGTTAATGAACCACAGCCAGAATCAATTACACATTTCTCTCATTCACCCCATTTACACATTCATAACTGTAATCGGCCCATCCAGCCAACTGCATAATGAAGCTGTACCCTGTCAATCACAGCGGGAACCATATGAATTTCAAGAAGGAAGGTACTGCACTGCGTGTGCCACTGAATTAAAATTAAAAAGTGGATAAAAATTCAGAGCGTTAAGGGCTCTGTTTGTAAATATTACCGGTTGATTTACACAATAAGCACCCACCATCTTGGTGCTGAAAAGGAATAGCTGAGGTTCAGTTGGTGGCAAATGGAATTACCTCCAGATATTCATACCTGCTGGCTATCCCTATTTATCAGGAATGTGCACAGCCTATTGCTTTGGTGTACAAATTGCTCAGCTTGTTCATTTTCTATTTCTAGCTACATGCATTTGCACATAAAAACTGCATTTTCAGTGTGCAAGAAACAACTGTTAAGTTCAGCTGAAATGAAACCCACAGGACCACAGTCTAATTTTGTGTCTCCGAAAGTAGATTAGCAGAGCTGAATATTGTAAATGTAAGACATCTTTTATAAATCACAGAATGCTGTGTGTGACTACATACAATACAACCCTTAAGTTCAAAAGCATTTCTCTGCTTTATATAGGTATAGATTGTGTTTATGAGCAGTTAAAGAGTCAGTCTCAGGTTTTTAGGCTTGAGGCAATAAGCACTGCTCAATCTGAACTTTGTACCTTTTATAGCTGCCTTCAGTGATTAATTAGCTGTTTTGGGTGAACACAAAAAAATGTTTCATTAGCTGCAAAAGCTAGAACATCTAGAAGTCATTTATGTAAAATATTTAAGCCATTTTTCACCTAAATGGCATTGTCTGCCAAGGAAAGGTAAAGAATATATTTATCGTAAATTATTAACCAGCATCCCTCATTGTGGGTTAGATGTATATCCTAACTACAAGACAGCACAGACAGTCAGAAAACAATAGTCCCAAAGGGAGAGGCGAGGGATTTGCTGAGTCCAAGAGATCCTTAGGGGAGCTGCAGAAATTTGCACTCAATAGCCTGCATTTAGCAGAGAGCGACCACTCAGCATCTGTGGGAAGCTGAAAAACACAGAGAGCTTGTTTGCAATAGTTACACCACTGCCTCGAAAGCCAGCCAGAGAATTAAGTCACACAAGTCAAAGCCCAAGCCTTTTTGGCACTCATGCTTGTCATAAAATACAAGGCCCAAGTATGTCTGTGTAATCCCAGAGCAGTTCCCCTCCCATCAATGAACTTACAGCATTGCTCTGCCACCAGGGCCTCACCATTAACGTCAGAAACAAGAGTAGGCTCTGTTCAGGCAGGAGAAGCAAGTGGTGCAATTAAGAGACACTATACTATATCCCAAAGTAATAGGTTTTACAAAGCAATTTAGTGCCACGATGACAGATGTCAAAGCAGCGGCTAGACAGACGGCCCCACAACTTCCATGGAAATAACTGCCTACGTGTAAAGCTAAAAGGCAACAGCTCCACTTGGGATATTCACAGTGTGAGACGAATGAACACGAAATGAACATGACAAGACCGAACACGAAATTATGACATTCACGACTTGTTATTTCTGGTTTCTTAATCTCTACTGGAAGAATTTGCAGCAGAAATGCTCAAATGTTATCCTTGTTCCCTACCTTCCTACCCAAATAAAGACCTTAGTATACCTAGGAAAAACAGAAAAGATTAAATTATGCTTCCCCAAGCAGATTTTGTCCTCCACACACTAGTGCAAACCTCATTTTGCTGTAGCAGCAGAGGAGCTTGGCCAAGCACCCTCCTCATCGAGTGGCTCATGAAACACATACCAAGTGACCCCCTTGACCCATGTGATGCCCTCCACCTTTCACTGACTATTAATCTTTGCAAGTGGACAAGGTTATAGAAAAAAATGTCCTAATCTGTCTCTTGGTTTCTGTTTGCTATACGTAGGAAAGCATGAGCCACAACTATTCTCTATTTTCATTATAGTGAATAGCGAAAGATGTTTGTGAGCAAGTTTGGGTTTAATTAATTTGATGAGGCTGTTCAACACTCAAAAAGAAACTTTCTTGCCCTAAATAGAGTATTTATTCTTCAGACACTAAGAGAGAATTTCAGTCTACCATTCCACAAAAATTTTACACCAACATCCACAGCCTGGTAAAGGATGTAACAGCAGCCATGTAAATTCAAGGCATATTTAATCCCACTTGATTCTTGATTCAGTAGAGAATCTTGCAAATATTACCCCAAAAAGCATGCAACACAAATCAAGTCATAAAAATGCAAATGAGGATTAGGTTAACTTCAGTTCTACTTTTGGAATTGGATTAATTACAGAGGCACAGAAATCAGAAATGAGCCAATGTATGTTCTCAGCTTCTCAAAGCATGGACCCCTTGTCATACTTCGTCTGTTCTCAGTGTCCAACCCAGTTCTGTTGAAGTGAATTTAGTTACCTCTGCTGGTGTATTGCACAGTTAAAATATAAATATACCCCTTAGGATATGAGGAAAATAAAAAACAACAAAACAAACAAAAGAAAATAAAACAAAAATCTCAAGCCAAAACAAAACAAAAAAAACCCCCCAAACATCCGCAAAAAAAAATCCACAAAAACCTCACTTAGCCTCACTATAAAACATAGTACCAGACTACTTTTATCCAGAAAAGATTAATACTTAGAACTAAATTTCTTACACATTCCTCTGAGTGCTGAACCGTGCAACAGAGTGCTCTGATAATTTAACAATAAGCCATAGCAAAAGCTCTTTATTTCCTATTTTAAGGATTTTTCCTGTGCAAATTCTGTTTTGATAATTTCCAGCATTTCTTATTAAAATGTTCTTTATTATTCGGCCAAGTTCATTGTAGGGATGTTGAAACAAAGGAAGACATCCCAAGAAACAAAGAAAACAATCCAACATATTATGTTTACCATGGCCATGGGACATCTTAAATACAACTAGAGCCCCAGATACTGTGCCAGTACTTCAAGGCTTGCTTTCCCTCATGAAAATATCGAATCAATCAAATTATATGTCCTTCATGTAGGATTTAAAAGTATTAGCATAAAAGCTTACAAAACACTGATCTTCACTTGAAAGATCATAGCAGAAAGTTTTCAGAAGACTGAACTAAACAACCCTTAATCACATATTAGCAGCAGAATAACTTCAGGTGAAACGAGGGGAAACTGTCAGCATTGGTTTTATCTGCCCATTGAAGGGATGAAAATTTTTTAATCAGATCACTTTGGTAAAAAGGTTTTTGAAAACACTGAAAAAAGTGTTTTCTTAATAGGAAGTTTTATAGGCTTCTTCAAGAGGAAAAGTATGACTTGGGGTTTCAAAGACAAATTTATTATATTCTTAGCTTCACTGGTGCATCTGTTCCTTAAGGGCAGTACATTATAAAAAGTTACCCACATTTGTTTTTTTCATTTACTATTTCTATATGTTTTCTTGGGGATAAACAAACTTCTTTCACCTCAGAAATTGGAGCACATCTTTTTTGTTTGACACTTCTCTAACCTACATATTCCTCACAGCAGAAATTAGATGCTTTGCTAAGGATTTTGCATGTCTTCTTAAAGAAAAACAGAAAAAGGCAATAAAATTACAGGTTCTCCGTGTATCTTCAAAAGAAACCAGTGGCAGCTAAATCAACCTTATTAACTTTCAAGTTTAAACACTGGAAACCATGCAAGGAAAGTTCAGTATTTCCCTTGCCACAAACAATACAATACAGCTCTTGCAATACAGATAGGAGAGCCTTGTGCAGCTTCTTGGTACCATTTATCACCTCTCAAATCCAAGTGGATGCAGATGGAGGAGAAGGTTAGAAATTAAAAGACTGAAACCATAAAATATTTTTAAATGAATAATGAAAATATATTTTAAAATACAATAAATCCCAATTAAAAAGACAGAGCTGAGGATGCACTTGAACTGTGGTACAGGACTCCATTCTGTACATAGAATACTGTATTTTCCTCATAGCAATAAACACAGTGATTAGAGCTCCAAACTGGCAAACTGCTTCCAAGCTTGGGAGCAATCGCACAGAAACTGGTGAGACTACTGCTTAAAGGTAACAAGAATCCAAACAACAGCAAAGGAAATGAGACCACACCTTGGTGGAATGCACATTTATCATTTCATCTTTTAAAGGGTATCACTGAAAAATCTTGCTCTTACTACCTTTTTACTTTCACAAGAAAAACATAGTCTCTAATTTACTTGACCTTAAGTATTTCTCTTCTGTACTTCTGGCTACCTGCATTTAACAGATCTTTGTCTACAGTCAGTTCCTTTAGAGCTGGTTTCCCCTGCTACACCTATGAGCCCATTACAAAACAACAAAAAGAGGAAAAAATTAAATTTACTATTGCCACCTCTCTCCCAAGCTCAGTCAAACAGTCAGTGGAAACAGGAAAATAGGAGGCAGCACCCAAAAGTAAGCTCAACTCATTTTTAAAAGCTGACTAAATTTCCAGTTGCCAGTGCCACTTTAATTGCCTGATATAATTGTGATAAGTGAAATAACTGGACAGCTCTTTGAACCATAGGATGAGACTTCTTGCCTAGAAGAGGAATCTTACTTTCTATCATCAACTGTATTTTAATTTTACGCGGCTGAAACCACAGTAAAGCACCCTCCTGATATCAACATATTCCAGACACCAAGCTGTGAGAATGCTGTACATGCCAAGATAAATCCTTTGACTGTTCTCCCCCGACCTCTTCCCCAGAGATGCTCTCTAGTTTGAAAGATAGTTTAGTTTCATCAGCTGGCAATGAGACAAATATTAGCACTTGGAATCCAGTGCTCTGCAATCCATCCTAAAAGCAAATCCAGCGGATGATGGAGGCAGGGCACAAACAAGCCTGGTCCTAGAGGGAGGTGGGAAATAGAAAGACGTGTCTGCACAGACAATAGACTATGCCATAGATATGGAACAAAGAAAGAAATAACAGATTCAGAGAAGAACTTCAGTGCTTCAACCCTGCTAACTGCATGTTTTGCAATAAACAGCTATTACTTCTCAGAATACTTCAAACAAAAACAGGCTAATTTATATGTTAATAAATCCAACAACTGTTTTAGCAGAACTAAGTAAATATAAGTCTTGAATCAAGACTGAGAGCAGCCGTTTAGCTTGGGAGAGAAGGGGTACATTGGAGGTAGAACTGCTCTACCACCACTTCGTTCCACACACACTCAGCCAACCGGAGCTTTTGCCCAGCGCCAACAGGGCACAGCCCATGACTTGTTACAACTTACTTGTTCTCTTAAATTTGAGCCCAAGTTTACAATTTTCCCTTCACTTCATACCTCCGCTGACGGGGCAGCAGGATGTGACTCACGGCAGGCGAGGGGACAAGGAAACTAATATGGCTGCGCCTGGCCATGGTGCTCTGCCCTTAATGCAGTTTTCTTTCAGAACTGAGCTTTCACAGACAACACAAGCATCACATTGAAATCATCTGATCTCTTCAGCCTTCCAGCTCAGAAAGATATCAAAAGGAGAGAATAGAAAATTACAAGAAAATGCCACTCTATCTGAACTCCGTTTACTCTCTGGATTGTGTTCATATCACAACATCTAACTGAGCAATACTGCTTATTAAGGCATATACACCTTCTCATGGATTGTGACCAGCTCAGCCAGGCTACTCACTGGCTGCCTGCTTACAATGCCGATCAGCTCACCAACACTACTGGTAAGCACCACCGACGTGGAAAGGAGCTAAAAGTCTCCAGTGAAAATGTTCACAATCACTGGCAGACAAAAACGCTAAGTAGAAACACTAAATGCATCCAATGACGGTATTTAGCAAAAATTGTGGTGTGATATTTCACACAATATGTAATGCTCCTATGGTTCCAAGTGAAAAACAAGCTTTGACAAACATCTTGAGAGTGTTTTGCATCAATGTAAGTTGTAAACAGTTGAATTTCCAGCATGAACAAACATATCATAATAAGAAACAGGGAAACTATTTTCTTTTCAAGATAAAAAATGTATTGCAAAGTGAACTCTTAGCAACTTGCTGAGGCTTATTCACTGCTAATGTTCTCCATGTCAATGTCACTAGGAAGAGCCCTTCGAGAAACACTGGTGTCACCTCTTGTTCAGCTCAATTGAGAAAAATGTACTTAAACATCCTTCTGGAAAGTCATGTAATGAGCTAAAAGAGCTACTGAAGGACATTCTTAAGCTTCAACTTTCTGTAAAGGAAACACCGATGTAAAAAAAGTCAACTTACGCACTCAGTAATATTGTAGTGTGCCACTAGCCTGTCATAAGCATTTCTCAATAATCACCAGTGGAGAATTTCCAACTCAAGTCGCTCAAAAAGGATATTGGGGTTTAGGAACGGGGAACCAGAAAAAGTGGGGCTAGAAATGGCAGCAATACCTTTGAAAAAAGTCTAATGGGGAGATGGCAAAACTTGTGAGGGTGACCAGTGTCAGAACCACATGCCATTGCCAAACCCAAGACTGCCTCTTGCTGAAGGAAACTGCTTCATTTCTGGGAAACCATATTGAGGAAAATATTTGCAAATTTTATTGCACTTGTTATTGAGGCAAAATGGTTATTTTGTCACCTGCAGTGCCCACAAGCTCAATGCCTTGTTTCTCCAGGAAAAGAAAAAATGTCTGCAAAATCGCATTATCCACTTGAACACCAGCCTGAGGATTAGAGGGACTTTTTCGAAGTCTGGGTGCAAAGTTGTACTTCACAGTGCCATTTCCTCCTGCATGGGTTGTTGGAAACATAAACTGGTATTTTCACAGTGAAAGCAACTGCTTCAAGAGTAATGTCAGCTCTCATTGTTCACAAAGTGCTAGAAATCAGAGCACATGAAGCAGCAAACCATTTGGCTGACCTTGCCAGCTGAGCAACTTACAATCAAGCAAGCAAAAACATGTTGGGCAAGACAGCAAAAAAGAAAATCAAACATAGACATGTACTTTCACGTGTTCTTGTGATATCACTGTACTTTTTTTTTCAAAGCAAGCCAAATGCTTGATACTAATCATGGCAAACAACCTGACCTTATGCCGGGTGTGTGTTTTCCATGTGGATCCTGGGCCTGAAAGCAGCACACTGAAAAAGGTAAATCCAATTGCTTCATCAGTGCCATTTATACAGTCAAGTGCTAAAACCCACCTGGGCCACTGTATGACTTAGAAAATCACTTTGCAGCATTGGCTGTTGGTGGCTGTTGTTTGAGAAGTCTGTAAATAGTACCAGATGGAAGAGGCCAAGCATGAGGAACCTTGGATGATGATTTCACTACACTTTAAACCTTTAGAAAAAGGCAAAGCTTTAGCATAAGCACAAAGGCATCCTTTCATTCTTAAAAAAACTGAAAAGGAAACTTTTACCCCATGTTAGTGCTGATATTGTTCATGGTTTATAATTTAAATATTTGTCTTAGTAGAAACTTCATCTTTCACAGAAGCTAGGATTTTTCTGCTTATTTGCAGAAAATTACATATTATTAAAAATTACTGATCTAGAACCTCATAACCTTTAGCTAAAATATTGTGCATTCCTCTCTAGTTACGTTCAGCCATCTTCAAGATTTTCTAAACTGATACCCTTGGCTTTGGGGACCAAAAAAAAACCACCAAAAAACCAACAAAACAAACAAACAAACAAACACAGCCCACAAAACCAATCCTCCTTCCCAAATTCCCACAGAATGAAATTCTAATATAACCAAGTGCTCCTTTTCCTCTGCTTCTCAACCAATAGAAGTTTTGTTAGGAACTTCATCTCATTAGAGTTCTCATCATTTAAACAATGTTGAGCATTAACAAAGAACCCTGTCATAAAGCTTTTGATAGGTGTTTCGTAGCCAACACATTATGGTCAGGACTTACATTATGGTCGGGATTTATGGGAACAATTTAGAGAAGAAATTTAGCAGAGAAATTATAAATGCAAATTCAGAGGAAGATAGTATCCTTTTCTTCACGGAGAGAAATTTTGAAGTTGTTTCTGCAAAGGGGGACCATATAATAAATGTCTAATTTCAATAGTAACATTAGGAAAGAAAGGAAAATTAGAATAGGCCAGGTACCATGTCATCCTTGATATACTACTACACTTCTTTATGAGCACATAGCAATTCAGAGAGCTAATAATAAAAGGTGATGCTGAGATGATGAATTGATGCTATGCAATTAGACCTATTAGAATTCACAAGACTAGACAGGCAATAATCAAACCACTTTCATGCTGCCCATTGCAATTATCTTTGCACTTAAGAATCAACAAAGCACATAATGACTTGCTCTCAATTAAGAAATTCATGAGAAATGGAATTTTAATTAGTGTGTAGAAAATTTGGGCCATTTATTACTTTACAGGACAACAGATTGTTAAAACTAGTTGAGTAGCTCTTAAGTGTTCAGCAAGGGTTCAGGTCCAAGAAGAACACACTGATGCTTCCAAAAAGGAGTTCCTAATAACGTCCCCTGAAATGGGATTGCCAAAGTAAATGCACATTCACTTCTGCTAAATTCTGGAGGGAAAAAAAAAAAAAAACAAAACAAAAAAAACCAATCCACAAACAAAACTGTTGGAACTTGTGACTAAAATGGAAACCATTGCTGATGTTCTCAATTACCAGCTGATGAACAAGTCAGGTAGAGTTATATTTATTTGTGGTACAAACCGCAGATACCAGAAGGTCTCGTTCTACATTCTCATCATAACATGAGTAGGACAAGACAATGAAATGCACCTTCGCTTAAATAACCAGAGTCTGAACAGTAACTTGAATGCTGATTTAAGTTTTCTTTCAACAGTGCTTGAATAGGAAGACTACTTAGATTCAAATAAAATTATTCTCATCATTTGCTGATCTTAGCACAAAACAAATTACCAATAATTTGAACAAAAGCATCAGTTAAAATTCTGGAAGTGGTGCTCCTCGATAATGTGAAATAGACATTGATGGGGAAGTTGAAAGATTATGCTGAACTCCAATGTTATGAAATGCACATTTTTTAAAAATGCAAACAGAAGTCCACACTTCAAGTGCAAATGCTGGCAGTATAGAATGGGTATAATGTAATGGGCTCACATAACATTAGTGAATCAGTAAGATACTAAGTAACATATCCATTTGCTAAAAACATATTTCCAGCACATGGGTCAGCATAATCCCAAGCACATGTATAGGTTGGAAGGAGAATGGAATGAGAACAACCCTGAAGAGAAGGGATTGGGGGAGTTGGTGAGGGAGAAACTCAATATGACCCAGTGATGTGCACTGGCAGTCCAGAAACCATCTGTGTAGCATCCAAAGCACCAATGGACAGCAGGTGAGGGAGGGGATTCTGCCCCTCTCCTCTGCTCTGGTGAGACCCCACCTGCAGTGCTATATTCAGAACTGGAGTCCTAACATGAGAATGTGGACATGCTGAAATGAGTGCAGAGGAGGACCATGAAGATGCTCAGAGGGCTGGAGCACCTCTTCTTTGAAGACAGGCTGTGAGGGGTTGTTCAGCCTGGGGAGGAGAAGGTTCCAGGGAGACCTCAGAGCCTCTTCCAGCGCCTAAAGGGGGCTACAAAAGAGCACAGACTGATATGACAAGGGGGAATGGCTACAAACTGAAGGGATAGGTTTAGATCAGAAATCAGGAAGAAATTCTTCACTATGAGGGTGGTGAGGCATTGGCATAGGTTGCCCAGAGCAGCTGTGGCTGCCTCATCCCTGGAAGTGTTCAAGGCCAGGTTGGATGGGGCCTTGAGTGACCTGGTTTAAGGGAAGGTGTCCCTGCCCATGCAAAGGGGGTTGGAACTAGATGGTCTTTAAGGTCCCTTCCAACCCCAAACTTTTTTGATTCTACTCAGTCTTTTTAAAAAATACTACTAAAGGCCCATAATAGTAGAAGAAAACCCAGTTAAATACTGGGCCCTTTGGATTATGAAATAATGAAAATTTAGTTTAATGCATGATTATTACCTGGAAAAGTGTACCCCATGCTTTGAGTTTTGTCAATTTCCTATTTTGCTATGGATAAACAGTTGTATATTTAGTGCTTAAAATCCGTCAGAATGGTGCTCTATTTCCATTTTCAGGGAACTATTTCAACATCTCTGGTCCTTGGTTCCATGGGGGAGCCCTGTCTTTACAATGTCCCCATTAAAAAAACATTCACAACCACCTGAATGGCTTCTTGTAAGTGATAATACTTCAAAAGAGGGGGGAAAAAAAATCCTTTCACACAGGGATTCATTCTTAAATTCCCCTACGTGCTCTGCTTAGTGAGGACTCTGGGAAACAGCAGGGAAAGCAGCAGGCACTGCTGCCCCAGGGCCATCCCTCCCACAAAGGGAACATTTTCACACTGCTGCAGAGCCACCATCTTCGCCCCACGCAGCATTTTCAGGGAAAGGGATCTTGTAGACACGTCTTTCTGTCTTCAGCATGTTAGAATTGCCCCTCGGGAGCGGGGAGAGCTCGTTACGGGTTAGAGCAGCTCAGTGTGCTGCTGTCACTTTGGATCAGTCGCGGACCAGCGACGGGCCAGCTCAGACATGAGGATACAGAAACGCGAGGATGCCTCACTTCCCACCTTCTGGTTTTGTGTCAAGTGCAGCACATTTAAATTAGCACATCTCAGCCAGGGCATCAACCATGCCACCAAAACTGCCCTTTCCTCCTGCACAGCACATTCCTGAAGTGACAGGAGGGGGAGATAAGAGAAATGGCATAACCTGTTTACTTTGCTGCAGTTGTTAAACAAAAGTGCTTTCTGCAAAAATACGTACCTGGGCCTAGGTACTGCAGCAAAGATGCTCTTGGAAAGGATTTGAGAGCAGTGAATCCCCTTGGAGGCCCAAGGTGAACATTTCAGACATACCAGACATTTTGATCAGAAGGCAAGTAACAGTTATGCTTTAAAAACTTAACACAATTAATTTAAAATATGCTTACAAGGTAAAGAACACAGTCGCTCCAGAAAGGGTTCCTAGATTAACATCAAAATCTGTTAAACAGTCATAAAACACACTGTGCTGCTGAGGATTATTACAAGTGAACCTGAACTAAGTGATTCTCTGTGCTGCAGAATTTACAAGATCATGGCTCAGTACTTCATTAAAATTAGGGTTCTGTTAATTAAAGCCTTCTTTTGAGTGATAGATGACTACTGTGGATGTAAACTGCATATACTGTTGAAACTTCATATTAAGAATAGATAGCACACATAAAACATATAGCCCTGGGTAGAAACAAAGTTGCTTCCTATGGAAGCAAAGATTTCTTATACTGCAATACAGACAGAGAGAGACAGGTAGAACGTTCTTTAAAATTCATGAAAGTCTTGTTGGCATCCACCTTTATTTCAAAGTCTCTGAACAGTATCCTTTTCACTAGTTTCCAGTCTTGCTAAAGGCCACAGAAAGCTTTTTCAAAAATATTCAATAGCCTTGGGAGTGAACTTGCTTGCACCCCTGCCAAAATCCTTTCATCTGATATTTTAAACCCCACATACTTCATTAAAAGGCACAATGATTAAGAAAAATAATGCATAGAATTGTGCTCAGTATAGTTAGTGAGACAGAGCACAATTTATTTAATCCTGAAAACTTCTTACCTCAAAACTCCTTGACTTCTAGGAAACCTAACGCTATGTTTTAGTGCTCAAAATGACTTCTGAGAGAGGAGAACATCAGAGAATGAACCCAAAAACCCTTAAAAAGAGAAAGTCTTAGGATTTTTAAAGATTCATCAGGGATGACATGGAAAGTCCACCGACTGCAAGAAAGTCAATGAGGCATCTCTAAGGTCATGTAAAGGGGATGTTTATGATGACAAAACAGGCACCACACTTTGAAAACATAAATTTTAACCAATAAGTTATAAAATTGCCAAATATATCTTCTCATTAAAAGAGGCACTTTTCCCCCAATTTGATAACTTCTTAAAAAGAGAGCGTTTAAGAGGAGCATTCTCTGCTATTTGGATATTCAAGTCTAGTTTTTATCCAGCTGATCCTTCCAAACGCTGCATTTGATTCTTTAATGGTTTCATGGTTCAGTGAATTCAAATTCCTTCCTTATTTCCATGACTAAAAGGAAAATTCAAAACCAGAAGATTCGGACTACTTAGAAATTAAGCGTGTGTAGATTTCAGGGTGTGCTGCAACAAAAGAGAGAAATTACAGAGGTCAGAATGCACTTTTTTCCTCTCCCATATCAGAAAAAGAAAATAATGAGCTATTAACCATATTGATAGTCATTAATAGCTCTGAATCAAGAAAAACCTGTGCACCTTCTACAAATGCTGTAAGCTGAATAGAGTTTCTGGAATTATCTACAACTGATGAGACAAAATCATGGGTCTTACTCCAAGTTTTGACCCAGTAAATGCAAAAGGAGGAAAATGCTGCAGACCTACATCCAGCATGGGCTCAATTTTAAACATAAGCATTCCTTTATTTTCTGAACTGAAACTTGTACTTAGAATTTACTTGCTTTTCACCCCTACAAGTGTCAGTACTGGCCTGTGGAGACACTACCACAGCCATCAAAATAATTAGCACAGCAAAAGTGTGGTAAACAGGCTGATGAATTGGTATTATATGAATCTCTGCCTGTAAGAGAGGGAGCTGGACTTCCCAGATGGGACTTAGAAGTTTCTGTACCTTCACCTGGTATCATCTTGATGAGAAGCTGTTCCTCCCCTGCTTTCGCTCAAAGGAAAGCATACTGGCACTGGGGAGGTAATTCCCTTCCATAGCTAAGGGCTGTGGAGAGTCTCAGTGATTACGCACAGCTGTACAAGCCCTTTCAGAGGGCTGATGCTTTCAAGAAAGTAAAGAGGCAACTGGGCCATGTTGACCAGAATCCAGGACAGTAAAACCCTCGAGAGTTTGTACTGATTGGATTTTATTTTTGTGTTTTATTTCAAGGAAACTAAATGAATGAAATGCAGCCCATCGTGTTCTGATCACAAAAGAAATTAATTTAAACACAAAATTTCTACCTTGTAATTATTTCTCTTCTCCTTTTTTACTCTGCCCCTACCCTTCTTCACTAAAATATTTATGTATGATAATGATTTCCTGAAATACAGAATGAAATCAAACTATATTGTAATAAAATTAAATGAAGCAGAAGATAAATAAATCAATATCAAGTAGCATTTTTTACAGCTTTCCCAGAAATAAAACAATTAGCACATTAGCAGTGAATGCAATAGTAAAATTAGCCAATTAGGATATTTAAGTGATTACCACATTGAATTGAAAGAGTAACTGCTATACATATGGATAAGTTCTGCTGAGATAGAGAAGAGTCTGCACTGTCCTCTTCTGTGTCAAATGGAGTGCTTATGCAACACAGTGGATTTCCTGCCATACACAAAACCTGATCTGATGTTACCCTCGCTGCTCTAGTGTCTGAAGAAGGCACCTTAAAAGCAAATGAGAAGATAGTTGTGTTCATGTTAATAGTTGCTGTAATATTATTTGCAGCATCCTTTGACACCAAAATTGACTACAGAATTGTAATCAGTTCTTTAGAAATGCTACCAATTCTAAAAACCAAACAAATAAACAAAGAAACAAAAAATCTGAAAGGTTTACATATTAATAGCACTTCAATGTTTTTCTCCCAGATGGTAACACAGCTGACTGCCGTTCCCTCTTATAACATAGCACTGTTTATCCTCTGAATGTCCCCAATATAAAACCGTTTTAATCCTTTGTTGCTGTTGTAAAACTTGATCTACTGTCGGACAACATAATTAAGTGTCAACTTTTGGATATATGGTACAAAAAGTAGATAGGATAATCCAGCCTGTACATCACCAACAATGCAGTTCATGGCTCAGAGATAATGGGATTGCAGATTATTAGCTGAAAGGTGCAGTATTTTACCCCTCACAGCTCTGGACTAAAGTGTAGCTCTGCTGCATATGGTGCATTTTTGGCACATTTTCTTGCTGCTCCCTTTTCCATGAGCCAGTTCAAAGCTTTATGATACTCAGGCTGTATGACTATGCTGTGTAGTGAACTGGAATGAAACAGCACTTTTATTACAAGCCTCTGACGATCTGTTAGTTCTTGTAGAAATTATGGATCACTTATGAAATCTAATATATGATGTGAAGAGAGATTAGCAGAGGAATGGGGTTTTGATTCAGCATCCTAAGGAAGATGAATGAAGGAGAGTGAGGAATTAAAGCAGTCGATTTTGTGCAGAGTAAGAACATGCACACAAATCTGGACATCCACCTATTCCTCCCTGCAAACATGCACACAGAGTGTGCCTAAGGAGCACCATCAACAAGCCTTTATTTACTGTCTATTTTCTATCCCTACAACAAAGAGTGGGAAATAATCATATACTGTCTTAGGAAATATTCAAGAGTATCTACTACATGTCTACTACTAGATTATTATAGTTGCATATTTATAACTAAGCTACATTAAAGTGAGAGAAAAAGGGGTGTGGAAGATTAAGGAGACGTAGAAAAATTGAACATCAGTAAAGAATAATAGATTTGTTGAAGCAAGCTGTTACATACTTAAGGCAAATAATTCAGAAACTAGGCAGCATGCTGGAAAGGTAAACTGCCATCAGAATAGACATCACCTATCATCATAGAATGGTTTGGGTTGGAAGGCACCTTAAAGATCATCTAGTTTCAACTTCCCTGCCATGGGCAGGGACACCATCCATTAGACCAGGTTGTTCCAAGCCCCATCCAACCTGGCCCTGAACACTTCCAGGGATGGGGCACCCACAGCTTCTCCAGGAAACCTGTGCCAGGGCCTCATCACCCTCACAGTGAAGAACTTTTTCTTATTACCTAATTTAAACCTGCCCTCTGTGACTTGGAATACATTTTCCCTTGTTCCATCACTTTATGTTCTTGTAAAAAGCTCTCTTGCAGCCCCTTTAGGTACTGAAAGCTGCTATAAAGGTCTCCCTGGAATCTTCTCTTCTCCAGCCCCAACTCTCCCACCTTGTGTCCATTGCAGAGGAGGGCTTCCACCAGTACAGCTCTGCTGCAATCACTGTGTGCCCTGCAAGAGGGACTATGCGTGTGCAGAGGCACTTTTCTTCCCTTTAAACCACACAGATGAACCTCTGCTCCCAAGGGCACAATAGTGTCGTGTGAAATGATGCAGCAGGATTGCATCCGTCAGGCTCTGCCATGTAAATAAGTTACAGGAAGGACAGAAGTGTTTGCTTCATTGGCATATAACCTCCACCTACAGCAGTTAACCTAAATGTTTACTTTATTACACACAATATGCATCCATCAAAAGGTGCTGCACTGTGTTATTTAAACACAGATATTATGAATATTTTTATAGCACTGCTATTCTCCCCTAGTGTATGTTTATTTCCATTTTAGCCCAGCAGTTTTCTCAACCAAGTCTCCTTGATGTAGGTCCACATGAGAACACCAACTGAAAAGACTTTAAATCAACCTCCTTGTTAGTGGAAGCATACAACACTATTAACCAGTGACTTGATATTCCTTCTAAAGAGCAGGAGGTCAATTCTCTGGGCTGAACTAATACCTCCACAGAATAATTTCCTGGCTGGTGAGCCAAGAGAAAAATCACTTTACTCTGTGTCTCAGCCAGGGCCACTAGGACTTATAGTGACCCTAGGCATGACCAACTTTGGCAGCCACCACCATATTCAGATCTGGGTCCAATGTCCCGTCACATTTCACACGCTCTTTACCCACCTTAGCCCAAAAATCTGTTGCAGAGAAAACAAAGCTATGCTAAGCTAAAAGCAGGGCAGTGTACTAAGGAACCAGGCAGGATACTGTTTTATTTGATGCTTTGAAGTCAGCAGGGTTATGCATCTTAAAGCATTGTTTCTTTGCATAGATCTGATATTCAAACAATAAAGCCAATTACTTTAAACAGTATCTGTATACCAGAACAACCAAAGAGAAAAGTATTTTACTTTTTTCTTTTGTTTATGTGGAAGAAAAAAAAATTGGACACAGAATAACATGGAAACCAGTCAGTTCCACAGATTTCATCCCCATACTGAAATAGATGTTAGACTGTAAATACTCTGTATATCCAGCAGAGCACATAACCATGTCTTTATATTTCAATTTTACCAGAATCAAACAGATGCGAGTACAAGACTTTGACAGTGAGGTTGTTCAGTATTGAGCTGAATTTTAAACTTTATATTGAATTTAATTTAAACATAGTTTTCACACAATTTTAAAATAAAACAAACTGTACCCCACACCCTTCTGAAGAAGCATTGTACCAAATTTTGAGTAGCGCAACAGTAGCAAAATAAGAGTGAGTCATTCAAACCCATCTAGTAATTTTATACCCACCCTTGGATCACTGTGTTTTGAAACAGATAATAAGCCTTACATCAAAAAAGCGTTACACTAAACATAAATCAGAGAAGCTTGACATGATTAACAACACTAGGCCAGTCACCCTGATAGAATATAAACTGCCATTGATTAACTCCGTGATGAAGGACAATATTCCTCTTCTTGGGCACTAGCTAGCATAAGAGCATTCCCACCACTTACCAAGAACTAAATTTTCAACCGAATAAACCAAAATCAATGCATTGTCCAACATGTGATTTATTAGACTAGATATAATGATTTATGAAAAACTCTTTAGCAATTTCAAAACAATATTGTATTTTTATGCATAATTACATTGCAAATCAATGAGAAACAACACTATACAGTTAGAAGAATGAGATTTAAAGCTAAAACATTTGGAGCATGTGAAAAAGAATGCCAGCCTAGACATGATGACATGTCATGGTTAGAGTGTTGACAGATGCTCACTTGTAGGGTTCAGACACCAGGGACTGACCATGTAACACATCAAAGGTTGCCAGTAGGGTAAACACATAAAAAATGTATTTGCAAAAAGAGACTATTGACCTTCAGTAGAAATAAGTATTTGTGCTATTGTATCTCTGAAGATGTATTTTTTCCCCCCATCATTTGATCATCCCTTTGAAAGAACCTGATTAGTATTTTGGGAAAAGACAAAAATAATCCAAAACAGATAGTCCTTCAGTGTTGCAGTGCACATGGCCAAAGCAACTCAGACCACAGGGTGGTGGTCCAAGGAAGACCCTAGCACCGAGGTTTAATATCTTGGTTAGGGTGAGTCTGTTCCAAACTCCCAGTATCCCCCAGTTCCTTAGTTTACATATTGTTCTGTTATTGGATTGTACTTTCCCCTCCCCAAGTTATGTAATCCCTCATGTTTATGTATGTACCTTATTGCCTATTCATATGTTCTGGAAAGTTCTTCTTCAATACCCCATTTTTTTTTTTTCAAATTGAACGCTCCCATGAGACTGTTCTATTGGTTGTTACCCCACAAGTGTCTTTGTTCTATTGGTTATTTTCCTTTGTACCGCCTTTCCCCGCCCCCATATAAATGGGGCTGCAACCGTTATTCTTTGCTTTTCTGCCCTGGACTCTTCAGTTCCTCTGACCTCCCGACTGGGAATAAAGGATTGGAATACCACGCAGAGAGTCCTTCTCTCCTCTTTTGTCTCAGCTCCTCGCGACTTTAGTATTGACCTGCAGCCTGCTCCTCGCAGGGAGCCTGCAGTGCCTGACAAGCTGCTGCTTGTGCCCTTCTCACAGGATCCCTTAAGCAGTTAGAGATGCTGCGCAGCCCCCGGGCAGCTGCGTGGTCGGCATCACTTCAGGGCAAGACTAGTTTGCAAGACTAGTCTAGATTAGTCACTAGTGCAAGACTAATTGACTGGGTTTATATTATTTTTATTATCTGTACCAGAAGTACCAATTTTAGCAGAATCATTTAGAAACATCTGCATGCCCCATTCAGCCACATCTATAGAGCCCAGGACTTTCCAAGCCATCACAAAGAATACCCTCACCAGCTGTCAGGGAGCAGACTTTGTATTTTCATTTCAAAACTCAAAGCACTGAATGGAAGGCGAATTTTAAGGACCAGCTGCCTTGGTGCAAATGCAAAGCTTGTTGTTCTGTCCATGTTGGAGGAAGTTTTGTGGACATTTCCAATGCAGATGGATTGAAACTAAGATAATTTATTTTGTGAGTAAGTGGAACAAAAAGCAAGTATAGCAAATCCATGACAGTGCTGCCATGAGTCAGATGCAAGGCTCTATGGATGGCTCACAAATACAGATTATTTGTGTCTTGCACTATGCTTCTGCTCATCACAGAGCCCTACTCTGTGCCAAAATTATTGGGAAGAGTTAGACAACAGATGTTAAGATCCCCAAAATCCTGTCAGTGGAGTTAGAGGGATTATCATGATCTTTGACTATAACACTGTTATACTCTGAAAGATCTCAGCACAAAGAGAAGAGGGTTTTCCCATGCTTCAAAATGGTAAAAGCCTTTTTGAGAAAGTTGGCTAGTTACTCTCTGTCCTGAAGCACTGAATCAACTGAAGCCCCAAGAAGAGTTTACAAATACAACTGTATTGATGCATTCACATAGAAAAAAAATGCTAGGTCACTAAAGCCTGAGAGATCCACTGCAGTCCAGACAACATGTAAAAGCCTTTGTAAATTCACTGCCTGATGGCATTCTGGCAGCGGTATAAATTTATTGAAAATTCCATAAGTTCCAATGCAATTAAGAGGCAAATAATGTTGCTGTATTTATGTGCCCTGCACTAGTCCCAACTGCATCCTAGGCTTCTCCTACAAACTCCCAGCCACATGACAGCAGCCTGGAAAACATTGTATTATGAACAATCTAGATCCAAAATCAGTATTTAACAGTCAAAGAAAGTGCATCTAACCAAATTTACACCCAATGTAAATTGCTGTGCTATCATAATCTGCAATTATTTGACTTTTAATTTTTATTTTGAAAGTGTTGCCTGCAAACATGTCTCTTACTGGCAGATTTCATGAATTTCATCTACGTTATCAGCAAAAACCATAATTTGCAGGCATAAAGTCAATACATTAGACAAAAAAAATCTTTTCAACAGAAAAGAATGTGAATGACAATTACAATGCTTAAGGCAAACTATGGTTAATGTTTTTGAATACCTAATGACATGCTTACTCTCTTTCTCAGCAGCTAGTATTTTCATAACAAGCTGTTGTAACTTTTTTTTTTTGAGAGCCAATCTTCTGAATGTTGAATAAAGGATTTTATTTTTATTTCAAGCATAAGGAGCCATGTGTTCAAGAGCTCTTCTGTTATATTACCAAATGCAAGGCAGAGAATTGAAATACTAAGTTCACTTGCTACATGTCTTACAACAGACACTTTATTAGCACTTATTAGGATGTGCTAATTTGAAAACACAGAAACAAAAAAGTTAATTGTCACACAAATTTCAAATTTTGCACACAATAACTGCTTTTTGGTGAAAAAAACCTCTGAAGTATTTTGCATAAGTCCTAGTACAAAAAGGCACAAAAAGTTTTGCAAGTGTGTCTTGCACAGAATGGCAGCCCTTCTTCCTCCACACAAACTGCATTCAGAGTTAAAACAGGGGTGCAAAAAAGAAAAAATCATTGGGGATCACTGCAGAACACGATTGACATCAAACTTATCAACATGCAATTTTAAAAAGGAATTTTTCACTCTAGCAGACCCTAGAGTAATTCCTCACAATGAAGAATTTGCAATTTCTGTGGTGGTGAAGGATTTTAGTCTTAGTGCAGAATCAGAGACTCAGCTGCAGGGCAAGGAAATGTCAATCATTAAAAAAAAAAAAAAAAAAAGAGACACCAAGGAAATAAACTGGTCATTACTGTCTCCCTACCAATTAGGCATTGAGGAGTCCCAACAAGTCTTTGCCAAGTGACACCTGATGAAAGCAGGAGTAGTGCAAAGCAGAATATGAGGCTCAAAATGTCCAGAACAATTCAGACAGGCATTCACACAGTTGGAAGGGAAATGAGGGAGCAGAAGCTACGCTCCACCAACCCACTCCATGCCACCATGTTGTTTCTTTAATTTGTTCTACCTGTCTGCTCAGATTACCTAATATGAATCTCAAGCTGTACTTACACTGCTGGCCAAGCCATTGGATAATTACTTTTGATGGAATTAGGGAAGTTGTGCTGTAATTAGGTGTTCCTCAGTGATCAACATGAGACTTTGCCTGATCACCACGCTGAGCTGGAAAGTAGATTTCAGGCCTACTGGGTTCCCCGTTTCATGGCATTCTGGCAGCTCCTGGGAGCTAGAAGCAAAATTCCTACCTCACACTGTTAACTAAGGTACTTAAAACACTTCCTAGAAAATAGACCTAGCACTGCCTACAAATGTTGGGGATCTTTGCCAAAGGCTTCAGTGGGGAAAGAGTGAAGAGTAAAGCTTGTTCCAACTTAAAACTACATACCCATAGAGACCACAGAAGGCAAATACGTTCCCTAGCCCACAGGTACTGAGGAGACCTAAGAAGGAAGGGTGGCAAAGCCCCAAGCATTGTGAGTTATTCGCATCCTGACACTGCTTTTTCTACTAAGAATCACAGAATATCCTGAGATAGAAGGAACCCACAAGGATCATCAAGTCCAACTCCTGGTCCTGAACAGGACAACCCCAAGAACACACCATGTGCCTGAGAATGTTGTCCAGACACTACTGGAAATCTGGCAGGCTTGGTGCAGTGACCACTGTCCTGGGGAGCCTGTTCCAGTCCCCAATCAGCCTCTGGGGGAAGAACCTTTTCCTAACATCCAGCCCACACTCCCTCTCCTTGACACAAATTCAGGCCTTTCCCCCAGGTCCTATCACTGGTTCCCCCTAGGGAGAAGAGACCTGTGCCTGCCCCTCTGCTGCCCCGCATGAGAGGAAGCTGGAGACTGCTGTGATGTCTCCCCTCGGTCTCCTCTTCGCCAGGCTGCTGAACAGACTAAGTGACCTCAGCCACTCCCTATACGGCTTTCCTCAAGGCCCTTCACCATCTTCATAGCCTTCCTTTGGATGCTAACAGCTTTATATCCTTCTTACCTTGTGGTGCCTAAAACTGCCTGTGGAAACTGAGTCCATCCATGAAATTGCCATCAGTGAGTATTTTCTTAGGTATCTACTACTCAAATTTAAGAGCAATATACTGCCCCAGATAGTCTACCCAGTGCTCTGGCCCTACCCAGTTTGGGCCATGTTTTCCGTATAGAAAAACAGCATTGGAAGACAGCTAAAAAGGTAGATCTGCACATTTTTTGTAACATTCTATATGACCCATCAGCACGCATGAAGCAGTCGTGCTTTTCCTTTCCAATTAATTTGGTATTCGAGGGAGAAGTGAGGGCAAAACTCAACACAGTTTCAAGTGCACAGAGCCAGCAAGTGGATTCTTGAGCTTTTCAGGTGATTTGTAGCTGATCTCCTGAAGGAACAGAAACTAATGAGTAAAACAAAGTCCCTTTAATCTGCCTTTGCTTGCAATTCTTTCCTATAATCCCTATCTTTGTTGCCTCCTGGTAGACTGTTCACCAAATTTACATTTCAGAGTCTTCCCAAATATTCCTTTCAGGCTGCTAGTGACACAACATATAATCACCCTACCTGAGCCTACTAATAATAAACAAACAAGAGGATTGCCATCTTTTTTGTGTGCCTTTGAAAAAGCTAATTGATTAAATATTGAGAACATTCAAATATTTAACTACTCTGACAGCACACAGAAAACCTAGAAATTTACTTTTTCAACAGGGAATGTCACCCATTTAAAGTGACTAGGATGGCAAAGTGCTACAGGTGGATTTTCATAGCTTAAATTACATTTATAGAGTAAAGAGCAAGAAGTAGGGGGTGACAAAAACACATTAACTACCATATAAGCATTACAAAGTAGAGGGAATAACCAGATCTGCCCTAAGCAGATACAGTAAAATTGGTTTAAAAAGAAAGGTGAACCAAAGGTGAACATAAAACTCAACTACTTATAACCTTGCATCAGTTATAAAATTCAAAGTTTGTTATAGGGCAAAATCAAGTAAGACAATACAACAACCGTGTAGTAGGCACTGAGGACCAATGGAAGTGAGATGTTTTGATATTAAAGCATTGTAGCTGTCATCACTTGTGCTAAATATCGCTACTAATTTCTATCACCCTATCTCATAAATTAAAGAGCTGAGGGATCACAACTGTACATGGAAGTGTTATGAATCAGTTAAGGACCAGACTTCTTTTCATGGCTATAGATACATGAAGAAAAATTAACCCATCTAGTCCAATCCCAACGTTAAAGAAAAGGGGCAAAGTGTTCAGTGTGCTGGGCTCGTCACTGGGACAGGTCACAGAACATATCTATCCCCAAAGCCCCTCAGGGGCTGTCTGCAAACACAGGAACCAGAAAAAATATCCTCCAAATAGCGACGCTCAGTGAACAGCTTGCATCCTTTTGTCTTGCCTTTGATTCAGCATCAGCCTTTAAAAACAGGAGCACCCTTTAAAAAAAGCTGTATTTCCCTGAATAGCAATGGTATTGCAGAGCTGCATTCGAAATTCTTCCTGAGATACCTGTAAGATTGAAGGGTCTGAAAGAGGCCATCAAGATAAACCTCAGATAATCATTTCATATGCAAAGCCAAGCAAAAGCCATGGATGGATTTCAAAATCTGACCCTTGCTGGAAAAAGAAACTTTCCTCTCTCTATGACTGCATTAATTTTCTAAATTCACTGTTTAGGACTTTCACCCTCCTCCCGGGAGTCAGGTACCAGTTAGGGACAGAATGAAGAATTTTCCGAACATAAACTTTATAGACACAGTATGAGTTATTTAACTTTTTGTGACTTACAATTCAACTATGCTGGCACCTTTTTTCAGCATCTAACTCTCTGTACAAGAGCCACTGACAGAAAGAATTACTGATTAAAAGAATCTCTTTATAAAAGAATGCCTTATTAAAGGGGACTGTTAATTTTAAGGAGGAAGAAAAACCTGACTTTCAAGGAACAACTGTTATTTTAAAAATGTTCTTTTGAAGGGTGTGTTTAACATACACTAGAGGTTCACTTCCTTTTGTTGGGCAGCAGAGGAAATCATCACTATGAAATAAACATCAGGCGTATTTGCCAAGATGAATATTTAGATTCAGTAAGAGCTCTGAGGGCTGCTGGGGTTGTGCCATAGCCCCATGTTAAACCTATTAAATCTTTATAACAACTGGCATTAGCAGAAGCATTTCATTAACAGGCTAATGAATACACTGGTACTCTCTGGTACTCTGGTTTTAATCATCAAAATGTAGTTCTTATCCCAATTCCCAAACTTGGGGGATACGTCTGTGTTTGAATATAAGTGCTGGTGACCACAGCAATATCAAAGTCAGACAGCACCATAATTTTACACGGGAAAACCAGAATAATAATGAGGATTTACGTCAGTATTTCACACAACAGTTTCAATTAAAAATATGCAACAGTGATACCATCAAACTAGCAATTGGTTCTGCATGACTGAAACAAAGGCCTACTGCACTGACTGTACTTACACTCAGTTATTGAGCAGAGGCCCTTAATTTTCTGAGGAGGCAGGCAGCCAAAAAGTTGCATTAAAACATAGCTTGAAATCTAGCCAGTTTCTAAAATTCTCCTGAAAGAGAATGAACGCTGTGTTGTGCAGAATTAGATTACTTTAACAATGGTCTTTTCACCCATACTCAGTAAATGTAGCCCTTTTTCTATTGGAAAATAATTTTCGGAGTTGCTAGGTCTAATAAGGTACTGCCTTTCATGTCATAAATAGAGAAAATACAAAATAAAAGTATCAGAAATCACCCCATCCCACTTCTTGACAACATTTTGCCTCCTCTTCCCTCCTCAGACTTGTGGAATTTTCCATCTGACGCTCAGTGTAGTTTCCATTGCGCAAGTTACTCTTGGGTTTAAAAAAGCAGAATCAATTTTTACCACTACACAGGTGTAGTTCAGGAATGAATATCCAGGTTCCTAGCACAGCCAGAGTCCAAAAAAATTTAAGGCAAAAAACATAAAATCTATTTGTGATCGTCATCCTGACAATTCCTACCCAAACTGGGACTTGATCTGACATAATTAATGTGAATTGTGTCTGAGGTTTATAATTTAGCTGTTACAAAATAAATGAAATTAGTACCGACCACTAAAAATGTCTTTCACTAAGAAAATGCACACAAGTTGCATATCCTGTCAAAGCAGAAAAATAGCATTTATTATTATTACTATTATTATTATTATTCACATTTAACACCGTCAAGTTTGCAAAGACTAAAAAGAAATTTGGTTACTTTTTCCAAAGCTTCCCTAAGTTCTGAAATATTTAATCTTGAAACATTTCAGTTTTTGTAACTGTTAGAAAAAACAGTATTTCCATAGTAGCAAATACATCTACTAATATTTTAAGATAAAAACCACCAAAAATCTATGCTTGCACCAAAAAAAAAGCTACAAAGCACTGGAAACCAGTGGAAATGTGCTATTTCTATTGTTATTCGAGAAAAGATGAGCTTAAACAATACCAGAATTAAATGCTTTTGTGCCATATTCATATTTAATTCTCACAATGAACATGGGGACTGAATGTTTGCCTTTCATTAGAAATTGTCGACTGAAGTGAGTGGGAGTATTGGGAAAAAACCAATACATTTTGAACACCAGAAGATTCTTAAATTTATTTTTTAACTCCTTAATTTTCTTGTGAAGAAATAGCTAAGCACACATATTTGGAAAACTGTCATTAGAATAGTCAAGGCACATAAAATGCTAGTAGACACACAAATTAGATGTAATTTGAAAACGTACTTCAGTGGCTACATTTAGAAGTATGATTAGAACATTAGCAAGAAGAAAGTATTTATGTAAGTATCTCTACAGAATATATCACGATGATATCAGATCACAAAAGAAAGTATATGTGTGCATACATACACATGCACGGGCGCACGTGTACGCATGTGTGCCTGATTGCTTGCCTCAACATGTGTTTTCATTCTTCATCACATACACAAACATGCAGTTATTGTGAAGATACACAAAAATTTTCTTCCCCAAAGACTTGTTGCATATGACTGAGCAAGCATAATAAAAGAAGTTGACACTAAATGTTTCTCATTAAAGTTCTGCAGAAACACTAATAAAACATCAAGACTGCCAAAATGTCTGAGTGACTTGAGCAGCCCAGGGTGCTGGAAGGGTTTAACCACTGCAGGTAAAACCTGTACTGGGCTTGGCAGAGAGATGACACTGCTGTATGGGGGTGGAGGTGGCTAAGTCTCACCTGAGCCCCGGCTTTGATGCAAGCCTGCGTTTGAGGCCATAAACTTGTGGGTTTTATTTTTATGGGATAAATAGCCTAAAAAAATGTGATGAAGAGTACAAGCATCTCATGATGGGAGTGCTAGACCAGGTTGCTCAAAGTCCCATCCAGCCTTACCTTGGACACATCCAGGAATGGCAACATTACATATCACCTACTCAGAAAAAAACTCCAGTATTTGTCTGCAGAAACTACCTGACATTGGTTATTTCACTGTTTGTGAAACTCTGATGTTCTGAGCTCCTTAAAATTGTATTTAAAGCTGCAAGAATACCCAAGGCTTTACAGCTGAGATACAAAGGATCCTTCTCAAATGAATGTGCAAATTACTCAAACCTGAACTATGATCACACTGGCAATTTATCGCTTTGAATCACTCCAATGCTGTACTTGGCCTGGCATCAAAAGAGAGCATGACTGTAGCTGCTTTCTTCGCAATTAACTCGTGTAGTTAAAGATGCAGCTGAACAGCAGCTTGGTCTTGTGATACGGAAAGGGTTAGAAATACTTTTCTCTCTCTCTTTCCCAAATCAGAGAACATTCTTGCTGAAATAAGGTCACCAAAGCTTTCGCCAGCAGCCGCTATAATTCACCCAGACTGTTCACTTCACAGTTTTGATACGGCTGGCACAGGGCACTCAGGCAACGCAATTCCAGCTATGAGTCTCGCAGGGGATGGGTTAAGTCTGCTCAAGCTTCTGTTGGCAGAAGAAAGTCTCACCCAGTCAGCTTTAAAATGGAAACACTCACTTAAATGATGCTACTGGCAGTGTTATAATACTTTTTGTATATTTCAAAACAGATCCGTTTATCCTATTACTGCTGATCCAGCTTTTTTTTTCAGTGTACGTCAGCAAACATAAATCTTTTTCTGCTAATGTGGTACTAAGGCAATAATAGAGCAATTACAACTGCATTATTGCTAATGAATACAAATCTTATTACACCTCTTTTTTTGATCATTTATAATGTTATTCAAAGAAATATGCAGGTATCTCAACAGCAGACACAGCTATTCCTGTTAACCTTGCACCTTAACGGTTCTCTGGTTTATATCCTCTTCCCCATCTGCTTTTTGTTTCTGTGAAATAAAGCAGATGACTCCCACAAAGTTTAAATCGTCTTAGCCAAAACACAGAAACCAATCAAGTCTAGTCCTTTCTCCCTCCTTCCCTCTCCACCCCAATCCCCTGATGATAAAAGCTGCAGATGAAGCCCACAGATATAAAATGCCAGATGCTAGTCCAAATTACTTGTGGTTACCCAATTGCAATGGAGTGCATATTCTTCTTCTTCAACATGAATAACATGCTGCCTTCCCCTTGGCACACTTTATTTGGACAATTTATTCTAATACTCATTTGTGAAAGGGAGATGGAAGAACTGCAGACCTCTTTGGGGACTTCCAGTCCAAGCTTTGAATGCACCTGTTTTGATCTTCTGTTATTGCTATACCTTGTTACACTTGTCACATCTTATTCAAAAAGTTCAGACTGTGTTCAACAAGGAAGCAAAGCAGTGTGCTGCTAAGCAATATGGCTGTTCTCAAAACAAAACAAAGAAGCCAGATTTGGCAAGATTTAGCTCAAACTGGATATAGAGACCACAACAGAATTTTCCTGTGATGCATGGACATCCATGACTCCTCTCTGAATATCACAGCACAAATCGTGTATCAAAAGTTATTGTCCAAAATCATCCACCTATTGAGGGCTGTACTTGTCTTCCACATCAAGTTTCTAAATTGTTTTGTAAAGTTTACAAATTATTTCAGACATGCTTAAAATATGCAGGAAAAAAATCGCATACCAACCTATTCAAAAGGCTAAATCTAAACATTTCACTTCTAAACTGCCTGTGCAAAATCAAAACCCATGTAATACCTCAGAGACAAATTAAGGAACCAAAAATATTGTAACCGCTGCACATTTTACCAGGCGTGTCAGCTAAAACAGCTCTCCGATTTGCCCTGTCATGTAAATTACCATGTAACATCCTTTTGACCACCGATCTACTGTAATTTCATCAAGCAAGCATACAAATCAAATAGCCTCCAGACCTTCTCAGTATTAATGAAAAAGTGTTTGTTTTCAGGCATATAAAGTATTAACTTATTAGCATTAACAGTGAAACATACAAGTGACAGTGGATTCTAGAGAAAGCTTACATCTCTAAAACCTCTTGACTTTCTTTAGAAGCTTTAAAGCAAACCCCTGTGCTCTGTGGCAACATTGATAAGGAAAAGCTTTTCCTGTGGAGCTAAGCCCTCCATGGGCAGCAAACAGGAGTGACTGACAGATTCAAATGCTGAGGAGTCCAGACAGACTATTCTTTTTCTTTTCAGCCTGTCTTGGAATTGAGTTTTAACTTCTCTCCCCATCCTTATATCACTTTTTGGGGGAGTGGGAGTGTCTTATGTGTCTGATGTTTTACTAGAGCCTGGGCAATGCTGACCCACCAAGTGGATTCAATTGAAGTGCCAGTCGTGTGAACCAAGATTTCAGATACGGGGACAAACACAGTGGCTCACCATCAGAAAAAGGGTGTATCTGTAGGGTGACCACTGTCATCATAGGAGAGCTAACAAATACTCATGCTGCAAGCAGAAACCATCCTTCCTGCTATGGGTTCAGAGAGTTCAGATTTCGGATTTTTTGTCAGCATCAGGAACACAATACAAAACCCATCAAATAAACCAAAACCAAAATCTAGGCAACCACCTCCTAAAAACACCCACCAGAACAACACACACAAGGACTTACGTGGAGTCCAACAATCACAAAGCATCATTAATTTAGTGTAGAGCACCCCATATACAGGGAGCAAGAAGATACAATCTCAGCCTTTCTTTCTGTTCTCAGCCTCTGGCTCTGTTTTCTGGATAGACACGAGTGCTGCACATAGAGGTCTGATCTCATCTGTGGCACAGCCTGATAAGCCATGTCCAGTGATCCCAGCTGGGGAGCTTGCCCAGGCAGCAAGCACAACACTTGCCCTTCCTCCTCTACTGCCCCTCCCTTGATTCTCAGCATCTTAATTCACAGTGCACCCTGCAACTGAAAGACCTTTCACTGCCTGCCCCAGCTGGCCTCTCTCTTTTGAATCCACAAGAAAACATCTCCTCCTGCCCCTCAAGAAGATTGTCATGGTTAATTCTCCACTTGCAGGGTGGCATTATTTCTTTTATGCAACAGCAAAACTTCTTCCAGCCCGAACTATGATGGAATTGTTTCATTTCCTGTTTGCTCAAACCTGATTTTCACGGGTCCTGAGCACATGATCTAAAAGAAAATTTTAATAAAAATATCACATTTAATTGGAGCTGAATCATTTCATAGAGACACACTTTTTCAAGTAGCTTTCGGGGATAGACCTAAAGTGTTTGAGTCAACAGGTGAGTAGCTAAGATGATGGGGTGGACTGGACTCAATCCTGTACATTGTCTAATTCTGCAAATTTCAATGAAAAAGCTTGCCCTGCTTGACACAGATCACAGACTTAAATTTTTACCCCCAGCTTGGTAGTATAACTGCCAGTCCATAGGGCTTACACATCTTCTGCACACAAAGAGGCTCTTGTGGCTCATCAGGGAATGTAAACTGATTGTGAAAGTTGTAGAGGTGCTGTAAGGAATCCTCCTCTCACGTTGGGTTCTGTGAAGCATCCTGGACTCCAGGTGGATTGCTTTACAGATGGAAGGGTTACATTACCATCTCGGGTGACCTCCTGCATGATGCAGGTCATAGTGCTCCTCCCTGCCAAACCACTCTGTCTCGCCCAACTACTTGTGATGACAATAGAGCGTAAGACGCAATTTAAATGCTTGCAGTGATAGACAGCTTCACCACATCCACCAGCAAGTTGTTCCAAGGACTAATTACCCTCTCTTAAAAATACACCTTGCATTTCCCATTTGATCTTTGCTGACTTCAACTCCCAGCCACTGGATCCTGTGGCTTTGCCTGCTACCTAAAGAGTCCTTTGCTCCAGACATCTTATCCCTCAGTGGGTACTTACAGACCATGATTAAATAGCCACTTAACCTTCTCCTCAGTAAGGTGAGTCCTATGAGAGCAGATGGTACTGAACACCTCTAAAAATTAGCACTGCAGCTATTTCTGTTGGTAAATTGCCAGCTGATTGTTTCACTAAGGCCACTTATGGAGAGCTGCTGGCACCATTGACAGATATAGCAGGTGCTCAGCATGGTCCAGAGTTTGTTTTTCATACCCCAGTTCCTAAAGGCCAAGGGCGTTGTCTCCTGTGTTTGCCAGCCCTAATGCAGCAAGAGCCAGCCTCTGCCACAGGAGAAGTACATTAAAGAGGACTCAGAGCCTCAGGACTGAGACAGCTTTACCTCCATGGTATCTGCAGCGCTGGTACCAAATAAATACCAAACCCAACCACACTGCTCATTTTTGGCACTCTGAGGACAAAGGTAAGCTCTCATATCACTAAAGCAGGGAACTGAAGCTGCTCTGCATTGAGAGAAAAAACAGGTCCTGCCATAGCACAGGCATGAGCCCTTTAGCGAGTGGCTGGATGAAAACACAGCAACAGCACCGGCCCTTCCCTCTCCTCACCAGAAACATCCCCAGCAACAGCTACCCAGGGAAACTGCCACAGTCAGGAATTGCTCTGCAGCTTTCAAACATTTTGGACCTTTTGGGTCTCTCCTGCTCAAGCAGCTGGCTTTTGGAGAGCAGCCTAGAGAAACTCCCTCACCTAAAGAGGCTGTTCGTCACAGGGGCATTCCCACTGCCATTTAGATTACTGGAAAGGACTGTTGTACCACAGCAAGTACATCCTTTTCTTCGTACACTAAACAGTGAGACAATTACCTGCATCTTCTGCCCAGGCACTTTAGAAGCAAGATTCAACTGATGTAATTCCTCCATAAATAGCCTGGCAGTATTGGTGTTAAATATATAAAAATATCTCCAATTCTTTTGCTGTTGGTACTGGCAGCTGCAAGACCTCAAAACCTCTAATAGAGGAATATATAGATGGCTCTGGAAAAAAACCCTTTTCATTCACACAATGCTACAAAGTTGTCCTTCTTACTGGGTAAAGGCATGAATTCCTGGGCACACAGGGATAGGACATGGGAAGATTCTTTAAGTATCAGAGCCTCTAGCTTTGGACCAGATGGAACATGCAACTTCCCAGTCATGGCAAACTTCAGCCTTGAAATACTTTAATCAATAAATAAACCCAAACCCATCACACTGAGCCCCCAGTCATCCCTCCCTCTGCTATTTTCAGCTCCTTGTGGGAAATAAGCCCAGTGCTTGCAGTTTTCTGAGAAGTGCCTTAAAAACAGTCGGGCATTTGAGAGGAGAGGACCCCAACATCTCATAATTTAAACAGAGAACTGTCTCCCTGACCCTGACATAGGTAACCAAAGGCACAGAAAGTACATGAATGTAAGAATAGGGCCCATATTGTCTTCATAATTAATAATGAATTCCAGTGAACTGAATTCAGTTGTAATTGGAATGAAAAAATCTTTTTACATCCAGTGAAAGGAGAAAGAGGGTTGAGTTTTTTTAAACCCATCCCTCTCAAGTGAATACGCACACAAGTGTGCATAGATGAAAGGGACAAAGAGGACCAGAGGGCAGAGAAGAGACAGAAAATGTAAATAAGGAGGAGGCAGGCTATAGGGCTCTGAAATACTTTCCAGATTTCCTGCCAGTAAACATCAATTGAATACGAAGCTACTGAAGTATAATTACCTCCTTGTCAATCCTAACATTAACATTTTCCTAACTCTTCAATGACAATCACTTCTTTCAACACTCCTTAATAACAATTCATTTACTTATCCTTTCATGGATGTGTAGGACTGTCAATAACATCACATCCTTAAAGCAAAACTGGAAAGCTGTGGATCAGAAATGGCTACTGAAACTGAACTGGATTTCTGAACAGCCAGAATTTTTCAGAGTGGACTTTCCACTTCTTTCAAAAACTGGAAAATTATTTTTTACAAGGTTACTTTATTCATTCTTTTTCATGAATGAAAACTTGAAAAATTAGTATTCAAAAGGCAAATATTATTATGGATAAACAAGCCTGTAAGACCCATCCTCTCTGCATTTCCTTTCAGGCAGCTTAGGAAGTACTTCTCACAAATATATGCAATAAAGAACACAAGACAACCCAGTTATTGTTCAAGCCTTTAGCACAGACAGGTTGCATGTCTTGGGCAAATCACTTAGCATACACCTGCTGACTTTCTCCAATAAATGAAACACTAGAATGGTATTCACCTTCTTCAAAACACCAGGAAGCGTAAGGAAAGAAAAAAGAGAGCATCAACTCCTATTGACGAGGTCACAGCAACACTAGGATATAATACTTGTTTACGTTTTCCTCGGTCCTTCTGAGTAACAGCAAATGTGATTAAAGCAAACTATTTTGAATATGAAATATTAGCATCACATTGTTTGTCACAGCAGAGTCCTGGGACCTGCCTTTCCCCCTCCCATTTATTTTTTGTTAAAATCAAGATCTAGTCCTTCTGACAAGCTATCTTCAAAATATAAACCAAATGAATAGACTGCATGGGGAAAGAGAGCTGACTTTTATCTAGTTTTTCTCCAGAGTTATCCTTAAAAACTGCAGCAGCTCCTGAATCCAAGGTCCACAAAACAATATTTAATCATAAAAGATGGTTGCTCATTGAGAAGCTGCCCCAATTGGATGTGAAGGCAATAGATGGAATGAACTAAGTAACCAAATGATACAAAAGTGAAGCAAGATACAGAGGAGACTGTGTATTCAACCTTTTGTTGTGATCAACATAAACTCAGAAAGGAAGTCTGTATGCAGCCAAATAAAGACAGACTATGAAAGGATAAATTCCATCTAAAAAAACCCCATATAGTTTGATATGAACAATATTTGAAACTGTGGACCATAGTCAATGAAGTAGTCATACATGGCCCCAGACTCATACCAACAGGGTAAGGACCTTGGTTTCATTTTGATCTCATTATAACCCCTTGCTCTCAATTCTATCAGTTCTCAGGTGGCATATTTAGACCTTTCATGTATAGCTAGAGGAATATTAAAACACCTAATCAGCTCTCAGCTCCTCTCTCAATAAATCATATCTCTGCCAGGGTTTATCAGGGAAAAAAATTATTTTTGGTTCTTGCTGCTAAACAGGTGCCTGCGGGGTCATATGGGAGAATTCCTGTGTTAACTGGTAAAGAAATTTCCCCAGGATTATATGGACAAATTTCTGGGAGTCAGCCTGTCTTCATAAAGCAAAAAAAAATCTTTAAAACCCTCTTCAGAAAAGGATTCCTCGTCTTGATGCACTTCTCCAGTGTCTTACCTCTGATTCATCAAGATGCTTAACTTGTTTGCCAGAGCAATGGGCCTGATTATCAGGAACACTAAACGACCATCAGTGCTCATCATCTTTAAAACCACAACTAATACTATGCTTTTGGGACAAAAGCTTTCACTGAATCTCACAATTTCTCTTCATCCTTCATTCATTACACCTAAAATAATAATGCCAATTAATAAAATCCTTACAAGTGAAGCTGAGTAACATTGTGCAGCAGTATAAATCTTCAACATTAAGTCTTGCAATGAACTCCTCCAGGGAAGAATGTTCTTTTCTGTGTAGATGTCAGAGAGAGAAACCTAAATAGTTAAATATTACCCCAAAGAAATAAAACTTGTTAGGCATTTTCTATTAAAGACCTGCAGCCAGCTCTCACCTCAGACTTGTGCTCTTGTTGAAGTCAACAGCAAAACTCCCATTGACTTCAGCAAGAACAAGGTCATGGTCCTTCTGTACTGCTGACTGGGTGATAGCATGGTCATAGGTCCTGAATTTAAAGAAGAGAGAAATCAATACACAGCCTACAGCTGTCTGGTTACATCTCCCCAGCTACCTATAGATTCACACTGGGGACTTCGATTACTTTTTACTTTCTGGGCTTTCTGGACAAAAGGTTCATATTACAGCGTGTGACACATTAGGCTCTATCTGGACTCTCAGGGTTGTCAAAATCCACTGAGATAAACACGATTGCCAGAGCCAGGGTGTCCTGCTGAGGAGGCTGTTCCTTGTATATTATATGCAACCCACTGGGAACACACAGACAAATATAAAGCTCTCTCTTATGGAGCAGCTAATGTCAGCAGTGGTGCCTGCACCACATGATTTGATACGTCAGGGGAATCCAGCCCAAACACTTCCTATGTTGCACAGAAGAGGCATAAAAAGTCAGACCAGATGACTACAATGATTTTGGTATCTGCTTCCATTCATGCAAAACTAAGCACAAAGCTTGCCCTCTATACGTTCAAGTACAAAACTACCTTGTGTTTTGGGGGAAAAAAAAAAAAAAAAGAAAAAATAAGAAGGAAGTCAATGCTCATGTGTATGAGAATTTGTTGAAAAAAATGCAGGTCCTCTCCTGATAAATAAACATTCGCACATATACAAGCATGCATATATGTAAGGAGATCTTCATCTTCTGCTTTACAGAAAACTGATTTTAATTTACAGGAATTTCTGTTGCTTTCAAACACTTTTAAAGATGCCTCATTACATTTAGTTTTTCCTCTGCTTGGCATCAGAATATTATAAAACCAATAAAACCAACAGCATAAGAATGGTGCTAACTGCAATCCAGAGATACAAATGAATCTTCTATATTGCCAGCATCAACTATCCTTGGCCTAAAAAAACCAGCTGCTTAACAAATGAGCACTTAAATATGCTTTTACTAAACTTTAACATAAATGGGTAAGTGTGCATTTGGTAAATTTTGCACTGGGATTTTAATTAAAGACACCAGCCGTATAAACTGCATTGTTTCTGCTTCTTTTTTCCCTCTATACATCAGCTTTCTCTCTCCCCAGCTTTACGTGAAGAGGCAGATTTGTCTGAAGCTCTGGCCAAAGCCAAAAATCAAAGCCAGTTCCATTTCCTGGGATGGCTGTGAACACAGTTTTACAGCAAGGAAGTACACCCACGCGCATTATGGATAACCTTGGGAGCATCAGTTCATTGGCTACACTTCTGGCAGCTGATAGCTGGATCATCAAAAATCCTCCTGAACATGGAAACACATGCAGTGTTGGCAGAGAGACAGCAATCCAATACACTCAGGAAAGGCAGGTTCAGGGAATGAACAAATAAAAAAGCTCATGCTTACAGTCAAAAGCAGCCAATTCTCTCTCATTCAGCTCTGGAAATTGGCAAAAACAATACAGTATTTCCCTGCTTCATTTTTCCTTTCTGATGAAACTTTCCTCATCAATCCTGCAGGTATAAATACAGCTATATAATCCATGACAGCTGGTGGAGGGCAGTTTCACTGAAACATATTGGCATATCTGGAGAACTTTTGCCAAAAATTGGGTCTTTTTTAATCTAACCATAACAATGACATTCTTAGAGTGTTCAAATATGACAATACTACA
>WEIT01006207.1:446182-520385 GCA_013389985.1 Dryoscopus gambensis | reverse complement strand
CGAGAACTTGTTTCTCACAATGGCAGGAGAGGTAAATAAAACACACTGCAGCCCATTGCTTTAACTCCTGGGTGTCTGCCACAGACTTGGGCCTATGTCCTTCTTTGCCCTCCAAGTAGTGTATACAAAAGGCACTAGATTGTACAAAGGTCCCCCTTGTGTGAGTCTGGATGAATGGCCTCTGTAAGTACCCGTGAACATTCTTACAGAAATTGGAACCAGAAAGCAAAAGTCTAAAGATTGGACAAAGGAGAGCAAGTCTGTGGAGTGTTCCCAAGGGCTGCTGGGCTCTGGAGGCTGGCAAACCTGATGAATCCACAAACCCAATGAATCAAGACACTCAGCATCCACAGTCACCAGCACATGCTGGCATCACCAGTGGTCTGTGTTCCTTGGTCTGCACCCAGGAGGCTGGCAGATGCTCAATGTGGACATGACGCATAGCATATACATCTGCTGAGAACAAGGGCTCAACTGAGGGGATCTACCAAAAGCAGCCCAGAAGCTGGCAGTGCCTTTCAGTGACCATCTCCTCCTAAGGACACGGCTGGGGTGGTCTCCCAGCTGCATCTCCCAGCCCTGCCCACGAGGATGTGCACATGCTGGGTGAAATCCATCGGCTGCTAATGGCAGAACTTCCATGGCCAAAGAGAAACATGAACTCTAAGTTCACAGTTCACATCCCCCATCACATAAGGGGAAAGGGGACAGAAAATAATTTTTTTCTTGTAAAGTTCTGAAAATATTTAATTGTTAATGGTGTGGCCTACTTGCCAACATAAAGGTAATCACACTGTGCAAAAGGCATATGCTGCCCTAGCAAACACATTGGCTGCAGGAAACATAAATGGATCCACTTCAGCAGGGAAGAAGAAAAGCATATGTTACTCTTCAAATTAAGAAAACTTTCATTAAGGTCAAGCTCAGAAATCCTGAGACAGCTGCGGAATAGCTGCTTGATGTTTGTCAATGCAAAAATGAATGTTTTAAAATTAATTACAGGGAAAGCAAGCCATTTGTTTAAAAAGTCAACATGCTTCTAGTTGGCAAAATGTCCTGAAGTGATTCAAAATCTGTTAGCATTTTCATTTTTATAATTACATTTTAAAATGACTGGAAAAAAAAATTCAAGAGCTCAGACGGTGAGAGAGGCAAATTTCTGACAAAACTGGAATCCCCCATGCAGAAATACCCATAAGCAATCGTCTCTCTTGACACAGTAAAAGCTGATAACAAACTGTACATTCCTGTTTTAATATATCTTGATTAAGTGTTTAGTACAGTGTTTAGTCATGGGTCTGTGGGCCACTCCCTTAGTTGTTCGATATCAGACTTCCATTCTAAATGCACCTTGACAAGTTTCCTTCAGCTTGTGGGATATATTTAGCACGCAGATTTATTTTTGGTAATAGCAGGAATAGGCACCGGTCCTTGGGTATCAAATTCCAACCATGGGGGTTTGGGATGAAAAAGATGGGGAGATTACAAGTATTTATGTAACACTGAGATTTTAGAAAGCCTCTTGCTAGCATTTTCGCATAAAGGAAAAGTCTGGGTTTTTTACAGGATGATGTACAAGAGGCCCTCAATGCCTGCAGCCTGGGCAGTGCACACTACTGGGCAGTGCTTTCAGTAAGGATGGCTGTCACTAGTGGCCACTCCCTAACACAGACTAAGCACAGGCATGGATTTTTAACCAAGTGCTCTAAACTACCTTTAACAAAACTGTGGTTTGTTGATAGAAGGAAGAAAGGAATAAATCTTATTTTGGACAGAAACAGAGACAAATGATTGGAGAATCATGGACATGGGGCATGTTCACCCTTAGCCCACGTCCAGAGTGGGGCACTGCATATGCAATGATGCTGCAGCCCATTCCTGACACTCCGTGGTGCTGGGCTCTCTGCGTTCACAGCAAAGCAGAGATGAGCTGGTCTTCTCCTCATCCACGTCCCCAGAAAGAATGTGGCTGTGCTGGCACTGCTGTGCTTTGTGACCAGGGGATACTGTGAGATGTCACTTCAGGGAGCACCAGTGCTAATGGGGGATGACAAAAGTGCCATTACTACTCCCAGGCTTTAACCATGACTTACCCTTCAAAGGGCAAGGTGAGGTGTCCAACATGCTGTCAGGCACTTGTTTTTTTAATCTTTTCCTAGGAAGAGAGGGATGTTTCAGTTTAAGCTGTTAGTTTAGTTGGTTGAGTTGCTTATTTTCCATTTGCCTGTTGATGGCATTTATTACAGTTATTTGCATATGCACTATGCTTATCTTGAGAGGAGGACAGGTCAAAGAAATGTGCTCTGAATCTATAATGGCAAACAGTATGGTGTTTTCCTCTTTCCAACAGGACCTGAAAAATTGTGTTTGGTTCTGTGATAAGCTTTATCCTTTCTGCACAGCGCAGGGTTGTCTAAATGACTGATTTTTTTTGGTCAATAGTAATAAATTAACATTTAAAAAAATCACTTCAAGACAACTCAAGATTGAAATCTTTCAAAGTTTGAATCACATTTAGAAAGTTTATTTTAGGGCAGGTTGCAAATTCTTGATTGGTTTCATTTTTCTAAGGACTTTGTGAGAGCAGGAAGCAGCCTGGCAGGTGGAGCAGAGCCCAGTTTTCCTCCCTGTATCTCCCTACAGAAGCAACTTTGCAGCAGCTTACCAGGTCTGGGACTGCACCCTGCCTCTATGGGCCTGGGCACTTGCTTGTGCACACACAAAGCTGCCTCTCAGCTGAGAAGACAACAGTAAATGTCCCTGTGAAACATGGAGATTACATGGAACTCCAAGCTCAAGTAAAAATCATCATTAAAGGTATTTAAATCTGCAGTTAAGATGACTTTTAGGCTCTGAGTCCCAATGTTGAGGCTGTCCCCATGGCAATGGACTGGCTTGGGAACATGTGGGGCTAATAGCCCCTCCTGGGACTGCCTGGATGTACCCCAGCCACAGGACCTCCTGTGCAGCAAAGTGAGCTTTGAGCAGTAGATCATGTAGACCATGTTTGGTCTTGGCTACGCTCATTCCTTGTTCCACGCTGACTGTGTTGTAGGAGGTAAAAATCTCCATGCCCCCAGGTCAGCCAGGCTGGCAGTGTAGGTACCCCCGAGACAGGAGTGGGGAACATAGGGTGCTGAGACCACCTCATCCATGAGCCCTGTGCTCAGGCCACAAGGAGTTTGGCAGGACCCAGCAAGGAGACCTTTGCCTTCAGTGCAACTTGGAGCTTGGGCTTTTGGAACGGCCACCCTAGTCAGCTACAAAGCACTACAGAAAGCACCTCTAATTTTGGCAGGATGATTAGCTCAGTCAGGAGCATTCTCACACCTCACCCCATCCCCCAGTACACTCATGATCCTTCCTAGCTTTCTGCTATTTAAAAATTGAATAAATTCAGTTCTTAGTTTATCACCCAAGTCATCGGCAAAAATATTGGGTTACATGGGGCCCAGGAAAGGTGCCCATGGAAACCATGGCTGGTGTGTCCATGTTGGCCATGGAGCATGGATCACAGCCCTGCAGCCAGCTCATCAAAGTGCAGAAGCAGGAGCTCCATGTCACAGCCTTTCTGAAACGTGGTGCTGACCTCCTTCCTGCTGCCCATGAGGCCTGGTGTAAATGAAAATGACCTTGGTTAAAGATCTTACATTCCTGACAAATCCCTGATAGTTTTTAGTTATCCTTCTTTATCTTCTGGGTGTTTACTGATGGTTGGATTATTTCTTCCCATTTTAGGAGGAGAAGATAAACTCACAAGACTACAATTCCCCAGTTTACCCTCTTTCCCATCATAAAGATAAGTGGGCTCCCAACCCTACCCATCCTCTGGTTTTAGTGATTAGCCTCTAATTGCAGTCAGATGTGTTTCATCTGGTTTTCAAAATTACCTGTGCGATTTCATTAGCTCCAGAGAAATTTTTGGGAAAAAATCAAAAAAGATCAGTTTGTGATCTCAGTAGATTTTCTATTTCTACCTGAATTCATACCCTTTTTCACTGTTCTTCCAGGGAACACTGAGGCAAAAAAGAAACAAAACACTTCAGTCTTCTCAATATCATTTATAAATAGCTTTTTCTCCTTCTGAGTAGAAGACCAACTCTTCCTTTCATAATCCTCTCACTATTAATCTAAACTTAGAGTATTTTCTTGTTACCTTTCATGTCCCTTTCTAGATATATGACATTTTATGCATGGACTTTCCAATTTTCTCCTTATATGCTTGCACTATTCTTGTGTGAAGCTAGACCTATGACCTGGTCTAGCCCTGTATACTTTAAATATGCCATCTGTATGAGATCACTGAAAAGCTCACTATTTAATCTCATTGTCTTTATGATGTTTTCTATTCCTCATCCTTTTTTTAATATGCAGATTTCTCTGGTATACTGATTAGTAGGCACATACTCACACTAAGCCTTTGTTAAAATATTGGCCAAAATAGACTTCACAGTCTGAGCAGAGTACAAACTGTTTACGCAGTGGTAAATATGCTAACAAGGTCAATAGGGTGGTAAACATGAACATCTGCTGAAGGAATGAGTAATGGTAAAAAGCTTTCCAAGGCTTGCACAGTGCTCATACGATAAGGGTGGAATGTGAACACACTGATATAAGGGCAAATCAGGTACAAAGTACAGGACAATTTGAGAGAGAAGTATAAGATGATACTTGCTTTAGTCAACGTGCAAAAAGGAAGTGAAAAACTTCATTAATTTGTATTTACTGTGAAGATGACATTTTCTTTGATATAATGATGTCCAAGTGGGTGATGCCACATGGTATTCCCTTGGTTCTTGATCATATAGAAAGCTTCCTGGCATTGCAGTAAGATTTGGAGATACAGAAACAGCTTTACATCCACTAATGCTGAATTATCTCCCTTCAGATTTGCAATACTGTTCATCCTGGCTGCAAATTAAGCTGCCCTCCACGTCTCCTGTCCATTCCTCACAGTCCTGCCTCGGTGATTCAACTGCTCCTGTGCCAGCAACCAGCCTCCTCCTGCTCCCTCCTTCATGAACTTAGCAAGACCAAGTCCATGTGTCCCAGTTTATGAATTCTTCCTTGGCCACGCTTGTTCACACCCAGAGCAGAGCACCTCTCTGATCAGCTGAAGGTGCAGAGGAAGATATGAAGGAGGAACAATCAATGTATGTAAGGGAATCCGAAGGGAAGGTGCCAAGAGGATGAAGCCAGGCTCTTCTCGGTGGTGTCATGTAACAAGAGGCAACAGGCACAAACTGATGCACAGGAAGTTGTAATGAATATGAGGAAGAACTTTATTGTGCTGTGATCATGCACTGCAACAGATTGCCCAGAGAGGCTGCGGAGTCTCCCTCATTGGAGATATTCAAGAAGTGTCTGAATGCAATCATGTGCAATGTGCTCTAGGATGACGCTGCTTGAGCTGGGAGGTTGGACCAGATGACCACTCTGGTCCCTTCCAATTTTACTTATTCTGTGATCCTGTGAACAAACTAACCTTCTTTAGCCTTTGCCCTGTAAATCTAGCTGCTAGCAATAGTCATTAGTTATAACTGTTATATGCATGCATAACACAACATTTATGAGTATGTATATTAAAAAATAGGTAAGTGCCTCTATTTTCTGGGTGTGCGCTGCCACTGCAGGTCTCCTTGGGCAGTGTTCTTGCTGATTTGCACTTACATTCTACAAAATCATTCCCCAGGTACAGTACAGGACACAAGGTGCTCAGCCCAGGGCAGGGTTCCACAGCAGGGTCTGGATATATGGAAATCTGCACTGATTATATTCAGTAACAAGCCATGGTTACCCAGTTAATGGAGAAATAACTGCATCATTTGACTTGTCTTCATTCATCAGTGGGATAAACTCATTAAGGAAAAAGCAGTTGTCTATACTTCTGATTTGATCTATTCACTGCACCACCTAAAACTAGCAAAGTGATTATTTTATTGTCATTTGCCCAAGGAACTGAAATGAATTATTCTCTTACTTTGCTGTAAGCAAACCAAAGCTTTAAAATATCTCATCTCCTTATCCATTATTATTCCTTGTCACCAGTAAATTGTAGTCAATAAAAGAGTCTAAAAAGGACTATCTTGGTGCTTTCTACTATACTGAAGTTATTTGACCTTCAGCTCAGCTCAAGAGAAAGAAATCTTGAAAGGAAAGCTCTTTGAGAATGTATTAACTGTATTCATTATTCAGCTGGCTTCCATTACTCCCGAAGACCTAAAGTAACAAAAAGAAATGCAGAGTAGGAGTACTGAAAAGTTTTCTGCCTGCATTTTAATAGTGTTCTGTCATTATGAATCTACTCATTTGGTTAGATGGTGGCTCAGTGGGTTTTATATGTTATGTTTCATTATATTTCTAAGGATTTCCCATGGCATCTAGCAGTAGATAGAGATGATATAAGCTCTGCTTTTTTGAAGAACATTTAAAATTATCTTCAAATCTTTTTAGAACCTCTCAGAAGTGTAGGAACAAGAATGAGGGTTAAAATATAAATTTATTTTCATGCCATGTTTATTTCAAGAGTCATAATTGAAGTAATACAATTCAGAGATTATATAGCAAGAGAAAAGAATTGTAAAGAAGTTTGCTTCAAAGCTTACATAATACATAGTAGAAATCAAACAGCACCTTTGTCAACATCCTTGAAACTCTCTAAAACTATTAAAAAGAATTACGAGAATTATTTCATCTACTACATCATATACAGCTTTCCTGTTAAGTCAATAGATTAAACTGTGATTCCTCTGGCCCCATTGCCAGCTGGATATGAACCATTTGATGGTCAAATTTCTCTGCATTCACTTGTTAAATGGGCATGTATGCCCCTCCTCCTTGCACTAGGTTTAGGTTCTTGCCTTCTACTAAGGCGAAGTCTTTTATCTCACAGATCCAAAGCTCAAATGACTGGAACCCAGTCTGGCATTGTCCCACATATTTGGAACACAAGACTGTCATCTCCACAGTCTCATCCTCTAAGAGATTAACTTCTTTAGTCTGGGACATTAATGTCTTAAGCAGAACTGTGTTTATCCCTGAAATTTATAGTGTTCCACTTACCTTAGACTAAGGGAGCCAAAGGAGCGGTTCTGCACGTCATATTAGTCCAATAGTTGTTGCAAAATTTATAAAACTTTCAAGAAGACAAGCAGGAAGGGAAAACTGATACCATGTAATTAAATAAAAAAATCAGTTAAATTCAGTGGAAACAGTACAGCTGTAAAATGTCCTTTGGAAAAATCACTTCCACCCAGCAGCTCACAGTCTATTTAATCTATTTTGTTGTATCCAGTTCTGTCCCTCCATTAATCTGTTCGGCAAGAGTCAAGCAGATCATGTTGTAAAGATACAGAGAGACAATGTTGTGTGGTAGAGAGCACAAAAATACTCACATTGGTTGGCCTAAACAGAACCAGGCAACTCAAATAATGCACACAGTGCAAGCTGGATGCAGGACCACTGTTTCAGTCTTTCCAAGGTTGCCTCAACCAAAAATATTTGAGCATTTTGAGATTCCTTTCCTCTCAACATCCAAACTTGTCATTTTTATTACATGCCTTACTACTAGTATAAAAATGTATCCTCCCTAGAGTCACAAGCACACTTTGCTTCTATATCTTTGAGCACTGACAAAAAGTAGGAGCTCTGTTTTACACTTTTTTATAGAAAGGACGTGCATTTTTCTGCCCTTTCATTTAAAAATATTCCAGCTGAAATGAAAGTTGATTTTCCCTATTTTTTTTTTGTACTTCTCTTAGAAGTCAGTATTATGGCTTTTCCATTTGAATCCAGGAGATATATTAATTCAGAGCTTGATTTGCAGCATTCACAACTGGTGTGAGAGAAACTGGATTTGCAAGGTGGGGTCAAATTAAAAATGCAGAATAACAAAGTGTGAAAATAAAAGAATGAACAAATTCCAAAACTATAAACAAAGCCTTTATTGCATGCTGGGAGACCTGCAAACAATGTTGAATTTGAGGAACACGCTATATTTCTGCATTCCCTCCGTACCCTCCTTTCCTCTGGCCAAGCTCCCCTGGGCTGTGCAGGTGATTGAGAGCTCAGGCAGACTCGCACCAGTTGCACCCACGTACATCCTGATGCAGACACATTTCCCTGCACTGAGGTGGGAAGAGCCAGCTGCACAGCTCTGGCATGAGAACCAGTGTGTGGGTAACAGCTCTGCAGAGGATGGTCCAGGGTGAATCAGAGAGCAGCATGAGTCAGTGGTGCTGGCCCACCGTGGAGAAGGGCACGCACCCTGGGGGTGGACAGGCAACTTGTCCTGCAAGACATAAGGAGTAACCCTTCTGTGGTTCCCAGTGCTGCTGGTGGCCCTGCTGCAGCCCTGTGTTCAGCTGTGAGTAATGTGTCCCCAGGAAGACATGGTGCTGGCAAAGGGGAGTTAAAAGGATGAAGATGAGAGGTCTGAGGTTCTGTCCTTTGAAGGAAAATTGAAGAAATTGGAATTGTATAGCCAGGAGGAGAGGAGAATTAGTAACGCTCCTCGAGGACAGAAAAGGCTGTTGAGAAAAAGAACGCAATAAACTGGATTTTGTGTCCTAAAAATATCTGTACTGCATCAGACTAAAATTTTGCCTGCCAGGATAATATCTCTGACAGCACCAAAGTGAATGTCTGGGGAAGTAAGAAAACAGGACAAGGATATGAAGAATACTTTCCAAGCACTCCAGACCCCAGTTGTTCTCAGCTTAGAGACTTCCCAATCAAGACTTTCACGTTCACTATGAGTGGGACAAACAGCCACTGACCTGCCAGATGAAGTGGCATTTGAGGTCGGTATCAGGAAATCTTTCTAACACAGGGCAGCAAACCACGGGAGCAGGCTGCCTGGGGAACCAATATTCCCTTCACCAACGTAAAGCAGAGCAGGATCATAGCTTGAAACACCAACAAGCCTCCATTTAAAAATAAATGCCACCAAATTCAAAATAACAGACAGCAGAATGACATGTTACCTTCTCCTCCTGACCTTCTGCCAAAGTATGATCTGGCCTCTGAATTTACAGAGCTGGCACCCCTCTTCTGGAAGGAAGGAGCACAGTCACAAATGTAGAGCAGTCTGTTGGGTTTACACACTGCCAGCTGTGCCGCAATTTGGGAGAGAAACAAAATTAAACTTGCTGCTATTTTGGCAAGAGACAGAAGGAATTAGGCTTGGACAATCTGTTACTGGAAGAAGGTACACTGAAAATAACCACAGAAAAAATATGTGTAAGGTGGTTCTGAGTGGTGTGTGTAAAATCTAACAACTGAACACATATTCTTATATAATATGTATATTATTATAACATGTTTATGCTTTGAATTAAAGATTATAACATACCAGTTGGATCTTAACATAAAAACTGTTAGATATTAAAACTTTTTAAAATTTAAAAAGTGAGAGTGAGATGACGTTTCTTGTACAGCTTTGGGAAGCTGATGCACAAACAATGACAAAACAATGGTCAAAAAAGCCTATATATATAGTATACATATGTATATAAATGCTTATATGTTATATATACAGAGAGTTAAATATTGAAGATTGCTGCCTGTCCCTTTGATAAATCAGAATTCACAGAGAAACTCAAAAGAAAACATTAAAGCAAGCCTTGAATCCTCAGCTCACCTCTCCCCATTATTTCCACCAGCAATGTGTGAGCTGGGCTATCACTTTTCTATACAGTCCCAAAGTTACAAAGTCATTACTGGAGCTGACATTTGCTCTCACTCCATCCATTTCCTAAAGATTATTAACGTCAAACAAAAAGTTGGTTTTACACAGTTGATCCTTGACCTTCACTCATGTTCCCAGGGAGCAGGCTCTTTTTTCAGCAGCTCCAGCCCCTGCTTCCTTCCATGAGTCATCCAGAAAAGAAACACTTGCATTACTAAAGTTATCCTTTGGATCACACTGCGATCATGGTTTCTGTGGCATATTGTTTACTCCTCTGTGCTTCTAATTTTCTCCTGGAAGAGCTGTGTCTGAGGTACAGCATTTGACTGCTTGACACTCAAATAATTAAAATACTTTTGGTTTGGTGGAAAACTGGTGAGAAATGACTAAGATCAATTTATTCTCAAGGATCTGTAAAATTCACATACCAGCTTGCCAGTGCCGGGGATCAAATCTGCTCCTGCAGGAGCAGACAAGCAGGTGGTAAATTTTAGTCCATGTGTTCCTGATATTGCTTTGACAGGACCAGACATCCCAAATGCACCTGGGAATGAATTATGTACATGCTTTTTGTTCCAGTGTTTCATAGAGATACCTGAGTAAATAAACACATCTTGATAAGGAGCCTTGTTTTGATGGTTCTTTTGGGCTGTGGCCCAGCAGCCTTGGGAGCTCAGAGGCAGTTTTAGGGAGTCTGAGGGTCCATCTGAGATACTAAAAGCATCAACATTGCCCAACCTCACTCTGGAATCCTTCTTGATTTTTATTTTTTCTGTGCTCAGTCACATAGTCTGAACAGCACTGAAAAGGGACAAGATCAGCTTAGTCTTCAGCATACTCAGACTGGGTGTTGCTTTACCACCTAAATACAAGTTACTGTGGAAAACATCTTAAAACATCTAAAGGCATTTGAAATAATGCACATAGCACAAAGGCTATTTCACTGTATACCACATTAATGAACCAGATTTTAAAGCTGACAGTGGAATTAGAAGTTAACAGAGTCACACAGCTGCAGTGCCTGAATTTCCCCTCTACAATCAGGTGGCACAACACAATGGAAGTGTCACATATCCAGTTCCTCTGTGCTGAGACCACCTTGGGTCTGGCTTTTTTCTATATCTCATAACAAAAACAAAACATTCAAAGAAGACATATGTGAATCCTTGTTTAGGGAGGCAGCAGAAGGGCAGAAAATGTAATCCCCTTAAAGGAGAACTGACCCCATGTTGAACCCAGCCACTCTCTTCAAATATTGGACTATTAAATATAGGGGACTTGCAATCTGCAAAAATGCACTGGGGGAGTTTTATATAACTTGTTTATGTGTCACACCAGTGTTGAGGTCAAGAGGGCTTATATACAAGCCAGAAGAAAAGGAAAGGCATGTGGCAGCAAGTGCCAGACACTCTGCTGATGGATTTGAGTGGCCTGGTGGGGAGAAGAAGGGCTGTTGAGTGATGGAGAGCTACTATTGACAGAGCCAAGGTACAGTGATATGCCAAAAACAGCACCTTGTCTTTCCCAGCCAGCATCCTGGCAATCCCTCAGGAGGAGCTTTCTGTGTAACCATGCGCTGACATGCAGACCGTTCCCTCTTGGATAACCACAGAGCTCCCAGGCACTGGGTGCTCCTGACATTCCCCCTCAGGGTTTATTCTTTTCCTTCTGCTTACAGAGTGCCAGGGCAGGATCCTGTACTTACACTCTATTTCCAGTAGCCAGTGTGGATGTGGAAACAGTACTTTTACAATTCCTTTCAGCTTGGGGTGAGACCCTGGGAGGTATATTTTCACTGCTGCATTCTCTATATGCACAGAAGAGCTTTCTCCTTGTCATCACATCTTTTAAGGACCAACAGCTGCCTGCAGGGACTCAGAAAAGGAAGAGAGGAAACTAAAAAGTATCCTGAAAAGCAGACTTGTGGGCAGCCAAGCCAGTAGGACATATTGTCCTACTAATACAAATCCTTCATCCCCTGAACATTCTCCTTCCTTAAGTAACCTCCATTCCTCTCTTGTCCTCTATGGCATTCGCACTTGGCAGGACACAACATGGCCTGTGGTTAGTCCAAATTAAAGCTCAGGCCTTGCACTTACTGCTTGATTATCTAGGGGCTGACAAGCAATGGGAAATACCACAGTTTTCTGAGTTCATTCCTTGGTGGAAGCACTAAAAGCTGGTTTTTTTAAAGGCTCTGTAAACACCTTCCCACCAGTTTGCACAGAATCCGTAGGGAAAATTGATCTTTGAGGCTTCCAGGCCTCTGTCTCATGGGGGCTAAATCAGTCAGTGGGCTCAGGAGCTGAGAGAAAGAGAAGAGGGAAAGATAAAGATCATGCTTAGATGGTTTTATTTCTTTAGGAAACTAGGCTAAAGTCACAGTGGAACTAGAGAAATGCTTCAGGCAAGATGCACTGTGCTGTGTTTGTCTAGGAGAGCTAGGATGCCATGGACCAGGGATTGGCATTGTCCATGGTTGGAAATCATGCTGCCGCTTGCTGGTAGCAAACCATAGACCTAAATAACTTGGTATTACAAGCAAACATTTTTAAGGTCCCCTTTTTCAGGGATTTATGTGGCATGTGTAATATCATGGCACCAAAATCAATTATTAAATACAAAACAAAAAAAGCCCCACAAACTTAAATACATAAATAATAATTAAGTAAAAACACAATTAGCCACACTACTATACAGAGCTCTTCTCCATTTCAGCTATACATCAGTACAGAGCCTTTTAATCCATTTGTATAATAGGTCAGTTTTTTCACCAGCAAAATCCATCTCGAAGTATGAAGTAAAAGGCAAAGTGGCTTGTGTTGCACCACAGCAGAGAAAGCAAATGCCAAACTCATGGGCCTTTTGTCGAAAGCTGGGACCTTCCAGGTAAACATCATTTCAGATACAGCAGCTCCTCTTCATTTGCTGTTTTTTGAGAGAACACATTCCATTTTCCTCATCATTTACTAGGCCAACTCCACTCCAAGCAATGCCTGTTCTTGTTTTTTCACATGGGGGCAGTGGGGCATGGCAGGTAATGGTTTACAGGTGGTTCTGTTTACCTCCGCTACTCAAGCTCAGAAATAAATCTTTCTCCAGTGAACACAAACAGCTATTTCAGAGTTATTTTCTGCTGTATGCCTCAAAGTGTTACAGGCAGGTCATTTTTCAATTTGTTTAGATTCAGTTGGTGTGGCTGAAGGAAATGTGGCTGATGATTTCACCCTCCCTTTTGGGTGGTGTTCCAAAAACCTGCAGTGGGATGCAACAAGTAATCCTTGTGTGGAGAGACTGCAGTGATTATGGCAGCATACAGGCTGAATTTCCTGTTGCCCTTTAGGCAGGTAAAACTGAACATGTACATGGCACGCTGTATAGAAAAGCTCAGATTTTGGCACTTACACTGTGTTTGTCTGGCTGTCTGCTGCAATAGTCTCTTGGCTTTTGTGAAAACAAATATTTTCTCAATTTGTCATTTTCTCCTGTGAGTTGTGAACACATGTAAAATTAAGATAAACATCAGAAGGCAAAACAAATTCTCTTTGCGTGTTGCAGCACAAAGTAAAAAATGTAGCTGCCAGACTCAGAGGGACCCAGTTCCTGCAGCACTGGCCATCCCAGTGTTCACTTCACCACAAAAATACTGCAAGCTCAAGCTGAACCTCAGCTGCCATATGGCATTAGCTCTCACGTGCTGCAAATTCAACTCTGGCTTGGAGGTTTCTGGTGGGATCTGTTTTACTTTTCACTTCTCTGTACAAAATGTATAAGAAGTCAGCAAATCTACCAGAACTCCCCTCGACCCAAAAGAAAAGCATTTCCCTGACACTTCCATGTTTTCTCTGGGACACCGTAACACATACTATAGTGTGGGCAGGAGCTCAGCTGGCTCCTGGGTAGGGATGGGGTCCACAGCTCCTCTTCCCAGCTTCTCCCACTGATATACTATCTGGATTAAAGCTATCTTTCAAACACTATTTCTTTCCCCATTTTACTTTTTAAATTTTTTTTTTCCTGGGACCCTCAGTTAGGCTGTCTCTTTGAAACAACTTCCTCTGATCCACTTTACAGCCAATAGTCTGGCACTCCTTTGTCTGCATATTTTTAGCCATTTTTTCTCCTAAAGCTTCCCATGTTAGTAGAGCAACTCATTGCTGATCTTGCATCTTTGGTACAGAATCATCCCATGCTTTCTATGCTGACAAAAGGGAAGGTGTGTGGCCTTTTCTCATCCAAGGTCTCTCCTATGGTGCTCCCTCAGCCCATCTCCCAGGAAGCTAGAGGACTTCAGTATTTAGTTCAGGTTCTTACTTTGTTGTTCTCATTGCAGTATCTAATCTCCTTCCAGAAATACATGAAGCAAAGTGACTGGCACCTGTCACATCTCTGCACTTTCCTCCTCTGCCCAGGGGAAGAAGTGTGTGCAAAGGAGTATCTTGGCTTTGAGCCCATCTATTTTAAAGCTTGATTTTCCTAATGCAGGGTTTATGTATGTCATTTCCCCGCCCCAGACACTACCAGACCATCTGCTCACTTTTGATCTAACTTCACAAAGGGACAATGGCCCTGAAGACAAGATGCCCTGACAAGGGCCAGGCATAAGAGAGAGAGATGAGTATCTCTTGTCTCTGATCTTAGGAAGAATCTGCAGCAGGATTTCATCCCTGTTCAGATGGTGGGACCTCGGCTCCAGAACACCCACTGCTGCTGGTAAAGAAAACATCATAGAACATCTTCCTGATGTCTGTGGTAGCCCTTTTTTCCTAGGCCAACCCTGTCTACAGTTTGCCACACCATGAGTTCTTTCATAGGTGCCATGAACGGCCTCAGTTGAGCAGAATCACTGCCTATGATCTTTGTCCTGGTCCTCTAACTCATCTGATGGGTACATGAAGCAGCTTGAGGCACAGCAACTGGGAGGCTGATGAGCAATTCCATGGGAAGGCATTACAGTGATGATGGTGGTAAGCCATGCCTTAGCCTTGTGTGCCAGCTGGTGTGCAGGGATTGCCTTAGGCTTCATACCAGGGATGTTGCAATGCTCTAGGCAAGCCCAGAGGTCCAAGTTACTGAGGCCAAGTCAATGCTGTGTAAAGCTGTTTGCTAAAGAAAAAGGAGGGTGTTGCTCCTAGGCTCTGCTGCAGAGCTGGACAGGATCAGCAAACACCAGAGTAGTGCTGCAGCCGAGGCTCAGGCCATGGCATGGACCTTCAGACAATGGTGACTTGTGTGGATGGATTTCTATGAAAAAGCTGTCCTATGCCTGACACCTCCATCATGCATGGATGTTAGAGAAGATTAATCCAACATGTGTCTCAAGACCTAACCATGAAAAATAGAAACATTGTTTTAGGGTAAAGATGAGACATGCAGCTGACCACAGAGCTCTGAGTGCTCCTGCAGAAAGGCACCCAGTGCTGGAGGGCTCACTTGAAGTACGGGGATTTGCCACCACCATGTGCTTTGCTTCTGGGCAACCCTCAAAGCAAGTGCCACAGTGGTAAGTGGGTGTCTTCATGTAGGACACAGAAAAGGCACAACTGTCACAACATATTTTTTGCATCTGGATCACAGCTGGCCCAAAGCACTCAGGAACTGGGAGCATCTCTAAGGCAGCTATTGATCATAGCAACCTACACGACCGATAGCTCCTCCAGCTGCTGTTATCAGCCCCAAACATTTTGGCAGCAGGCAGGAGTTGTAAGCGAGAGCTGAGAGGGGCTGTCTTTGTTATCCTCCTCCTTGCCGAGGAGAGGCTGTTGTTCCCGCCTGGGCTCCCAGGAAGACTCACAAGATGTGACTTCAAAAAATATTTTCTTTTGGATCTGTTTTCCATGCCAAGCATTATTTCTGTCATGGACGATTAATGAATTGTTTCATTTATTAAATGGGAGCATTTGGCCTCAGCAAACTCATGTGGTTTTTTACTATTTGCTTCTCTGCACATTGTTTTTGACAAATGTTTCTGTTTTAATCTGTACATTTGCTATAATCTCTTCCTTCACCTCAGCATTTCTCCAAGTTAACAGCATTAATAAACATTTATATGCCACATGCTGAACAAAACTACCTGCTCACAAACACTATTTACCTAATTTGCTTAAGCCAGTTGGTTGTTTATTTACCTGGCATCTAGCTACAAGGGACAGCAGGCAGCTTTCTAGCTTAACAGTACTAGCAAAACATATTGACTTAAAACTTATACATATGCATTTGACAGAAGTGAAAAGCAGCTCTCTGCCTGAATAAACTTAATACCTTATCTCACTTTTTGCTCATTTATTTTCTGGGATTTTTTGTGACTTGTGTTTTTGGAGGTAAAGAATACAGAAAAAGAGAGGGGAGAGCAAGTGTTTCTATATCTCTAGCTGCTTTTAAAGCACACTAAATAGGTGGGGTTTTTTCCTTGTGATGCTCCTAAGAACTACTGAGAATATGGGAAAGTGAATTTGTTGGATACACCAGACTGTGAATATTTGCCCATGTTTTATTTAAACAGTTACAGCTTGTATGGCTGATGTGAGCAGACTAAGAGGAGGGCTGAGATGGTAACAAGAGAGCTACCTTTGGACTCACCATTTAATACTTGCTTTGGTTTAGGCTTTTCTTTTTCTTTCACTATTTTTCAAATTGGATGAGTTTTATGAGGCCCATGAACTGCAGATGTTTGGGATATCTGCCTGTTGTCCTGGTCAAAAAATAATGGTCCCTGAGCATAAGTTCTCAAAGAAGCAAAGTGTGGTCAGCATATGAATGTGCTGATTCTGAATCTAAATATTTAAGAAAAAATACAAAAATATGTAAGAGGTATCCAAAAAAGGAAAAGTGGGTGTAGTACAGCCAAGATATTGAGTTGCTGGAGGAAGAGGAGGTCATAGTGGTGAGCTGCAGTAAAAAGTTACCTGTGTTATTCAGTAAGTGGCAACACCTTGCTTTTCTGCAAAATACCATTTGTCTCTGAATTTCTGACTGTTTCTGGCTCCAGCCAAAGACTGTTAATATATTTTATATCTCATGTTTTAAAAAATGTCAGGAAATAATCGAAGAATCAAGAGCGAAGCTCAGATCTGCTCTCATTCAGTGAGACCCCTGTCAATGAGGTTAAAATTCTACCATTAATCTTTTCCCACTGCACGTTCTATTGATGGAAGTAGAGGTTGGTCAACCTCTTCTGACTCCTCCTGGTCGCTACAATTTTTCTTCTGAAACTGTGTCTTTCCATAAGAAAGGCATCAGGATGGCAATGTCAGCTCTCTGAATTACCCTTCTGTGCATTGTTCCTTTGTGGAGAACACAAAATACTGCAATTTATCTGTAGTAAAAAAGGTTTCTGCATCAAAATATTTCTTAACTGTGTCTCATGTGGTTTGCCTCAGCAAAATGGTAGAGAACACTTACTCTTCTTCTTTTCTGTAGTATGAAGGTGCTAAAGGTCTCCCATGAAAATTAAAAACATGTCAGAAACAGTCAAGGCAGCTCTTGCTCTAAGAGATGGGCAGCAGAAGGATGGAGCAAGGGAGATGGCAGAAAGAAAGGAAAAAAATGGGGCAAGATGGAGTTTCTTACCTTTTGTGTGAGAGCGGAGGAAGGACATTAGAGGCAAACCTCATACACATAGCAAGCCAAAAGATCACAGCTGGACAGAGGTGACAGCCCAGCAAACTCTGGGCGGGCTGGAAAACAGATCTTCTCCCACGTGCTTCACATTGTCGCCCAACACCATCACAACCACCTTCTACTCCCTTTTTGGAAGAAAAGACATTGTCTCTGTCACCTTCCCCGTTTCTCTGTTGGAGAGACACCAAGCTGCGGGTAAGGCTGCAGGAGATGCTGCAGGACTGGGGTTTCAGCCCAGCAGAACAGGTGATGTTCCTCTCAGGGTGACCAGTGCAGGCAGTGCAGGCTACCTGAGCCTCCTTCCTGGGTCTTGGAGCAACAAAGATTTAGGCACCCAAATTGCTTTAAGCTGGCCTCAAGTTAGTAAAAAAAAAATGTAAAAACCCAAGGATTGGATTGAATGACACAGGCGTGAATCAGACAAACCACCTATGCCCACCTTTGAGTTTGTAACCTACTTCCATGACATCCAAAGATCCAGGAACTTTTTTTTACTTCAAATAGTGAATTCATCAAGACATGCTAATTCTTTTTGTCAGACAGCAACTGGTCTAATCAGACTATACTCTTAAAAAATATGTTTTGTCTCCTTTAATTTATTCTCCAGTGTATTCACAATCTCATTACAGAACAGCATTTCCATTCTAAGAGTGACCTAAGGTTTAATAAAACCCTGAAAGGATTCAGTCCTCCAAAATAAAATGTTTGTTTTCCCGTCGGATTGTTATCTGCACAATTCTGTACCTCAGTTGTGTTGATGACTCTTGAACACAGACTGTACTGGCTGTCACCTTCCAGAGGAAAGCTTTCCATAACAATCTAAATTCCTCACAAATAACAGTTATGCTTGAAATTCCATCACTGAAAGGGTTTTGAATTAGCTTATGGTTTCCCACCTTCTATTGCCTTAAACCATAACTGCCCTTATCTAACTTGTGAAATATTTGTTCTCTGAACCCATTTATGTAAATGTCCCTCCATTTTAAATTAAAATGTTTTTCAAGTGGAGATTAGAACACTCTTTTAGAAATGCGTTGGTTTGTTTTAACAAACTGTGCCATCTGGTGAGGTAATATGTCCCTGTCACTCTGCTTTTAGCTTTATTATATCAGAAATGTTCCCAGTACCTGAGGCTGAGTATGGGCTGTATATTAATCTGTGCATATTAATTAGCTGCAAAGCTTTAGACATATAGCTTAATATAATGGTAATAATTTCTGAAAATCCTAAATGTGAATTTGGGTGAATGTATTGATAATGAGTTACTTTATGCTGACATCAAGTGGTGTCTCTTCAGTCAAAACACACCAGCACAGCTGCTGGATGCTGTAACTGATTTGGCACAGGCACAACAGAAAAATATTTCCAGCCGAGGCAGTGCTGGAAACTCATGGCATGCAAAAGGGCCACCACTCATCTGCTCACCAAACCTGTGACTCCAGAGCTGACGCAGTGCATTCGCCCCTTCCCTTCCCAGCACCATACTGGTGTGTCGTGCCCTCTCCCAGTGCAAGCAGGCCCAGTGGTCTGAGCAGGATGTGTCCCATGCTCTCCTGCACAGCCCTTGGGGAGCAACCCCACTTTGCACCCCGTGCCACTGTGGCTGAGCCTGAACAAGGCATAGTGGCAGGGGGGCCAGCTTCAGCCTGTGCTGAGCAAAGTTGATGCCTGCTTGCATCTCCTGGGTAACATTTCTGCTGCCAAAAATGTGCTCCACCTGCTGAAGAGGATCAGAGGAAAGAAAAGGATGGGTTTCTGATATCTCTGTGCTGACACTGCCAGGCATCTGTGCAGCACAGGCGATCCTGGGGCTCAGGTTGTGGGGACAGGCTTATGTTGAGATCCAGCCACTCACTACAGATAATGATTAAATTGTCATTGTTTGTTGGATGGAGAAATATGACATGCTTGAATTTTCTATGTAGTCTTCATCTGATCCCAAGAAAAGGGATCCACAGTACTGTCTTCTAAATGGCTTGTTATATACATCAACCCACATCACTCTGTTCCTCTTGCAATTTTACATGAAAACTTTTTTCTGCTTTCCTGAACTTTTGGATCAGGCTGGAGGAGCAGATTTGTTGCAGGTAAAAGTGGAGGAACAGTGTGGGGTGTCAGCAGCAGCTGTGCTGTTCCTGCACCTTGGACTGTCCCTGCAAACTCCCACAGCCACAGTTCCCTCACAGCTGAGCCAGTTTGGCAGGGCGTGAGAACAACGTGGCAATACAAACGGTACATCCAGTGCCTCACAGAAACACACTTCTTCTTCCTTTTTTTTCCACCTCAATGTGATTTGTCTGTGCCTGGAGAGACTGGGCCAGGAGCAGGGTAGAGGTGGTTAATGAGGATTTAACCAAAGGCGGTGCTGCTGGTTGTGAAGTTCTCTCATAACTGGCAGGTTTCCCTGCATTTGGGTTCAGCTGTGAAGGCAGCGTGAGGGCCAAGAGCCCTGTTAAGGCTGACACGATGTGCTCAGCTGGAGGGAAGCAGCTCTCCAAAAGCTGTGACTCAGGTGGCCCTCGGCACACACAGACTCGCTAAGCCACCCCACATTCATCCAGCCTTGTTAAAGCCCAACATAAAAATAAAATCATTCATCATCTGTGATTAAGTTAGTGCCCCTATGAAACTTTGATATGTCTTCTGAAAATTAGTCACATTCAGAAAGCACTGTCCTAAATATTTCATCAAAAGCTTTCCACAGCAGCGGCCACACTGCAAATCTTTTTATTTACAAGAACAATGTTTTAGGTTAATTGCAGTGTTAAAGACAATGCCAGTTCTCTGCTGAATTGCCTCTTTCACAGAGGCTCACTCCCACTTCCCAACCTACCTTTGTGCAGAATGTGTCTCATTGTATTTTGAAACACACATCATTTCTTATGCAAAGATTCATAATTTGGGTAGGTTATTTTAAGTAGTCTAAACAAGACACTGTGGGAGCAGCGCTGGGATGATTAAAGGCATTTGTGTGTTGCACAATGCTGTTACCGAGGCACCTGGGGCAGTCACCCTGTTTGCAGCATGGACTATGTAGGAGGGTGCAATTCCTCTCTGTGTGCTGAAATAATCAGGGTTCATGGTTTAAAACCAGGGTAAAGTCTACAGTGCAACACAATGCAAAGAGAAGCATAAAGCTATCAGTACAGCAGTACAGCTGTTATTGTTAGTGCCATTTGTTCAGTGGTAATTACATTCCAGACTTCATGCAAGTCATGAAATAGCAGCTCCTGCTCTGAACTGTTTGCAGTCTTGGATAATATGTGGTCTCCACCAGGCTGGCCAGTGTGTCTCCAGCCCTGATGCATCCTTCCCCTGTCTGGAGGGGTTTGCTACCCTGGCACCAGGAGCCAAATGCTGAGCAAGCCACATGTGTGCTATGGCTCTCAACAGGGAGAGCACGCTGCTTCTGCAAGTGTTTGCTAAGAGGGAGCAGGAATTTGGAGCCGGAGCTTTCGCATACTGATGAATACCACCAAAAACAAGTAATGGGGCAACTGTAAAACATGGATGTCAATTTTCATATAAAATAGTAAAGAACCTTAAATTCACCCTCACATGGAAATGAAATTGTGGTATTATTAATTTATATCAATTAGTGAGGACTCTGAATTGCAAATCAAAATGTGATGTGCTTTTACACAAGGCACAGGAACAATGTTTTAGGGCTCTTTGTTTTGCTGGTAACAGCAACCAGCCACAGTTTTCCTGAAACCAGGATATTTCCCACATGCTGCCTTGTGTTCCAGCCCTCTGAAGAGTTAGTTATTCCTTCAGGAGTAACTTTGAAGTCTCTAACACCTTCATGTATTTTCTTGACTAAAATTGGTAAAAATATATGTCCTTTCCTGAAAAAAAAGAAAGCTATCTCTTGAAATCTTTACTATTTGCTATGTTCAGGAAAACACAAGTGTTCTCTGACTCGTTTGTTCTCTGGAAACTCAGTTAAAGAGTTTTGATAATGAGTGGAATGGAACTTTTCAATCTTTTAACATAAATAGATGGGTTGCTTAGGCTCAAGACATCAAGCAATCCATCAACAGACATCCTCACTGCCAGCTCTACAAGGAAAGAAGGGCTCTCAGTTAAAAAGCAAAACCACATTAGCATCCATGACACATGCAGTGCTGGCAATTTTAAATGAGGTTAATGTGTGCTCGGCAATAGAATGAAAGAGCCATTTTGTGGTATATTTTCTTATTCTTCAAACATTGTTTTCAGGCTGCCACAATTTCACCTTCTTACCTTCAGAAGAGGCTTCAGGCAAGACATGCCATAGGTAAGAAGAGAGAAAGCAAATGCTGCTGTACTGCTATCAAGGCTTGGCTGCCCCATTGGATGTGGCTTTACCACAGGGACTTGGGTTTATCCAGAGCTGTGTCCCACCACCAGCTGTGGCAATCAGCCATGTGCACGTGCATGGAGCCCAGAGACCCATCTCATGTGGGCACAAGCTGCCAGGGGCCACAGGGCTTTCAATAAGCGATGTCATGCTGGTGGATATTAGTGAAACCATGGAGGAGGGTGATGGGACATAGTTTCAGAGGAACTATAAACATGACTATGTGCTTGTGCAGAAAAAAAACCCGCTTTTGAATGGTGTTATGTAAAAGAGCACGGCAGCAATAACTCTGAGAAGGAAGAAAGCTTTAGGGAGGTACTGAGACAGGCTCTGCACAGATTCATAACCCAGGAAACACAGCGGACCTTTCATTAGAAGAATAAACAAAGTGCAAATTATTTTTGAAGCACCGGTAACACTGCTTAGAGTTGATGTATCATGGAAAGTGTCTTACCATTTGCGCACCAGAAATGGACGAAAGTAGTAGTGTAAAATACTGGAAAGTAGGTTGTTCACATTCTGAATTGCTAAAATAGAAAATGTCAGATGAGGAGTGTTTCCAAGTCCTCAGAAAGCTTACTAACCCAGAGGCAGAAGGAATGACTGATACCATAGCAAGAACAATTGCATCTTTGAAGTCACACGAACATAGTGAGATTCAGCCACAGAGGATATACATCATAAGAGAGATGGTCAGTTCAGAGGCCAGCTCCCCATGATGCATGGATGATGCAAGGAAAAATGTTTCAGGTAGCCCAACCACTCACTGCTTCCCTGGCTAACCCACCAGCCTGCCATAGATCAGTGGGTGCTGACAGCTGAGCTGAGAGCAGCAAAGAGCCCGGCCTTCAGGCAGACCCTGCAGTGGGTGAGGAAACTCTTTTGGCGAGTGATCCAAGTGATTTAGCTTCTCAATGCTCAGAGCTGAAGCAAGATTTCATCAATATGCCTCCTTCAGGCAGGCACTTTTGTATAATTTCAGCAATGCAGAAAGAAGACTAAGCTCATTAGCTAGGCTGGAACTGATAAAATCCTCTACCAGGATGTACTCTTTTCAGTTACACACAGAAAAAAAATCATCTGTCAAAGTATGTTTAGGTACTGTGTGTGTTGAAGCCATCAGCATTAGCATGGATCTTATTTAAATCCTAGGTAAGCTGGGAGACCACATGCTTTATTCAGTTGCAGAGGAATCTGATAAGGCTGTTTTCCTCCAGAAGTTAAAATAAGCCTCCAACCAAGATATTTTTGTGCCAGTAAGAACTCACCCCTACATACACTAGTCTTATTTGGGGAAACATTAATGAGGGGGAAAAAATTAAAATTACTTTTTGTGTCATTTGAGTGCAATTGCCCATCAGTCTGCTTTCCCTGGATCACAGGAAGATGGCCGGGGCTTCACCATGTGTGACATGAAGAAGAGTCTGGTGTGGACCTGCCATATTTAAACACCAAAATGAACTCACCAAAGATGGGGTTCCATCAAGCTTACAGCTGTGTCTTGGAGAGCCTGCAGTCTTGCCCATGATCAAGTCCTCTTAAAAAAATGTCTGCACCCAAGGAGATGATGCAAACAAGCCATTGCAGATCATGCAATTACAATACTTGCCAAAGCATTTTTTGGGGTTGACCCAGCTCTGCAGCAGGAAGGACACAGAAAATTACCATGTTTTTCAAAATCTTGGTTTCAGGGCATTGGCCATCTTCAACCAACCCATTCTTTTCTGTTGTCCAGGATTTCCTCCTCTGCCCCACTCACATTTGTGTGGCTAAAAATTAACCCTATCAAGCTGCTTCTAGATAAGAGAAGCAGATGAGCCCTGTGCACCAGATCCATGGGTGAGCAGGGAGCAGAGAGGATTGCATGCAGAGCCCAGGGGGTGGAGAACAGCTCAGGCCAGACTGTCCTCTGCCTCCTTCTGCTTGCAACTTCTCATTTTTCCATGGCTGAGGTGGGGGATCACTATGGGTAGGATGATGTAGCCTTGACCAAGAGCTATCCAACAGACAAGGTAGGAGCACCCTCAGAACTGTGCAGTAGAGCTCCATTAGGTTGTTTATGAAGCCTTTTTTGCATTAGCATGAAAAGCATTACTTCTCTGGCTATGGCATAATTTTGCTGCCAAGCATCCCATCATCACTTGCTGGAAGAAGTGTTTAAGTATTTTAGCAATGTTTGTGACAACATCTGCCAGGCACAATTCAACTCAATCCCTTTTAATGATTCATTTTCATGAATTGTACATCTATTTTAAATGCACTTATTTTAAGTTACTTCAGAGGCAGTAGTAATGAAACCTTAGCACTCTGGATTTCTTACATTGTCAGAGTAAGCATAAGATGTGGACCATTGCAGGCACCCAGGGTAAGTGCCTTTACAAGAGCTCTAATATAATTTCTTGGGAAATGATCCAGATTATTTATGGTATAATTAAAGGTATGGTATAATTAATTTGTAATTCTTCATTTGGAGTGCAAATCTCCTTTTGATTAGTAAATATGCAATGCTTAAGTGCTATTATGGAAAAATATATTTCTCATCAGACAGAGGGGGTGTCATCATTAAATACATAATTACAGATCTATAATTATAAGAAAGGCTATGTAGGCAGTGTCTAGAGACAAAGATATCTTTAAAAAACACTATTATAATTTGTGCTGTCAGGGGACACAAGCAGCTGAAACATGTACCTTTGAGTGCCTGGCACAGTGCTGTGTGCACATCAGGAGCTGGGGACGGCCCGCAGCACACAGCTGTGGTTCAGCTCCCCGAGACACTCACCTTATCCAGCAGTCCTGCCCTTGATTTAATTCACTGCTTAAGCTGTGAAAGGGGATTTAAACAGAATGGCAGAAAAAGAGGACAAGTCTGCTTGGAGAACTCACTTCATAGGTCACACAGTGATTTACGTTCTACAGCAGGGAGACAAAATTGGTGTAAAGTTCTTCTCAAGGAAGGCCACATTTCAGAGTAACTTTGCCCTTCTTCTAGAGAGTCATAGATCATCACAAGACATACAACACAGTAGAAAATCAAGCTTTGACTGTTTTGTTTAAATCCTCAGGGTCACAATTTTTTCCTCTGTCAGGTGGTTATGGAAGATGAGCTGCAAAGCATGGGACAGCTAGTTGAGATAAAGTGTCAGGTGCCAGACACTCTTTCAGCATATGACACTGAAATGCCTCCCTACTCACTTTGGCTGCACACACTTTGGGACTGGCTTAGCTCATGCTGCTAGTACAACTGTACAATAACTTACTCCAGCCATTTACCCCTGAAAATTGGACTTCAGACACTTTAAAAAAAACCCCATTAAAATGTGGAAACATAGGCATGAGAGGATTTCCAGAAAGAAGGCTCTAGATGCTCTCCTAAGCCTGCCAGAGATTTCTGATACTTCTTTTTAACATTTTGTCCATTCAGCCCTGCTGTTTGCAAGGAAGCAGGGATAAAGGCCATAAATAAAGTCTGTGGTGCGTGATCTGCATTTTGGGCTGGAAGCTATCGCTCTGGCACAAAGAATCATAGATAATATTGCAGAGTGCTGTGTGTGTGTGACTAATGGTAACAAATATGTTTGCTCCCCTGATTTTGCAGAACACAGAATTTGTGAGAGTGTTTATGTAGAATTGGAAATGATTGATTTCTTTGCAAACTTTCTAACTGGGCTTCTCCAATTCCTCCTGAAGGAGACATCAAGTAGTTGTTCTTGTATCACAAGTGCTCCATCCAGACAGAAAATTTTCAAGTGTTTAGCAAAAATAAATTCTCATTTACTGTCTACTTTTCAAAGTAAATTAGTTGAGCTGCCTTGCAAATTCCAAAGGATACACCTCACTTAAAGTACTGTGCTGCAGTAATGTCACTCCGAGGGGAATGCCATAAATGTGTGTTCCCAGCAATGAACAGCTGGAGGTTGCTTTTTTCAGGCCAGCCTCTTGCAAAAAAAGTCAGTCTTTGCTTTTACACCCATCATATGAGACATTTTCCAAGTAGTGGGCATTAGACCAAATGTCCAATAAATATTTAAAATTAAGTCAAGCAGTCCTGCCAAAGTGTGGGCAGGGGAAGCAGCCACTGCAGGAGCAGATAATCTCTACCCCAGTGGAGCTGCAAGAGCAGAGGATGGCCAGGAAAGTCAAGGGCTTGATCTGCAGCAGATTTCCCCCAGTGGAGGCTGCAAAGACACCACAATAAATTCCCGTTGCCTGCTTGTGTCTCTGCCCAAAGAAAATCTGTAGTGCTGCAACTCTCTGGTGCTGGTGCCAGGAAAGCTTTCGCCTGCAGCACCTGGTTCTCTGCCAGCCAAAATGGGCGTTGCCCACCCTGCTCCAGTGCTGATAAAGTGACCCTGACAGCTCCAGGAGGGGCTGTGCAGTCCAGGCTCCCCAGCCATCCTCTGCACCTCCCTGGTGTCTTGCTGGAGTTGGGGAAGATCATTACGTCACCATCTGAAATGCAAAACAAATATGCTTTAATTGGATTCTGTGTTGATCATAATATTGATTTAAGTTGGAAGATAGCCTATGCGTCTCTGTGCATAGAAGCAAAACATATTTGGACAAAGAGGAGTCATTTGCAGCTTCCCAGGGGAGAATAATTCTACTTATAAGTGATGCTTGCCAAAATGCATTAGCTGGCATTATAGATGAAGGAGATAAATTGATATCATGATTACCTTTTTTAAAAGTTAATGCATTTATCTAAGGTTTGCAGTGAGTCTAGTGCAAGTGAGCTCAGAGATACACAGTCCTCAGTCAAATTCTTATAGCTGGGGAATGTCCCTAGTTGTAGGATATGCCTTAACAGTTGTGGGGGTTTTTCTTTCTAGGGCTATATTTAGGAGTATGTAAGAAGTAAAGCCAAATCCTACTGTACTCATTTTAAGTGAGAAAAATTTAGGTGCGGTTTCTACTGATACATGTTAATACAATGTCTGGTCAATAAGAAGGGACCGGACATAATATTAATTAACAAAACAAATACACAATATTAATAAGCAAAACAAGTACATTCTCAATACTGATCTTATGGGAATACAAATTAACTCTGACATTGCAGCTATAAATTCAATATGGTCTTTTTACAGGTCAACATGGAGTACGTTTCCTGTTTATTTTATTAATTAGTTTTGTATGTTCTTCTGGAAATCAAGATATGCAGTCATCTGATTTTTGATGTCAGACAAAGCCTGAAAAAACCTTCAGATATTTCCTTAGTTCCACCTCTTCATTTAAATTAAGTGTAATTTAAATAGCTTCTGAAATAAAGGTATGGCATTGGCTGGGTGTAGAACATGATTCATAAGCCTTTCACAAACAGCAGGGAAATAACAGCTATTCTGATTGCTATTGCATGTATTTTTGGCTTTAAAAGCCCATCTACTCTGTCAGTTAAGAGTATGAATTTGAGCCAAAAATAACCGTCACTTTTTCATTTTTAATTACTACATCTGTTACCCCATTTAATCTTGGCATAATAAGACAATTGGACATTTCCAGAAATAATCCCACAAATTATTTCCAGGCTCATGACTGAACTGCCACTGCATAGCCAGAACACAGACCCCCAGAAGGATTTGTAGCAGTAAACAATGCTTTTTCTTGCACACAATTTTTTATACTGAATCGCCAGATGTTTTTCTAACTAATGATGCCTTTCTGGCATCCCTGATTTGACTCAGTCAGCAGTGCTGCCCTGGTCCCCGAGGGGAGGTGGGATAGGAGCTGGCGATGTGCCTGGGCAGCTCATGGAGGCAGACCCACGGCATGGCACCCTTTGCTAAACAGGCATTATTGCACCAGCAGGGCTGCTCAGCCCTTGCACTGCTCCCTAGCAGGAAATAGTTGCATTTTTTGGAAGGGGTCGTACCCTGAAGTGCAAAAGGCCCATTTAGGTGAGCGACACTGGGTGTACATGGAACTGGGCTGGAAAGGCTGATGAGACAACAGGCACCAACAAATCCAACCTGCCCTGAGGTCACACCTGACCATGAAAGGGTGCAGGCAGCTGCCTCATTCTCCAATCCTCTGTGGGAGAGCCCAGGAGACCTGGCAGAGGCAGAGAGAAATGCAAACCCTTGGGCTGGCATCACAGCCACATCTAGCAGCCTGCGGCAAGGCAGCATCGAAATGCTACATGTGAAAGCAGCACAGGCATTCCTCACCAGTGCCAGACAGACAGACTGTGTATATGGCATCTTGTCTGTGCTTGGGTTGGTGGTGAAAACAAATGGCAAAATTTTAGCACAGCGCTAGGCTAGAGAGAGAATTCATAGCAAAACACATCAGTTCAGAGGGCTCCTCTGATTCCTCTACAGTGCTGCTATTGAAGTTCCTTCTTTTCAAGGAAAACTTAGAAAACCGTTTCCTTTGGTTTTCAGCACATGAAGGCATGGCAGAGTATGTGAGAAGGGCAATGGCTGTCTTTCCTGGCAACTTGAAATACATTAAAGAGTATTTTAACATTTTCTAAGTACAGTTTAGTTTATCAGTAGTTGCTGGGGCCTCCTTACGTATTTAAGTAATTTTAAATGAAAAAACTCCTATAATAACTTATGGCACTTACTTTTTTGTTTTCATCTGCCTTGGAGTTTTTTGAAAGTTAATAAAATCAACCTGCATATAGCAGTAATTGTGTTTACAGAAAGCTAGGCTGTAAATTCAGATTTCTAGCTTAATATTCTAAGATTACTGTCTTCAATTGCTCATTTTCCATCCAAAGAATTTTATTTTTGCTGGAAACTTCAAATAAATTCATAGGTTTATCTTCACTTATCAAATATTTTAGATGAAATGTTTATTTTCCCTGCTTTTAGTAGGATAAAGTCTGTGGGGAATGCTGGAAGCTGGTTTTTGAGATGTAACAGAGTAGAAGCAATGGTAGGGGAGAGGAAGCAAGAGATTGAGAACATGGGGAAGGAGAGACTGAGCTTTGTTCAAATAACTGGCTCCCAATGGCAAAAAAAAAAAGTACAAAAGACTACTGTCTTGCTGATAATTTAGTGGTAAAAGCTTTGAGAGATCTGTGCTTTTGTGTAATCTTGGTGGAGGTCCCTGTGTGCTGAAGCCAGCTGAATTAAATGGCCATGTTCTTCACACGAGCATCACAGCTGTATCTGTTTCTGCATAGCGAACTGTATTAAATTGATGTTGGATTTGAATGGGCTGCGGTAAGGTGGCAACATCAAAAGAAAATAAAACATCCACTAGGAATCGAGGCTAGTATTTGACCCCAATATTGCTTTTATAAATGTTCTCCAAAAATTCTTGTCTTGATTTGCAGCAATTTGAAAGCTGCATTTTTGATTCATCAAATGAAATTATCAGAAGGAAACTACTTCAGATAAACACATCACTTGAAATGTTGATGAGTGCATTTCTGGCATTCAGGGAGCATTTCAATCAGCAGTGGAAAACATACCCCTTTTGGGTATATACAGGAAAGATTACAAAACTCCTGTATTGTGGCATATCAAAAAGACAGCTAATCTATATTGGATCATCTTTGACAGGATCAGCAATGAGGTACTGGAGATTAGCTTGAAAAACACATTTGATACATGCTACAGGCTGTGTCTATTTCAAGAGAACATCTTTAAAAAATAAGGATACTTTATGGAAAAATGATGCTCAAAAAACTCATTGGTTTTGAGCTCAAATGATCACCTGCTGCACCATAGAGTAGGTGACTGGAACTATGCCATGGGCCACATCCTGGCCCCCTCAAAGCCCAGGGAAGTTCTGCAATTCATTCAGTGAACCAGAAAAAAACCCCTAATTTTCTAGTTCGGGCAAGGCTGTGGCAGGGCTGGTGACCAGGCCCCGACAGCATCCCTGGGACAGGGACTGGTGGCTCTGGACTGTGCTGAAATGGGATCTCAGGCCATGGGCAGGGTGGGCAGGGACATGAGTGCCCTCGGGACTGTGACACATTCTCAAAGAACCTGCCTGTCACCACAAGATATAAAAATGGGATAGAAAACATAATCTTCTGCTTTTACCATATAGGAAGCTGTGTGCATCCTTACTTGCAGGACATGAAGAAGCACAGGGGATTATGGAGGATTTTGAAGTTATGCTGCCTGGTTATCTCTCTTTTCCTTCACCAGGCAATCCCCTCTTAAGTTACTACATTTCATTGATGCATCATCACAATTCTGCTCTTGCCTAAATCTGATCTTTTGTGTGCCCTGCTGTTCCTTTTCTTCCCTCTGACTGTGCTGTTTGATCCATTTCTCTGATAGCTTGAGCTAGAGAGTCCTTTGTAACATCTGACCTGAAGTGTGTCTGCTCACAGAGAGTCATTCCCAGGCTTTATCCACACCCTGTTTGGTTTTTCTCCTTACCTGTTAGTCTTTAAGAAGGATTTTTTTGTCTGTTGCTTTTCCAGAGGTCCATAACGGTTACTAATCCTCACCTATTCCCTACACGGAAAAGGAGTAAAACTTGAAAGCCCCACATTGCTTCTGTGGCCTTTGAGAGGAAACCAGGGAGCCTAGGCAGGCTGGTGCTTCTGCTACAAAATAGTTTCTCAAGTCATTGACGATGACTCTGGGAGAAACCAAAGCTTAGATATTAAAAACATTAATAAGCAGCAGAGAAAGCAGGGGATTCTTGATACAACAAAATCTCTGATTTAATTAAGATATTTTTCTTGGTGACATTTCCCACATTTTGTCCAATGGGAAATAAATTATTCTAAAAGAGATTTTTTTAAAAAAAACACTAACTAATGGTCTGAGGCATAAGAAAACAATTATTTTTATTTTAAACTGTTAAAAGAAATTCTGAACTCAAAAGTTCAAATATTCTTTAAGGCACTAAACTTCTTTATCCATCCTTACTGAGGACCTACAGTATAAATATTCTGATTACTCAAGGATAGCATTTGTTTTTCTGGGAGCAGGGCTGTGGAAGACATAAATAATACAGCCCATTACAGTGTCTGTTGTCGTGGAACGACACTGAACAGTGCAAATGTTGTCATGTACAGTATATATTTTCTGGTCTTTTCACCTCCTCAGCTTCCACATGGATTCTGTCACAAATGAATAATACTTGCTAGAGTAGGTAACCCCAGAGATATAGGGGTCTTCATTCCACCTGCAGTTTTTCTTTGTTTTCCCTCTCTCTCTTTTTTTTTTTTTTTTTTTTTAATGAGTTATTTGACTGAATTCCATTTTGGCTTACATCTGTGAAAGCACCGGTGCATCTTCCCTCCAGGCCAATGTCACTGCTCCCCCAATCAGCCAGACTGGTGATTCAGTGCCATCATACTTCAAATGCTGCACAAATCACTGTACTCACAAATAGTTAATGTCAAGGGAAATATGAACAGGAGCTTTGAAGTCTCTTGTCATGGTCTGGGCTGATGGACAAAATTTCTGACAAAATGTTTCATTTTCTCAGAGAATGATGATTGTTGAGATTTCAAACTTGTTTTTCATTAAATTGCAGAGAAGTTCCACATATTTAAAGGTGTGATAGCTCTGGAAAATGACTGTATAACACTACTTACTGTTAAAATAAAATAATTAAATGGAAGTGTTACGAAATGCCAGTGTGTATAGATTAAACTCTATACTAATATCAAGAGATCTAAATCTGGTTTTAGAGGTAGCTGGACTAGACTGCCCGTAGACATCTCCATCTGAGTGCTAAGACTCATCTTCCTGGTCACCTATTTCAACAAAAGATTCCTTCAGAGATTAGGTAGAAGAGAAGGAATTAAAGGGCAATAAAAAGAGAGGAGAGAAACTAACACAGGTAAAGGACCTACTATCAAAATGCTGATTGTCAGTCCGTGCAAGTGGCACTTCCAGGCCATTGGGGCAAATCCAGTTAAATTATTCCAACTTGTTGCACGCTCCAGAAATAAATCCAAATATAATTTTAAGATTTCTTGGACAGATCGCATAGACAGTTTTTTGAATACGTTTCAACACAAGGCACATGGTATAGTCCATGAAATCTTTGCATTGTCTACAAACATGCTAAAAGGAACCCTGTCCTTCCATAGAAACATGCTTGTAGTGTTAGATGCCCACTGGCTATTCTAAAAAGTACTTGTAAAAAAAACCTCAGAAAATCTTGGACATAGTAGAGTGTGGGATGTGAAGCTACTCCCATTGTCACTGAGAGCCCCAAGTGGTGCAAGCACCTGTGGCTCTTTGGGAGAAAATTCACCATAGGGATCAGGACACAGAAATTTTCATGACTCTCCTCTTCTCTTGTACACCCAGAGGCAGGCAGATATTTGTAAGAATGTGCACCAAGTGCAGCTATGCAGGGAAATGTGCAAAATGTAGCACACACAGGTTTTGAAAGTGCTAAATGAGCAGGGTGAAACATGGGCACTGTAGCCGTGTGCTCTGCAAGATCTGCAGTGCCAGAATACTGGAGTCAGCTAAGAAACCACATTTCAGAAGGATCTGGTAAACCTGACAGCTGCCAGTGACAAATGAAATCCTTTTAGGAGCAAATACCCTGCTCTGAGTCCTAGGTAAAATGCTAAGGGATCTGCTTTAGAGCATTTTTAGTAGAACAGACACTTATGAGGAGATGCTGAGCAAGTAGGGAGGGAATGTGAGGGAATGGAAGGAGCACACATTTCTGTCTGACACAGAGATGTAAATAGTTTGTTACAGCAGTCTTGAGCTGAGTGATTAAGCCCATGTTAGAAACTGTGATTTGTAAACAGATGGCTTTACAACCCTGCTGCTGCTGCTTGCAAATAAACACCACCAAGTACCAACATCAGCAGAAATAAGTCCTTCTGGTCTTCTTAATGGTAGACCTTCACTAGAATAACAGCAAATGGCCTGTTGGTATATTCAGTCTTCCTTACCCATACTGCTAAGAAATCTGATGCCACCCTTCAATTTGTTCGTGTTTTACAAGTTGACATGCAGCCTTTGACTTTAACTGGAAGAGATGCGCTGCAATACAGATCAAAGAAAAGCTGGTTTCAGAATGCTTGTTTTAGATTTGCAACTACAGGCTCAACTAGAGCAAACAAGAGCAGGAGGAGTGGCTTTTAGCCAGCCTTGTAGTAGGGATCTTCTCCAGAGCATTCGGATGAGCATCGAAATGAGGCAACATGTAGTACCACTACAATAAAGGCAGCCAAATATTCATGTGACCCAGACAGATGGTCTTAGAAAAAACGTATGTATATTTGAGCACACTTCAGAAATTCAGAATTTGTTGGAGTTTGTTTAAACACATGTAACTAAATCCCTGGCTGAAGCTGATCTGACTTCTCTGGCTTGCAGGAGAGACATTGTCATTCCCAAACTCAAGCTGACCTCTGGGATATCCCTCTTCTCTTTTTCATCAAACTCTTACAGTAAAATGCCACTTTCAAATTTTATAGTAATCCAGAAATGCACTCACTGACCTGAATGCCCCAAATGCCCCTGAAGAGGGCTCACCTGTCACCAGTGGCCACATCAGACCACACCAAGACCAGCTTTCCATCTCCTTCCCTGACTTGGGACGCTAAAGGCAGAGAGCATGAAACCCCTCTAACTGTGCTGTAAACTAAGACAAGGTCTTGACTTATTTTCCCAGGTAGATGTTCTTCCTGACTTATTTCTCGTATCACTTTACTGCCTACCATCATAGTTTCAGGCCAGTGCCTGGGGTTCTGGCTGTGTCAATCTCAGTAAACAGCCTTTAGAAACAAAGTGGCTCAAGTGCCAACATCAACACAGACTTATTTCATTAGTCTGTATAAACTGTCTGACACTATTTAAAGCTCAGTTTGCCAGGACCTATGGACAACAGGCATGCTGGCATGCAGAAGTAATTTAAAAACACACCTTCTCTGCTCTGCTTCTTTCACCCAGAAATCCTGCCCCAGGAAAGCCCCTGCATGGCGCCCCTGTCCCCATGTGGCAAAACCAGTGTGGTCCTCAGGGCACTGGGATGAAGACCAAGAGGCACTTTCAGCTCATGTGGCCCGAGGAGAGGACAGTGCCTTCCCCCATCCTAGTCAGGGCCTCGCAGGAGATAGCCCCGGGGCAGGAGCCCCACTACAGGGGCTATGGGCTGCACCTCCTGCGCCCGAGGGGGAACCAGGGTGCTTGGCAGGTAAACGCTCACTAGCAAGAAGACTAAAATGAAACACAAACTCCTCTCTTCATCTTTATTGCAAAGATGAGAAAACAGATAAAAAAATCAGGTCTCCCTGAAAAACTCCCAACCTTAATCACACATTCTCATTAAATATGATATTTCCCTCCACTTCATGCTTTTAAAAATAGCTCTGGGAATGTGGTTTTTAAGTGTTGTAGAGATGATGACACAATACAACACAGGGCACTTTTCCCACTGTTTTGTGGATGATTAAAATAGAAGATCCAAAGTACTACTTACTGCAAGACTAATCTCCCACAAAAAGACTACCCATCTCTCTTCCCCCGAAGTGAATTACACACTTTGTTACTAAAATAGTGAATCAATTTGCAGACATCAGAGTCACTGATAACTTTGCAATTATAACCTGTTAGGTTATAATGCATATATATGGACTCCCAGTTACTAGGCAGCATTTATATGGTAATCCATCCTGCTTGAAAGTATTTGTTACTTTATATTAGGAAAACAATTTTTGGAGTTCCCCAAGTTGTCCTCTGGGAACCTGATGATATTGACAAATTCTTTAATATTTTGGGGAAGCTGTGCTCTACAGAAAAAGGATGCTTTGGCAAAGTTTTGGCATACATTATAGTAAAGAGAAGTTATAGTTTGAAAGATAAATAAAAATGAAAAGACAATAATTTTTCAATTACAGCACACTGTAGTTGTACTATGATTGTTACTCGATTTAAGGGTCAACACAAGAACTTGCAATAAAATACATAAATTAGAATTAGATATGGTTTGAGCCTCGTACAGCAATTTCCTTTGAGACCTTACAGTTGAGCCTTCAGCAAAGTGATTCTAATGGATGCTCACAACATTAACAGTGAAACTGCAGGACTTTGTTGATCACTGTGTCACTATCAGCTTCAGTTACAATCATTTGTCTCTGGCCAGGTGGATCAAAATCTGAGTGATTTTAGTAATCAAAGTTTGAGTAAGAGTATACTCTTTTGTTTGAAATCCAATGGGATCAGAAAGCTCTTTTTCTCCAAGCTGCATAGTCACTTATTTGTGAGAGATGGATGTACTTGGAACAGCTCCTCATACAGTGATATGTCTAATATCCTGTGACATCCCACCCTGAAGGAGAAGGGAGCTCCTGACATTAGTAGATGCTCACTTGAAAAAGAAAGACAAAAGTCAGAGGATCTGCAAAACTTACAGAGTTTTATTAGTATATTACACACTTACCATGGAAGTTGGTATAAATTAGTCCTTTATCTTATAGTGTAAGCACACATCCAGCTATCAGTGTTTGAGACTTACACAGCAGCTCGTTATCTTCTGGGCTTCTGCAGCATCAAAGGAGGAACCAAACACAAGGAGGAAGTTAAAATACCCTTTCAGTTTAATTTCAAGGAACCTGGTATCTATTGAACAATTTATTTAACAAAAACAAACCAATGGAAACCATTTAAGTCATCATCTGGTACCTCTCCCTGGATTCTGACCACAAGAACATGACAGACTTATTTTCTTTGCATCTTGTTTAATTAACATGCCTTTGGAGGAGCAATGGCAGTGGCAGCAGGGACCACCCCTGACACTCACTGAATTCCAATAAGCATCTTCTGTCCTCCTGCAGACAGGCTTTATTTGACAAGTGATTTTTTATGGCTGACTAATATGCCTTGGGTCATGTTTATGGTTAGCACAGATATTTGCAGTGCAGATATGACTTACTACAACATGTGCCACTAGTAATTTTGTAATGAAAATCTCATACTCTTCAAGAGAGGGAAAAAAAGAAACAAGCAACAGCTTCAGAGAGGAACATCTTTCAAGATGTTCTGCTTGAACAATACCTAATTCCAAGCATACCAGCATTTTATTTTCATTTGGACAGAAAATTATTACTTTTTGAAGCAGGAATGCTTTGTGTTACAGAAATGCTATAAATCAAATGCAGTAAGTTTCTAATAGGAAGACACTCAAGAAATCCTGGGTATTTAAGAGCAACACCAGCCTATTTGCAATGAACTGAAAAATTGAAATGACAGAGTCAGTGCTAAGGTCTCAGCTTTTTCCTTATTATCCGTGTTGTACAGTAATAGGTGAGGTGAAGAACAAAAAATGTCATTGTTTGAATCAGGAACTCTCAGCACTGTGGCTTTCATCAGTAGGTCACCTACCTGCTCTCAGGTTTAAAACTGTCAGCAATTATTTTAAGTTTCCATGAAGCAAATTGGGCACATTGTCAGAAAAGCAAAAGCTGATGGGAGCTCAGCTCTTCAAGAAATACAGGAAGCATTGCAATAATTGCCTTGAATTCTTGAGCCCCATCGTGGCACCACTGCTCACTCCTGTGAAGGAGCTCTTCAGAGAGAAGGAAGCAGCCATCTTACCAGATATCTGCACACTGAAAGATTACTGTTGATAAATACATAGTACTCAGGCTTCTCTTCTTCATCCACCCACTTTGGGTCCTTCTTTTTCCAGAAAAGATATTTTTATTTATATTTTATTTGCAAATGATTTATTTAATTTGAACAATAAAGAGAAGGTTTAATAGGAGCAATAGGAATTCAAGTATCTTGACTCCCCTTGTCCCAGAGGGGAATAAATCCAATCTGTGTTTTTTGATTGAAGCCAAAATGTAAAGGTTAATTTTTACAACTTTTTTTTAAAGCAAAATTTCTTTATAATTAATGATAAAAGATTAATCTTCAGTTTAATGTTTTGCCTTCCATGAGGACTTGCATTTTCTTAAAAAGCTACAAAGAAAGGAAACTATCCAATACATTTCCTTCAGAAAACACTGGTTGTAATTTTTTGTTGGGTTATGTGTACTGGAAATATATTATCCAAAGCAGTTTTTAAGTATTACAAAATAAATTAAGTATAGAACAAAAGGTTCTATGTAAATAACTCATTGTCTGCTTATAAAAAAGCTTTGTAAAAAGCCATGAGATGCAGGGAGAAAATAAAGGCAATACACACAAAATCAGAAAAACATCCATATCTAGTAAGAGGAAAGCAAATGACACTAGTTTGTCACATATCACAGATAAAGTTCAAAAAGAACAAAGTGACTTGAAATTAAAGAAAAAAGCTATTCATGAGTGCCACTTGACCACTATCACCAGCTGCACTTATGCATTTTGAAGGACATCAAGCTCTTAATGGCCCACTGGAGAACCTGTCTCACCCGCAGAAACCAGTGTAAGGTCTTTCAGGCTTTTAGAGAGACTCATGTACATAGAAAACAGTGAAAAGTGTATTTTATTCTGTAGTCACATATCTAGTAAAAAATATTCTTTCATGCATTAGCTCATCCACTCTCCACTACATTCAATGGGAATCACATGACGAAAACCACAGAAGAAAGCAATAGTGTTATAAGGTGAACAGTTTTCCATATCCATTTCAGTTCTAACAAAACTACATTTAGTGTACCCTTGAGTACAAGAAATTAAGAAGACACGACAGAAATTGTCTCTGCCTTTGTTTGTAAATCTCAGGACTTCTGAAGCCTGAATCATAAGACTTTAGTGCAGGTCTGCATTTGTGCCTTTCAAAACATCTTCCATGGGTGAATTAGGGACACAATTTATATTAGTCCAAATAAGAACCAAATAGCTTATAAGTTCAGTAAACATGGAAAAATGGCCCTTGGCTTTTGGGTTGCTGAAGACCCATCCATTCCCAGGTTGAGCAGATGCTGATGCTGCAACCTCTCAGAGGAGAAGGCCAGGCTGGACTAACAACTGACATCTAATTTTATGGCTATCTTTACTGCTTCTTGAAGGTAGAGCAACACAGTCTGCTGAGCTCAGAGCTTTGTTACATTATCTCAGGAGAAGGCAAAAGGGCTGTCAGCTCACCCCAGCTAAAAAAGATTAATCATCTGAAGAGGCTCTACTAGGAAAATCAAGACAAGCAAAACTCCCACACTGCAAATTTGCTTCTGACAGCCAGGGTAGGATTATCACACACTCCTCCTTTTGCCAGGCCAGTCTTTTTGATGCCATCTCATCAAGATGATGGTAAGTACAGCCTACATTTACATCTCTTGAAATCCTTGCTTAAAGGAACATTGAATTTTGTTTTTCAGCAGCAAGAATGAGATAAAGAAACAGTCTGAGCATGCCAGGGTGGCTGGGACAAAGCCAGCTACAACTGTGGACAGTCTGTGGCACACGCTTACATGGAGAAGAGAGGTTCCTTCACAAAAGGAAGAACAGCCAAGCAAAAAGAGACACAGCCTCTGGTGGGAGGAATGGGATCATTCACCCTAGAAAGGGATGAAAGTGGAGGCTGAGGGGCCTTTATAGAATTTATTCCTGGCCTAAGTTTCCTGCAAATGCACACAGCATTACTTTTATCTTTTTTCTCCATGCAACGAAGTAGGAACACCCTTCAGTTTATTCTCTTATTTGTTATCAAAATACAGAAGTCCTATTGAAGGTTCAAAGAAAATGATCAGATTTATAAAGGTATTTAGAATGATAAAAACGCAGATGAGCAGATGAACAAGTAGATCCACCTTTTCAGATTTGTTGCACAGCTGCTTTCTACCTTAGATGAGCTGACAACAGATAATCTATCACAAGAAATCTTTTAATCTTTGTATTTCCTTGTATTGTTCCATTGTTGTATATATCAAATGGTAGTTTTACCCTCCCCCCCGCAAAAAAAGTAGTCACTGCCCTGAGTTTTATTTTATTTTCTTTTTTAACATTATACATTCTAGTGAATATACAAATCCAAAATCTGTAAGGTCTTTATGCCTGTTCTTTCAGGTTGTAAGATTGAGAGCACGCAGCTGAAGTGTTTCCAGAGGGCATTATTATTTCTTTAGTGTGTAGTTCCTGTTGATTTATATCCTCTAGTGTCCTTGGAGAATGCAGCATTGAAATGAAAATAGACCCATCTAGTGAAGTTGTACTTACTACAATTTCAATTAAATTAGTGTGTGGGTAATGGAAAAGAGACTTGGATTGTAATTACCTTCTTCAGCTCTGCCTTGGAAGTGTATGTTCAAAGGACCAAACAAATTGTCAATATCTATACACTTGCAGAGTAACATGAAAGATTAAATCTGATACCAAATTATCCTGTCTACTTTATGCTAGATTTAATGAGAAAATAAAGTATAGAATATATTCTGTCAATACATACTGTTGTTTGCATTTTGACTGCAGGATATGGATCCATTCGGTCTAAGCACTACTTGTGTTAATGCATACACTTCTTTAATGTAATAAAACAGACCTCCAAACCAATTTTTTATCCAAGACGCAATAAAGCCACATCCAGGGAAGAGGATCTTGCATTGTGAAAGAAAACACAAAAAGGGGTGAAGAACATTGATCACAAGATCCATCACAGCAAAATCCCCAGAAATCTTTTAAAGCTCTTTACGAAAGAGACTACAAGCTGATTTTGACAGGCTAGTTTTTTGCCAAGTAACTGCAGACTATCAGTCAGTTAGACTTTAGGACTGACTTTAAAGGCTTTTCTTGCTTGCTTATTCTCTGACAAACTGATGGGCAAGAAAGTTCAAGAGCATCATGTATTCTCTTCCACGTGACTTAAATAAAAAGGTAGAATTTTCACAGGTGTTAACATCTTTGATTCAGATTCAGTCACAAACTACTTACTTTAACTGATCTTTGCTGTAATTGCATGCTAAGGTTTATAGAAGCCTTAATTGCTAGTAGGATTGACAATTGTTTTCAAGAAAGATTCTTTATTCACAAAGAAGTTTTAATTATAAAGCTAGGATTTGAAAGTGCAAGAGGAATGAGGCCAGTTGATGGTGGTAATGATTTGTTATTCAAAATCAAAGGCTTCCTGCAAAGTTAGCTGATCTGATAGTTGTTTACAACAATGCCTAGCCCTCTAGCCCTCAAGCAGAGTGCTTCCGTGTATTAGAGAGTACATAGAGCCCCATCAGGGCAAATGAAATTTGGTTTAATCAGTATAAGGATAAGAAAAGCAGGCTTCCTTACAGAACCAGCAAATTCTCATAATATGAATATCTTTATTTTTAACTGGACAGAAAAGGAAATTCCTGTGCTTGAACTCCACAAAGAAACTGTTTCTCAGGGCAAACACAGCCAACTTCTCAATACAACAGCAAGCAGCTTGAGTTAGCCCTGGCTTTACAGATCAAGACAGTAATCAATCAACTAAATTTGCCTCCATTAGCATTTAAATTCAAGGAGCTCTACAGGAGACAGCCTGTTTCCTGTAAACTGCTCAGCCAAACTGAAACTTCACATGCCCTAACTACTATTAACATAATAATCAAGGAGAAGAAAGCAAACTGTTGTGAACTGTTGTGTATGTCTCCAGCTACTTCACTAACAAAGATGAAAGTAGTTGTTACGGGAATTATTAATATATTTATTTTGGACTGATTTTTCGGTTAGCTTGACTTTAAAAGTCAAAAATTGATGCTTCATGTACAAGGTAGCCAGCATGCTCCTCACAGTATCCACGTATACAAGGGGCCACAGACCTTGTTTCAGCTAAACAGAGCAGGGTGCACAGGTCTAGGTAGATGACACTTCTTCCTTATAGAAAAATAAGATCTCGAAAGTTTTGTGAAGTCTTCAATTATATTAATCATGACTTCTTTATATGCTGAAAATAAAACTAGAGAAAACCAAATCTGGGGTGCCAAATTCTCATGTCTCTGTAGGTCAGTAGGTTAAGAGGCTGTTGTGTTGTGATCTGCACATACCAGCATAAATTATATGTATCTGCACAAGTGGAAGAGGAAAATGGGGAGAATTGTCTTTGCACAGATGTAACAAGGTGATCATAACTAGAGAGAAAAGGTTCCTAAGAGTAGAAGTAATTAATCTCTGCAAAAGCTTGTCTAATGAAATGGCAAATTCATCACTACTTGACTGCTTTAAATAGAGTGTGTTTTCAAAAGATGTGTTCCACTTCAGCTTCAAAATATTAAACTCTACGGCATTCACTTACATAATGTGGAAAGTAACCTCCTCCTTCGTGGAAGTTCTCTGATAAAGTTTTGTGGCCTCCTGTCAGGCAAACAGCCAGATCAGGCCATTGTAATGCCACCCCCCTCCTCCACCATTCCAAAATTTAAGTAATATATGTTTATAAGCAGTATAGGAGGGAGAAGTGAAATTACTAGTATTTATCTTGAAGGTGAACTTAAAGCTTCTCTCAGACAACAGCTGTTTCCAGAACCCCAAATATATTTTCTTAATTCTTAAGAAAACTGCCAGACACCTAATTTCTTTTTGGTTTTAAGCAAACTATTCTTCTTCCCTGTTTCAGAAAAGAAGGCAGAAAATTCCATCCTAGTAATAACTAAGGGAACAAAACTCACTGTTATTGTCGCAAATGTGCACCAATATAGTTTTAGCAAGGATACAAACAACTCTTTACTATAAACAACAAATAAATTCTTTTTCCTTTGACATGTTACTGTTTCTTTCCCCAGGGGCTGGACCTGAAGAAAGAAGGTAATTCCACAAGGCTCCTTGAGATTTTAAAGCAAGTTAGCAACATACTGGATTGGGCTGAAACTTTTCAAATTTGGCTAGCAGAGTGGTTGCCAGGAAAATCAGCTCAAACACTGGTCATTCTGGCCTCAGTCTTGGATATTAGGCTTCCCCAGCTCACGAGTGCCCTGCCCAAACAGCAGTGCTCTAGCAAGCAGCTCGCACTAGAAGGTGGTTTCAACAAGATGCCTGGCAGATGAATTCCCACTGTCACACCTACCTCTAATGTAAAATAATGCTGTTGGTAATGAGAAGCATGTAGTGCTGTAGCAGCTCAGGAATGCACAGAGCAGCTAGTAAGGAAGGAATCCCACATGCAGCACACAAAACACCCTCGCTGCCCTTCAACAGGACTATGGTTATGCTTACTCCCACACACCAACAACATGGTGGCATTTGATCAGCACTGACCCCAAGGGTGAAGTGCTATCCCTGAAATCAGTGAGGTTCCCAACTGCATCTCCTTGGTTCTTTTGAAGCTTGTCATTTAAATTTCAGTTCAGCCAGGCAATGCTTTGATATTTGATGGGAACACAGGAAGATGCAGCATGATTTACGTGTACTAAACTTGCAGGTCTGAAGTAGTGCCCTAAAATTAGACTCTTGCCAGTGATAATCACCATTCATTTTTCATTATATTCTCACAAGATTATTTCTATGACAATACTCTTAGAAGGGTTAATATCAAAATGACAGAATGTAATCTCATTACAGAAGATGGGAATGTAGCTAAGGACATGAACTCTTGCAATTACATCTTGGAAAAGGCACACACTGCTGTTATTAATAGGAGTTCAAACCAATTTGAATTAAATGCATGAGATATTAATTTACATCAACTTAAAACGAGGAGATAAAGCACATGGGAAACATTGCTTTAACAATGTTTATCTTTTAAAATACATCACTTTTGTATTATAAACCCACTAAAGTATCTGGGCAACTGACAATGTGAAAATCAGCCAGACAATGCTTTGTTTGAGATTTGATGGGAATCAAATGGGGATCACAGGAAAAGGCAGGAAAATGTGCTTTACATATATTAAACTTAAAGGTCTGAAGAGGGTGTCTGAAAGTGGTCTCTGAAACAAGGTCGTAGCCAGCTTGGGGTTGGTCTGTTCTCCCACGTAATAAGTGAGAGGACCAGATGAGATGGCCTTAAGTTCAGATTGGATATTACAAAAAATTTTTTCATGGAAAGGGTAGTCAGGCATTGAAACAGGCTGTCCAGGGAAGTGGTGGAATCACCATCCCTCCAAGGTTCAAAAGGTGCACCAATGTGGCAGCTGGGGATACAGTTTAGTGGTGAAAAAGGTGGTACTGGGTTTATAGCAGGACTCAATGGTCTTAGGAGTTTTGTCCAACTTATTGATTCCATGAAAATGAAAGCAACCCCTTCCCTATTTGTGACACACAGCTGTGTTTCAAGTAAGCTCACATTTCCTGAACACAGCAAGAAGATTTTTTTATTTACAGATGCACAGCGTAGCACTAAAACATCTTCCAACAAACCAGTTCACTGTCAGATTTCAGCAGAATCATTTTCCCTGTGATCCGGCCAGCTCTAGCAACAAGCAGATTCTCCTTGCAGCCAGAGAAGGCATTCCCACTCGTGAATGGCAACCAGCTCTTCCTTATCACCTCATACTTTAGCCAGCCACAGGGCTCTGCTAAATACAGTGGGGCCCTCTAACCCGCAAGAGCACCCACTCACGCCTGCTCCTGGCAGCCTTGCACACTCCCAGCTATGGCAGCACTGCAATGACAATGATCTGCAGAAGTATTTTTCCTCTTGCTTCCTGCTCCTCATATCCCAACTATCCCTGAAGCTGAAGGAACAGCGTGAGGTCCTGAGCATATTCTGAGATCAAGCAGAAAAACTGGCAAATTAAGGGCATTTTAGCTACACATGGCTAGGTAGATTAGCATTTCTGTCTCATGGAGAGATCCTTTTTGTTTGCAAAAGGATGTTTGTTTGCAAAACCAATTATCTGCATCCATCTAAAGCATACTTTTAAGAAGGATTTTTTTATAAAACATGCTTCAGGTAACATAAAAATGTCACTGAATTGAAAATAAAAAGCATATCTTATCTAACAAGGGATAAGCAAAGAGAGCAAAGTTTTTCAGGGGAAAAAATTAGGATGCTGAATATAGACAAAGTTTAAGATAATTAGAAGCATTTTCATGGATTGGGCTTTACAATTTTTCATTACACAAGAACTAGATGATGCATTTAAAAGATAGTATATCGACTACTATAGGGCCAACAGACACTTGAACATTTATAGTTCGAAGGTGCATCACCCAAATAAGAGTGAATATTTTAGAAAATCACCATGTGTCAGTCTCAAAAACATAATTACTCTGCTTTCCTCAATTTGTCCTTCAGGTTTTTTCCTTCTTAGACAGAAACAAATAGAATGAACATGCAAAGAAAGAATAATGTGAAATTTAATAATAAAACACCAAAAGGAAATCTGCTAATCTGCTAAAAACAATGCCATCTTTACAACAGTAGGTTTTCGAGTTTCATTTTTTTCTCTTACAGCAGACATGAAAATTTCCCAAACAGAAAAAAATGCCAGAAAGACACTTTAAATGAACAAAACTTGTTCTACTGAAACTTAACATACTATATGTATTTAAAATTAACAAGGATATTATAGCTAAATCAGTTACTAAAAGAAGCAACCAGCTATGAGAGAACTTGAAGTATTCTAATTATCAAAGTGTTGCTGGAACAACATTATGATTTCAAGCAGCATTGCACTAAGCACTCGGTCACCTCAACAAGACAGCACAGGACTGCCACCTTGTGAACAACAAAACACATCAGAGCTGCATTAACAGGACAAAAATCAACTGCCCCCAGACATGATAGAATACTTTTTCCTTACTTTCTAACAGAAGTAATCCATCTTATTCATCAACCTTCTAGAAAATTAACAGAAAAAAAATATTTCAGCATCGCTTATGGTGTAAAATTCTTGCTAATTTTGAACATGAACATGTGTTGTCAAAGAAGTTAAAAGGAATGAAATATAGAATGCTCACAAATGGCAGGAAATGCAGTTCCTGCTGTATAAAGCATAAAAGCATAAAGGATTATCAAACTTCCAATCTTGCTTAATAACAACATATTTTTAACTAAAAGAAAAATTGTACAATTATTGGTATTTTTCCCCCACTTCAAAACAATTCAGCCATTCTGTGACTGTTCAGCTATTTTTATTATTCCAACAGTTACTGAAAAATAATCTTTCTCCCTAAGAAAAATTAAAACCGAGCCTTTTTTTACAAGCAGCGATTACAGAAACATTAGCTATGCTATTTTTGGTTTTACCTTGAATACTTCAACAACCTAGTATGATTTTAAATTGATAACTAATAAAATTTACAAGAAATGAACATTTTAAAGCTGTTTAAGAAATTTCATTGCCAAATGACACCTGCTGAGAATTAACCTAAAGTAAGCAATTATGGTTCTATTGAATCTAGGAGACCTTGGCAACATAAAGTAGGATAAATACAGCCCTTTCTGCATGTCTTTAAGGAAAACAGCTAATAAACTAGAAACAACTACAATGGAAATATTTCAGGAGCAAAATACTAAAATCCATTTTTCAATGGATTTCAACAGTGCTATTGCTATTTGTCAAAGTTCTAGGAAATACTGATGGAATTTGGAGACCTTTCTTTATGACCAATTCTGATACAAATAAAACCACCCTGATTTCTGGACTGACTTGGCTAACATTGAATACTGCCTGCAAACACCCTCAGGCTCATAGGCAAAAGTAAAAACGTACTTTTATTCCACAAACACATTCGCCTTTCATACTTTAGTAATTCATCAACTTCCCTCTAAAAAAACTTGTATCAACTCAGCCTGCTTCCAAATGGGCAAAATTTATTAAGCATAATTGTACTTTTAAATTAAAATCTGCAGTATAGTGATTAATTCCATTATAAAATATTATGCCATTTCATAAAACTGGTTAAACAGGTCACAGGCATCTCTCGATGTGTAATTTTTCTAGTGTCTCCTGGGAATTAAGCTCATTCAAAAGGTATTGTGCTCAAAGTTTTGGTGGACTTTTTGCATTCACTTTTCACTACAAAAAAAAGTTTTAAAATTTTGTACACATTTAAACCGGTTCTTTTCATTTGAAACACAGCTGCTACTTCTGTTAAAAGTAGGAAGCATGAACAGTCTCTCAACAGTGTTGGTCGATGTTATTTGAAACCAGTAACTACAGACATGCTGCACTAAACACCTGTGGACTACACAGGGATCTTTGCAAGGGAATTTCTTTTCTCAAGGGAATGAATACCTGCTCCCCAACATAAAACCAGAGAAAAACCTCGGATCCAAGATACCATTTGGAATACTAGACAGAGCCCCATGCCTTCCCACGTTACCATTCCAACTCAGTGTTTCAGGGCACAAATGAAGTTGTACTCAAGCAGGCAAATGCTCTTTATCTTATGATTTTATTGGCATGGCACACAGAAACAAAATTGGAAGCAGAAGGCTCGCAAGACTTCCCCTCCCAAATCTGTGATACTGAAATCACAACACAACATCCTGGACTCTGCCAGAACCATGCTGGATTCTCCAAAAGCAATCCATTTCAGGTTTCTCTTGTCCCTTCAATTTGAAGAAGCAAATAGGGAATGATTGAAAATGGCTTTCCCTATGGTACATATTGACAACAAATTACCAGGCTGGCAAAAGGCCAAGAAGCAAAGAGTGACCTGGCAAATATCCTAAATTCAGTACAAACACATCTACTCATTGAAGAGTGGCTTGAGGATTTCCTTAGGAGAAACAGGGTTGCACAGGCATTGATCAGAACTTGAGCTCATCACACCCATCACAGTGTTAGTACAGGGAAGGAATTGGGGCCAGGACACTGATCTGCATGCTGTAAAAGAAAGCAGTAACAGTATTGACCTGAGTCGGTAACTCACCAGTACTGACCTCCTGAGAAACAATTCCATTCTAGAGTGACTTGAGTGGCGATAATACGATGTTTGCACAGATTTAGCTGCAGTATTTTCATTACAGAACAATAACAAATTTTAAAAGGCTACACAGTACCTGAAGTTTTGGACACCACCCTCCTCTGCTACACATTTTAGCAATCAAATATTTTTCAGACTTAATAATTTACTGACAGGAACACTTACAGGCTTCATTTACTGTGATAATGCAGACTAGATGCTTTTAAATATATATATACATACATATATGTATATAAACATTACATTTTACCTTTGTAAAACAAAATATATACACTCAAGTTCCAGTAGGTTTGTATAAACATGAAAAATACTTAAAATAGTTCAGTAATGTCATTAGTGCTTCTTGAAGATTACACATCAAAGATCTTTGAAACACTCAATGCAACTCAGGAATGCACTCAGAGCTGATTTCAGCACAAACCTGTGAGCACAGAACCACAGGACATAAAAGACCAATTATTTAAGAGGGCTGCAATCCACTGCATGTTACAGTCTGACATTTGTAAATTACTCCCCTTCTAATAGGTCACATTATCAACTGCAATTTATCTTTTGTTGTACAGTAACATTTATTGCCTCAAAGAATGTACACGCACATAGCCTCCACTGTGTTATCTAAATATCAGTTTGAAATAAAATGTTCAAAATGCTCTAATGATTTAAGAGCCTACATTCTGTTTACAAACCTAATGTAAGCATTTACTGACAAAAAAGTAATGAAAATTCAGTGAGACATAGGAGGTTTTGAAAACATTGTACTTTAGTAGTTGTTTATACCTTGACCACTAGTAAACCTAGAAGGAAATGGCCTGATCTGAGGAATAAATATGCACACAGATAAAATAAACAAAAAGGCTGAACACCGAAATCATTCTTTATTAAAAGAGAAACCTCTGAAATATACTTAAAAACTGTTATACCTTCAAGGGCATGTTATATAATATTTTATTATCATGAAAAATGACAGTACACATCTCCCTTATTTTACAGTAATTACGGAAAGATGTTCTCACATTTCCTCTCATATTGAATTTTAAAATTTTCATAAATTCAATATATGGAGTATCTTCACATTATAACAGATCTTGCATTTGGTTGCAGCCATATAAACAAAGAGCTTACTTCCCAATTCCAACTTGGGAAGACAGTCTTTACATGATGCAAAACACATTGTTTCATTCTGGAGTCCAGTCCTGAAACAGAACTGTGTTTTCCTACAGGTATAAAAATATCAAAAAAAAAGTCACCACATAAATCTCTGTACTTCATCACTATTTTCCCATTGGAATGTTCTGTTTAGAAAAAGATAAAAAGTTACAGCATTTACTAAAATATAAAAAGCCAGCTCCAGAAGTTGTCTATATAGAGACAGAAATGGAATATTGAGCCTATATATTAAGAATGGCAAAATAAAGTAACGAAATTCTAGCAATTTCTGAGGAACTGTGACTGCTACTAAACATACAAAATACATTAAGATCCAGAATATCGATTTTGATTTTAGCGTATCAGCAAAACTCCAGCCAGCAAATATATAGCATGGAACTAACAAGTATTTTACAAGCTCATGTCTTTGGAACACTTTTCTCCAGACATAAAACGTATAATGTCTGTTATCTGCTAGTAAATATTTATGGACATAGGTAAATTTCCAGATCAGGAATAAAGAGACGACAGTGATTAAGCTATACTGCACAGGGTGCTTTCGCAATGACAAAAGGAATTTCCTGATTTTAGTAGGGGTCAATAAATGAGGGAATGAAAATAAAACAGTAAAAGACAGAAAATAGAACAGCTGAGGAAAGTGCAAACAGGCTTCATGACTACTTCTATCACCAACAACTATTCCACCATTGATGAAGACAAAAACAAAGAAGAGAGATACTAATATGATGTATGGCCAAGTTAAAGCAGTAAGTGTAACTAAGTTTTTGGGTGATATGAGATATTCAACAAGAAACTGCAGTATTCTGGTCAAATCTGAAAATGATCCTTTCCTGGAAGAAATCTTTTCATCTTTCTTTTTCTGCAATTCAATCTTCCAGGCTTCATTTAGCTTCTCTGCAACAACGTTTCCAGCACAAAAAACTGTCCACACAATATTTGTCTGACGAAACATGAAGCCACAAAATCCAAGGAGAGCCGAAGTTTTATGGTTACCATAAAGGCACATTAAATAGGAAAAGAGAGTAAAAAATACTGATCCTGGATCTGTATAATAAAGGAATGTAAAAAAATAAAGAGTGGGAAACACTGCAAGAGTTAATGCAGACAAGATTCTCTGGAAACCAGACACAGCCTAAAGAAGAAGCAGAAAAATGTGGTTAGACAATGTCCAATAAAATAACATATTAAAAGAAAACTAGTATCGTTCTTGAGAATTCCATCAACAAAACATAACATCTCCTGTGCTCTTTGTTTCCATTCTTGCACAAATGCTATACTCTTCTTAAGCTCCTGCTATGTTAACACAGTTACACAATGTTAAAATCCAAGTGAAAAGTAAAGAACATTACTGCAGGTGAGTTAAAAATATGGCAACAAAAATACACCAACTTCTTTCACATGTCAGGTGTGCACGTATCTGTGGCATTAAAATCATGGTGGGAGCATAATTGCTCCCATACCTTGGATAAAAAAGCTGCACTAATGGGAAGAAGAAAATAAAATCAGTGGTTTATACCCCTGCAATCTCATAATGAGATTCTGTTTATCTGTGAGATAGCACCATTCTGTGCCTCTGCTATCACCTCTTTTGAACCCAGTCCACACACAGTGGCCAACTCCAAGTTTCTAATCTTTGATGCAGCTTTTATTGTTTATTCTCATTATAATTCATGAGTCAGAAAATAAACTTTAAAAAAGGTAGGAGATATGCAGTTAAAAACTCTTCCCAATTATCCCACTCAATATATGACACACCACAAACCACAACATTAAAAAATGTTGCATGATGCTTCTCAGTGATGGAGTGTGGGGTGAAACAGCCACTCACCACTTTACAGGAAAGAGGAACAGAGAAAATGCTGAGGTCAAAGAAGTGTCCAAGTATCACTTAATGCTTAGACTACTCTCATGAAATCTTTTCTTGCATATGTTTCCACTTCCAAGTATAAAATTAAAAGTGGAAACAATTTATTTAATCCGATCTAATTCTGTAGTGTTATCATGTGCTTAAAAATGAAGAGGTTCCTCTAAGAAAATACACCAAAAGAAATTTTCTTTATCGAAAAGGAATCCTTCAGTTATCAGGAAACTGGAAAAAAATGTTTTAAGGTTAAAAGTCAAACCAAGTAACTTTACTAACATGAAGGATTCTAAATAAGCCATTAACCACTAAAACCATTTATTTACTGCAGTGATGGATGCTCCAGAATTTTAAATAGATGGCATTTTTGTATCCAAGCTGAACTGTTATGGTCTGGATGTGTGGACAGCTAGACAGGTAAAAACTGGCTGGATGGTGAACTGGTCACACTCTACCCAAAGGACACTAAAAACCCAAGTACCACAGGGATCTATACTGGGACCTGTCCTGTTTAATGTCTTTATCAAAGACAAGAAAGCAGCGACAGTACACTGTCATCAAGTCTGTAGTTGACACTACATGGGTGGGACCAGGCAATTTGCTAAAGAGCACGGGTGTCATCCAGAGTGACCCACATAGGCTGGAGGAATGGGGTAGCAAAAATATGATGTAATTCAACAAGGACAAATCCAAATGCCTGCATCCGAAACAGAGGAAATAGACATAAATGACACAGGCTGCTCGCAGCAGCTGAGGAGCTGCTGTCCAAGTTCTGTGAGGACTCTTAAGCAATTCCAACTTGATGAGCATTCAGACCTTTGGATAATAAGTCCGCATATGTACTTTTATTTTAATGGGACTCCTTGCAGTTATGTGCAAGAATGAATTTTGAGAGGACTGCACCTTGTGCGAGAAAAAAGATATTAAAGAAAATTAGAGACCAGGAATGGGCCTTCTTGGCCAAACTGGTGGTGGTACTTGCAGTTATAGAAAACTGAGAACAGTTCACATACGTAGTGAAGGGAACACACACTACGCCACCAACGCTGCTTGTACGAGTGCATAAAATTATTTTACTCTGACCGTACCTTATTCTTCTGATGGATCTTGAACAGAAGCAAATACAGTAAATAGAAGTTCCCAGCACTGAAGAGGAGGTTGATAAACCTGAGCATTCCCACGGAGCACACCACGCTTCCCGTCCACCCGAGCAGCCACGCCGCGGGTTTCACCGCTCCCACCGAGAGCAGGTACAGGCCGGGCAGCGTGGTGATCATGGGGTCCCACTGCAACGCGACAGACACAGCGTTATGGAGCCGCTCCCGACACAGGGCCCCGAGCCGCGCCACGGCCCGGCTACACCGCCCCGCGACGGCCGCTTCGCTCGGCCCGGAGGCTCAGACAGCTCCTGGCATTGTTGCCCGGAGGGTTCTGAACTCAGTGAGCCCTGCCCGGCGCGCTGCTGCTCCACCCTGGGACAAACCCGCCTTGGGCCACTCTCGGCCGCGAGCGGCTGCTGCGCTGCTGCTGCAGGGATGAGTCCGTCCCTGACCTGCAGGAAGCGGCCGTGGCAATAGGCCTGCGCCTGCGGGACGTGGAACACCTCGTCCATGTAGGGCGCGCGCTGTCGGCGGCTGACGGCCGCGAAGAGCAGGCACGACAGCAGGAAGGCGCCGCTCATAGCGCCCGAGAAGCCGTAGGCCTNACCCGGCCGGCAGGGAAGGGGCGCGGAGCAGCGGCTGCCGCGGGGCCCGGACAGTGGGCGTCTCTGTAGGGAGCGCTGAGTCCCTGGTCTGAGTGGCCGCGTGTGGGCAGCGCTGCCTTGTCCACGGGACGAGCGGCGCCTCCGCGCTGCCGGGATGGAGCGAACGCACCGGCTGGAGCTGTTCCCTGACCGCAGCGTCACGCTGCTTCTCTTCCAGCACGTGAAAAACGCCGCTGCTCTGCGGAAAAAAGCCATGGAAGGATCCATTGACGGAGCACTGATAAACCCTGCGATGGTGAGTGAACGCGTGCGCCGCCCTGTCGGTGTGGAAATCCTCGGGGGAGCTCCGCGAAGGACGACCCGTGCTCTCAGTCGCTGTCACACGAGTTGCTTCGCGCGTGCTCCAGGCTCTGCGCGAATGCCCTCCTTTCACTTCATGACTGTCCTACAGCGGAAGAGTCGGTCTATGTAAAACAGCACTGGCAGGATTGGCCAAAACCATTGTTGACCTGATTCATTTCACATCCTACTTGGTGGAGCGGTTTAAATCGGCTTCATATGTAAACTCTAATGCTAATTGATTCATGCTGTCAAAATCTACTATTTGGTGCCTTTGTTCTCATTTGAACTCATAAATAATTTTAGAATCTAGTCTTTTTTTGTTACAATTAGGCTATCAAAATGAAGTGGTCAGGATTTTTTTCAGATTTCAAAACAGTATGTTAAAATTCTATATAACTGTTTCTGTGGTGTTTTACAGATTGTAGATCCTTTTCAGATTCTTGTGGCAGCCAACAAAGCAGTGCATCTAGAGAAGATAGGTAAAATGAAGACCAGAACACTCTATGCAGAAATTATTTTCAGCCTTTCACCAAGCAACAATGTAAGACTTATTGAACAAATTTCTTTTTTGCCAGCAAAGCTTGCTAAGATCCACACAGCCAAACTAAGTACATGTATTCATTTAACAGTCTACCTGGCTACTAGTAGAAGTTACTGTTATATTTAATGATACTAATACGGTGTTGTGCTTTGTAGCTTGTCAGAATTCCATTAAATGTAAAATGTCTGTCAATTTATACTCTTGGTGTATCTGACACGGTAACTGAAAAGGTTCCTTATATGTAGTAGAGAAAGTGACACATAATGTTTTAATTTTTTTTTATCTTTTCTCAGATTTCAGATGCATTTAAAAAGTTTGGCATTTCAGACAGCGACACAGCGGTACTCATTGTGCTGGTTGTGGATGGAGACAAGACTGTAAATCTGGCAGATATAGCATCTCAGGTGGAAGGCCAGCAGGTTTCCCTAGATGAACTCTCCCAACTAACAGACACTGCCAAAGTTAAAAAGGTGTGTAGCCAAAGAGAAGACTGACATGGAGAAAAGGAATAGTTTATTTCGTTGTCTGATTAAATATCAACAGACATAATTAACTTAGGATCTGTATTTCTCTAGCACAACTGGAAACTTGTTGTAAGTGGACCTTGATTATTTCTTAGAATTTTTTAGTTGAAACAAGCTTTAGTTGTCACACCCTAACATCACAAAGTTTAAGTCTTCAAATTATTAATGTTGTCAGGGAATTTGACCATAAAAGTAAATTCCAAATTGCTGCCTACCATCCAAGCACTTTTGCTTCCTGTTTTCTCAAGCAAATATTCATTTAATTAAAAATTTCAGTCCTAAGCTGTTTCATAATGTTAAGTACATAGATAGTCCCAGTAGGGGTGGTTAAAATAAAAACATGTTAATTAGCTGTTAGGAGCTGTCTTAGGGCATGTATGCTTTTAACAGATTGCCATATGCTAAATAGGTATCTTGAAGCAATGTGTCCAACATGATAAAATGCAAGTAACTTAAACCATCTTTATCATGTCTGTCAAAGTATTGATAGGAGACATATGAATAAAATTGGACAAATCGTAGCATTTAACATATAGAGCTAAAAGTGCTGCTCTCATTCAGTTTCCTAGCTTTCCTTGTTCTTGCAGTTTCAGAATTTGCTTCAGTCCAAATTTTGTTTTGCAGTCACAAGAAGATGGGAATTTCCAACGTAAATATGGGGAGGAGAGGAAAAATCTTTTCTTGTGTACATATTTTTAGAAGCTATGTCATCAGTTTTTCTTTTCCATATACATATTTCCTGTTTTTCTTGTTCTTTTTTTTCTATAGATGTACAAAGTTACTCCACAGGAAGAAAAAATCGGCACCTTACTGGATAGTGTTGTTTGCAGAATGTCAACAAAAGATGTTTTGTGAAAATGTGGAAATAAATTTCAGAGGAAGTGAAGTAGTACCGAGTAGTTTGATAACATCTGAGCTTTAACCGAGCTTGGACACAAGGGTAACCTTGTGTTCTAAACACAGAGAGTGACTCTGCCGTGCCAAGCAGAATTTGGCATTGGCATTTCTGTCATTTTTCTTGACAAGGGAAAATTGCCAGTACTTTAAGCTAAACTTAAACAAAAGGCTTGGAAATCTGTAATTACTTTTCTCTTTCGTCAAATATTTTGGTAGTCCCAGACAGGGTTCAACCATTGTAAATAATTTTTATTAACCGTGCTCTGATTTGTTTTGGTTTGGCAACCTGATGGATGATATCCCTTTAACAATAGTACTGCCAGAAAAGGTATCTTTACAGCCCAAGTATTTCTGATGAACTAGAAAAAGGAAATTTTTGTAAACAATCATCAGCATCTCCCTCTTGGTGCTACTGGGATAGAGTTGCTGGCCACCCTTTGAGGACAGGAAGGGGCAGAGAGGCACAGTGGCAGCCAGTGGCAGCCAGTGGCAGCGTGGAGCAGGGGCATCAGAGATGAAGAATAAGGTCAGTGTGGATAGTGCTGTGGTGGTGGTAGCACCTGACAGTCTGATGTCATCCATTGCCGGCGTTAAGGAGTGGTGCTTTTACTTCGTAACACTGATACATGTATGGGGATGCTGAGCTCATGGAGCCTGGTTCCTGGTGCAGAATTCACAGGCAAATTTGCACCATAGATTGTCTCCACTTAAATTGTTAATAGAGCTTACATAGTATTCTGAAAGGATCATAAATCTTGTCTTGGTTTTTTGAACCAGTGCTAGGAAAGGCCATCAAAGGGAACTAAGAGGACTATTGATTTTCAGTAATGACCAGGTGCAACAGCCCTGCATGTTTATCATTTAATCACCTGTTGGCATCTTGTTCAAGTAAAACTGCTGTCCTAATTAGGTAGAAATCCATACCGTTTGTTATTTTTATGCTGTATTATTTCTCTGGGATGTGCATAAAACTGTATAGCTGTCTGCATTTTTTGTTTCTGAAGTTCTCTGGGGTATTACTATTTGTGTACTTAAAAGATCTTTGGAAGAGTATTCTTACACAAAATGTTTGGGAAAACAAAATATCTTTTAAGGGAGAGGTAAGTCTGAGTTAGAGTTGAAATGTGGTCCAGTACAGTAAACAGACCAGTGAACTGACATGTAGACGTGGTTTTGTCTGTGTTTCTGTATTTAATAGAAATACACAGCTTCTCTTTTGCATTTTGATGTCAGTTAAGTCTTCCCTTAGTTAAAAAACAGTAGTATAAATACAATCCTTTTCTTACCAACCAGACCAATGGCAAATTTAGTTACGAAGTACCAAGGGAACTACAAGGTTTATCAAAGGATTTGGGACAAATCGCTGTGCTGACTTCTTGCTTTAAAGATGGCTTTACAGAATGCATCATCCTCCCTAAAGGGAAATGTGAGGCAGTAGTAAAAAATGGAGCTTGGAAGGACTTGAGTCTTCAAAAGTGTGTAACATCAGCATGTGAGAATGACCATGGAAAATAAGAGACTTGTTTTCCTTTTCTGACAGTCCAGTTGGTACATGGAATATATCATAAGATTTACTGGCTGAACTACAATGTTTTGGTAGTTTAAAATAACAGCAGACAGGTTTACTTTAACCACTGCCTTTTTTGAACACGTGTAAAACAGTTGTCCAGTCTGTTTAATACAGGAGAAATAGTAATAAAATGATCACTGCATAAAAGTTTTGACACACAAGTTCCAAACTTGGATTCCCAGTTTCTACTTCTTGTCCATCTATTTCATTGGTGTAGAGACATTAAATAGCTTGTTACTGTTGACGTAAGTTAAATTGTGATTTACTGTGAGACCCAAATGAGGTATTTTCATGGGTGGATTTACAGGAAATTATTTTGGGAGTTGAAGTCTCCAAAGTATCATCCAGTCAGGCAGATGATTTGGGTCTGTTTGCATTGAAGACTATGCCCTGCAAGACCACAGGGTTTCCCTAGATGTGGTTGCATTATCCAAGTTAAATCAGTTCTTTACAAAAACTGGTAATAAAAGTAGATTTTGTTCACCTTGCAAAGATAAGCTTGTCTTTCTGAACACATTAAAAATTAGTTAATTTAGATCTCTAATGTTACTGTTAAGTCAACCAAGACTGTTTTCCAGGAAAGCAAAAATTTAAGAAAAAAATACATTTTTCAAAACATTTAATGTTCTGCTGCAGTCTCTTCTGAACTTTCATACTTCATATCCTCTATCACAAGGTGAAAGAGGAAGCTGAAGTATTTTCAGTACCTTATTTGGACCTCCAGTGCTTCAGAGGCAGGATTATACCAGCAGATTTTATAAATTTAACAACCAAAATGCTAAATTATGATGTGTGGTCAATTGTTCTAGGTTTGTTTTTTTTTTCCCTAGGTGGGGTGCATTAGGGATTTTGTGTTTGACTTCCAGCACACTGAGACCATTGCCTGTCCCACAGCCCTGATCACCGGGGGTTTTTCGTGCTGCTGTCAGAATATGTAGGGCCCTCTCCCATTTTGAGTACTTCAAAGGTACATTGCCCATCCTTTTGTGTTCACTTGTAATGTTCATGCTACATGTTTTATGACTGGGTCCCTATGTTCTGTGACAATGTATTTAACATGCTAAACATCTGGTTTTTTAAATATTCCTTTGTGTGCTGTTCTTTAGGGAGCATCATAAAAGCACTGCTCCCATGCTGAAGCATGCAGAGGTGGTGCCTTAACAAGAGTGTTTGCCCAGGTAGGGTAACGCTGGAGTGCAGCTTCAGTGGAGGAACACCAATTCCAGCACCTCACTGCCTGCTGAGAGCTGACACGGGTGTCTCTAGTGCTACACTGAGCTTTGTTAACACTCCTGGAGCTATGCCATAGAGCTCTTCTCAGAGACATTTCAGTTTATATACCCTTCCTGATTACGGATGGATACCAAAATGGGGTATACAATACTCGTAAGGATTGTGTTGTCTGCAGGTACTACCTAATTACAAATGTATATCAATATGAGTGTGTAAAATCTTAAATATCTTGCAGGGTTTTGTTTTTTATTGGGATACTGTTTAATAGTTTAGGCAATGCTAAAATTTGGAGTTTAAGCTGAGTTTAAGTTCCCAAGGCTTGCACTATTGTCCCCAATAGTCACTGCCCCTCCGAGCTGCCAGTCCACTAATCTGTGCTCATCAGGAGTAGACAGCTAGCAAAAGAGTTTAACAGAAACTGCCAACTGGCTCTATGTCCAGAAAACTTCCAGGTTGTCTACGTGGGGTTATTTCCCTGTTCCCCAAAAATGGGAGTACGGAATGCCCCCCATCAGTGATGGGCTGGTGTAGTAGAAGCTGGTGCTGCCATGAGATGTTAATCAATTACGGAAAAGCAAGCGGTGGTTGCGGATAAATTAAATATATACAAGACCGAAGACTGAGCCAGCTGGTTCTGTGACAAAGTATTCACAAATACAGTTTCTTTCATAGTTTTATTCCTGAGCTTACAAAGTCATTACCATAAGTTAAAAATAATGGATGCAAGTCCCATACAAACTCTCTTCAGCAACGGATATGAGAATTCGACTTTTTCAGTGATCTTCCTTTGCTGGCAGAATAGCTGGGTTTATTGATTATTTTTTCCTATGTTGTTGTGACCTGGCAGATTACTTTCCTGCTTATAGTGTATGTTTTACCGTGGACTGGGACAGGCCAACTTAGCAGAGGTAGAGACTCGACAATTTCACAAATGGAAAGCTGGGGTGGACATACAAAACATTGACCAATAAAACAGAAGTTGAGCTCTTCTTTCTAGAATATTGTGCCTAAAGTTTCATATACATGCTGAGGGTAATATAAATGTGTACAGGTCAAACAGGTCTATGTTATTCACAAAATTATGTTCTGTACATGGCCTGTTAAATAACTTCATAGATTAACTTCCACAAGTAGCAACCAGTTTCAAGTAAACTGAAATAGGCTGAAACCATTTTTTGTACCTCTTGAGTATGGATAATTGACACAAATACTTCTTTAAATATTTGACACAGAAAGTTGCTATATTGCTGCTATAAGGATGAATCCTTTCTTGACCAGGCTCCCCAGAGTGCCACTAGAAGGATCATGATGATCACTGTGTAAAGGGTGTGGACTGTAACAAGATCATCTCCATGCTGGTGCTTGAACCCAGAGGTGCTGTGCCAGTTCTCACTTTTGTTTCCATTAGTTTTCTGTCTGTGAGCGCGGAGAGAATGTATCCTGACATAGCAAAAAGCAAGATTAAGGTTAAAAATTATTCTTTTTTATTAACAGTTCAATAGTGTTTGTAATGAAATCCAGAGTGTGCATTGTATCATTGACTAGATTTGGGAAAGAGGTCTTCAAACCTTCTAGGGCTAATAAAACAATGTCTATAATTGGAAATGCAAAACATTTACCAGCCATTTGGTATTTCTCTCCCACCGACAGGCAGAGAGACAGGGTATGGACTTGTTAGAGGAAACACAGTGCTCTTACTCCTCACTGTTGATACAGATCACTGTAGGAGAAAAAACATAACCTTTCATTTTGCAATATTATGAAAGTGGCAGGGTCCAAATAAAAAATTACCAGTTTCCAAGGCTTTAATCCACTAGAATAAGCACAGCATGCCATCCTGCCCTGGCATGTTTTTCTATCTCTGCTTTTCAGAGGGGACTTGCATCAAGGTATTCATTAGGCAAAGATACCCATCAGGAGTAAGCATGCAAAGCGTATCTGCAGGATTCTCTGCAGTAACATTTAACATTGCTTTGTCACCTTTTCTAAAGGGTTTGAAACTATAAGTATTCACCTATGGCAACAGACCTCCAGTTACTGTTATCTCCACTGAAAATTGCCTGCTAAGCCCCAGTGCTAAGTCCTTGTTCCTGCTGCCTTTGGGGTTTTTTTTTTCTTTTTTTTTAAGATCAAAGAAATGCTTCATGTCCACAACTACATCTGAACTGGAATGCCAAAAGGGGATTAATTAGCTTGTGATTTTCATGTTCGTTAGGAAGGGGTCTGAGATGTATTAGATGTATTGCAGGTCTGGTTCATCATACATGTTCCTGCTGCTACTGTGACAGAAGAGTAGAGATTACCACAAATGTTAGCACAAATACAGCTTATGAGAAAAAAGAACTTTAAACCACAAATTACATACTTATGCACACTTGGAAGAGAGCTGTCAAAACTGATTTGTTAAAACTGAAAGACTAAGAAATGCAATCTCCAGAAGGGAATTCATCAATAAAACAGAAGTTCTGCTGTTGAGCTTTTACAGAAGGTAATTGCAGAATTAGACATTTAACATTTGTATCAGGACAATCTATCATGTATAGCTGCCAATCAAATAACACAGTTCATGATCATTTGGGAGCATCATGTGAAGACCACGAGAGGAATATTCTGCCAATAGTTTGCTTTTCTATTCCTACCTGAGGGGAATGCTGTACAAGCAGCTTACCTTCTGCAAGCATTCATGGTGTCTGGGTGATTGAGTTCCCACTGTGTCAGATTTCTTCTCGCAGAGAGGAAAAGAGCCTTTTTTATCCTCTTGTTTCCTTGCACAAAATGAGAAAATTTTCTCTCAGTACCAACAAAAAGAATCTTCCTTCTAAGCCTACCAACTTGACCAACAATAATCTTGGAGCACTTGTAATGTGTCAGTGAAAGCTCTCAAATTAATGGTTTCTAAAGCTGATTTTGCATCGTTCTTCAAGTAATTTCCTTGAGCAGTTCACAAGGCAAGTAATGAGTAATCCCAATGACTGGCTTCTTTTAGCTGCTGGGATCTCGTCTTATAAACAGTAGCTCACTGCTGAAGTGTTGCCAAATTCGTAACAACACAAGTAATGCACAGATGGAGGGTGCTGGTGTTGAAAAATGCAGGATGAGCTGCAACTTAGAATTACTTTCTATTAGATCACAGGCTATTTTGGGGTAAAACTTAGTTCCTTTCTACAACCGCAATTTGGTTTAAATTGCCTGGAGTGAAATTTCAAGCCACCCTCACTTATATGTGCTAAGCAATATATCAGCACAAAACACCACATTTAGACATCTAAGGTTAGTAACAAAGTCACATACATCCTATTATTCCCTAACCACCCTGAGCCATTAATCAACCAGAGGCTGTGCCAATGCAGAATTTCTCCCAAACTGTGTGTTGCATGATCATCTGGGTTAATGGTGAGTTTAGTATAATCAATTCAGTGCCCCTGTAATGATTTGTAGGGCTTGTAAACAAACACATTTAAATTTGCAGTTTACAAAGACAGACCAAAACCCTTCTTTCCTAAAATGCTTTCTTGCATCATCTTTCCAAATATGTCCTGGAAAAATCACTTACACTGCAGAAAATTAAGACTGCGTTTGTTCACCCATGTGAGCAAAACTGTGTCACTGGAACCAATGAGGGAAACACCAAAGAGAAAGGGTAGAAAATCCTGATGTAAAAAGCTAGAAGACAGAATCTGTAACAATGAGGATTGGCGTGTTTTACAAGCAACTAAGCCTGACAGTTCCAACTGACTACTGCCAGCCAGGAGAGACTCCTCATGTCATTTGAAGGGAGGAAAAGTGTGAGGTGAGCATGTTAATATTCAGTGCAGAAGCCTATTTGTCCCGGCCATTTATTGTGCATATTTGCCAATACATAGGATACTTGCTATATACTCAAGTTACATATATACTGCTCGCGGGGCTCCATGAAAGGTAGAAAATTACAAATGGTCAAGTGGAAAAAGGATTAGAGAGTATTTTATCTATATGAAAATCTGCAGGTTATGATTAATTATTCTTATTCAGATGATAAATTCCAGCTGAGTGATTTAGTCATCCCAAAATACTTAGAACAGAATACATCACTGGAATGCAATTTCTGATGCCATGCATGCATGAAGAGAAAACCCTAAGCACTGTGCAGCATTAAATGCTAGAAGAAATCTGAAGAGTGGTGTTTTCCTAGTGTTTTTTATGAACAGGGGTCTACTTTTAAAATTATCCTATCAGTCAGGCTGTATTAATGGGACTGATAATAATAATCCATAGCCGGGACTGACATCCAGGCATCTCGCTACTCCTTATGCCACTTTGGGATTAGATATATATAGATCTCCCCTTCACAAAATCACAGAATCCATTAGGCTGGAAGAGACCTCTGAGTCCAACCTATGACTGAACACCACCTGGACAACCAGACCACGGCACTGAGTGCCACATCCAGTCTTTCCTTGAACACCTCCAGGATGACGACCCCTCGGCAGCCCATTCCAATGTCTAATCGTGCTTTCTGTGATTAAATTCCTCTTATGCCCAAGATGAACCTCCGTTTAGTTTCACTTCTAAAGTTAAGTTACTAGCACAACCATATCCAGCAAAGGTGCTTGTTGGAATGCAGGCTACTGCTGGATTCCAACATCCCCGTACGGGCCACCATTTGATGAGTTTCTTACGGGTTGTCAAAGGCAAAGGCCAGTGGTGCTTTGTTAAAGAAGTTTTATTTCATGGCTGAGTCCATAGTAAAGTCCATGGGCTAAAGCCCAGAGTTACAGTAAAGTCCAGTTTCTTAAGTGTTGGCAGCAGTAGTAGCGGCGGCAGCAAAGCATAACAGCAGCAGCAACAACATAAGATGGAAGATGCACGCGCACTCCCAACCCTCCAAAACTAACACGTTATATTTCTAAATTATCCAATAAGAAAGTGACACGACCCCTGATGCTACCTTTTCTGACCTATCCAGGCCAAGTTCTAATTTACGAGGCTGGTCTAATTTTTACCTAAAGCATACGCAAATGGATTAATCTGTTCTATCTAGGAATGGTAAATTGTTCTAGCTCTTGTTTGAGTTTTGTCTAGGGCAGGGTTAACTTTATCAAAGGCAGGGTACTGTAACTAGGTCTAAGGATTTCTGCTTAGTACAGTTTCTTTAACTAGGTCTAAGAGTTTTTGCTTAATGCAGTTTCTTTCTTATTTCTAAGGCACTTAAAATACACTTCAGTCCTCTGAAAGCTGTGATTTACCCGCAGCTCATGCCTGTGTGATTTGATGTGTTTCTCCTCCTCCGCATTCTTTGGTACTGAGGTTTGGATGCAGTAGAGTTAAGGGGAATTGTTGGAATGCAGGCTACTGCTGGATTCCAACAGTGTCAAGGAAACCAAAGGAATCGGCGCGCAGGCCCCACAGCAGCCAGCACGGCGGCGTTGCCTCAAGGTGAGACCTTCAGCAACGCCCACCCTCTGCTGAGGCTTTCCCTTGCGCTGCTGCCACCACCGTGGCTGCCGAGGCCGGCCAGCCAAGCTGGGCTGTGCAAGGACGCCCCGCGGGGGTGGCGCAACACGGCCAGAGCCCGCTCCAGGAAGGAGGACGGGGCCGAGTGCGGCGGTGCGGCCTGCGCAGCACAGCAGAGCGGCCGTTGGGAGGCCCTGCTAACTACAAGCCCCAGAATGCACCGGGAGGGCTCGTGTATCCTTCGAACCTGCCAATTAGGGCGCGCAGGGTGCGTCACGTGAGNGCGGCGGCGGCCTGGTGCCCGGAGGTCTTTCCCCGTTTCCCGGCGGTAGCGGTGCCGTTGTGGTCGGCGAAGGGAGGGACCTGTGCGGGCTTGCCTGAGGTGGGACGGTCGGCGGGATGGTAAACCGTGTGGCATCCCATAAACCCGATGGTGCCCAGCGACAGGATGAGCAGTAATGCTAAATTAAACTAATAAACTAAATTAAACTAAAACATAAGAAGTTCTATTTCAGCGTGAATAGGAGCTTATTTACATCGAAGGCGGCAGAGCACTGGAACACGCTGCCCAGGGAGGTCATGAGGTCTCCCTCTCTGGAGATATTCCTAACCCACCTGCACGCGTTCCTCTGTTTCCTGCTCCAGGTGACCCTGCCTTGACAGGGGGTTGGACTGGATGACCTCCAGAGGTCCCTTCCAGCCCTAACTATTCTGTGATTCTGTATGGCAGTCCCTAAATGTGAGTCTTCAAAGGGAATATTTACCTCCTCATTAATTCAGCAGTATCATCAAAGTCCATGACCCTGTTGTTGTTTGGTTTTGAGGTTTTTTTAAGCCTTTTTGCATGTCTACTTCTATATTTCCCAGGTACTATGGAGGAAAAAAAAGAAATGTCAGCACATAGCCTGAGTCATGTGACTGAAGAAAAACTGGATATTTGCGTGAGCAATGGTAGGTGGAGAGTTATTCTCTACGTAGTATATCCCCTGTTATAGGTTAGGGCAGCTCAGATCAGTAGACATCCTCTTTCTGCCTTATCTCACGTTCTGTGTACTTGTTTCCTGGGATGGGCTGCTGTTGCCAGTCTCAGAAGCCTCCTGAGGAGCTTGTGGAGCACAGTGCTAAAGCTTTTGTAATAGTGACTGATGTCATCAACCTCTCTTCTATATATCTAATCTGAGCTCCTCCCTTTTCCTTATCCATCAGCTGCTGATTTATTTATTTATTTAAATATATATTTAGTGTATATATTAACTAATACGAAAAGTAACCTTTCTCATTGCTGCTGTTCTGTGATAGCCTGAACAAGAAAAGAACTGATGACTGGGACAAATGCAGTGTAACCTAGCTCTAAATTACATGTAATCACTTACTTTAATTGGAGGCTGATGATAAGCTGCATTCCATGTTCGTGTTACAGCTGCTTAGACATCACCATTGAGCTGTTTCACAATATTCAGGCATCTCACAATTATGATCATATTTGCAATTGTACCTTAAATTTCTTGGACCTAAAACATGTTTTCCTAAGTTCAGTTTTTTAAACTTGGTAGCTAAAGCTTTTTTTGCCAGCTGACATCACTCACCAAATTGTCAAAGCATGATGCAATCATTTTCATTGCAAATCCATGCTGTGACAAAATCCTTGTTATAGTTTCAGACTTTCCTCTTCTGACTGATGAAAAGTTTGATTTTGACCTTTCACTCTCTTCAACAAGGTAAGTAATGTAAGTATTGCAGACCCTTCAGAATGGAGACATGTAAGGTGCTGAGCTAAATTATTTTTCTTTTTAGTGGAAATGAAGATGAAGTTTTTGTTGGACCTATAGGACACAAAGAAAGATGTATTGCTGCCAGTATTGAAGCAAAAAAGTGTGTGTCTGCTTCTGATGATAAACTCATGTGGAGCCCACTTCAAGGAGAGAAATTTGTGGAAATTTTCAAAGAAGCTCGTTTGTTGGCACTGCAGATAGAGACTGGAAGCAAGAACAAGGAGACTAAAATAAGCCAATCAGAAGAACAGGAAAACAAGATTGTAGAAACATTTGTGGAGGACTCAAAGTCAAAGCTGAAGATACTGAGAAACAAAAATATAGAAATAAGTCCCAGGGCTGCTAAACGAGAGACATACTGTGTGCAGGATAGCCTGGCATGTCAGCTGCCACCTTGTTTTCAGAAGGCATCGCATCAACTTGTGTCAGATGGCAAAGTACATGCTCTTCCTGCTCCTCCTAACAGAAGCCCTGTTAAAATTTGTGTGTCTCCTACAAAAAATGCCAGTTTGCCCCTGACAGAGGAACAGAAAACTAAGGAAACAAATACAAAGGCAATTGGCAAATTGCCAGTGGCAAAACCTCCATCTACTTTTGGAAACAGCAATTTGTTGACAATTGACAAGGTAAAGTCAGGTTCTGGGCAACATTTTCTTCAAGTAGGGTCTCTGTGTTTTAGGAATGTTTAACCTGTCTACAATCTTTTATTTTTAAAAGTGAACTTTAATCTTCTGATGCTTCTCTACCTCATAAGAGCCTTAGTCTGAAAACATATATGGAAAAAAAAAAATAAGGGCAGGTACTATGGTGTAGTAACCAATTATTTTATCTATTATGACAATGTAGAGCATTTGCAAGTAAATTTCTGATGTATTCTAGTTTTGTGAATACTGTAATTCTTGGCTTCTCTTCTAACTGGTTTCTAACACTGCTGTGTTGTTGGTAAAATTACTGCACTGTTACACTTCATGTGTAATTTTACACTTAATGTGTAAAAAGTGGCTTTATTTACTGCTAATCTTTGTCAGTGGAAATGTATTCTGGGATAGCAAGGAAACAGTTGCATTAGTGGCCTTGTGAGCACAAATCCCAGTCTTTAGATAGAATATATTCTGGATTTTATTGTTCTACACTTTATGGCTTAGGCTCCAGTATGTATTGGAGATTTTACTGAAGATGTGGTAGGGGCTTCTTAAGAACCATCACCAATAGAAATTACAGGACTCTGATTTTCCTTTGTGGTATAAATTTCTTCTTGATTTTGTGTGCTATCAGAAAAGACATGATCTTAAACACTTTAACTAGACAAATTACACTCCACTGCCTGAACAGACAGTGTGCATGATGCAGTCTACTATTGTAACGTCTCACCTTTTGGAAGCCAGAGTAAAGTGGAAGAATAATAAATGGACAGTCCAATATAGTTGTAAGGTACAGTTGTTACAGTATGGAACACTATGTGGGTGAATGTGATTATATGATTTGTACTGATGAATTGTTGCAGAACTGTCCTTAAGTTGCTGTCCAGTGTCTGGGTTCAAGCATGTTCTAGTACTTGGCAAATACAGTCACTAGACGTACTTCAGACTGTATTTTTCTAAAGACTTCACTGGGTTTGGAGGCTTCTTCGTTGACTGTTGTCTCTGTTTCTGAACAGAATCAATGTGTGTAAAAAGCTTTAGAGTGGTTCCTAGAAGCACTAGTCGCTTTTAAAATGTTGCATTGAAATTTGCAGCTCAAACGAGGAAAAAATACTAGTATTTCTACAAAAAAAGACTTGAACAGCATGGGATCGTCTGAAGATGTAATTTCTGATAAATCTAGTATTGCTTTAGATGCCTTTGAGTCTTCGGTCAGTGGCAGCTCCTTAGTGCAAGACACAAAAGTCCTTCCTGCACCAAGTAAGGTAATGGCAAGCCTCCTTAATATGAAAATAAGTTCTGTAGTATTTCTGATGAAAAGAAATTAATATAGTTTACTTTCTAATTTAAAGCTGTTGTGTAAAACGATTTTAAGGAAAAGTAATCTATGTTTTATATTTGCCATTCTTGAATGCGTGCTCCAAGTCTGTAATGCAATAAATGTACCTAAGAGCAACTGTAAATGTGCTGGATTAACAAGCATGCCTTTGTTTTTAAAGCACTAACTGCAGGTAAGGGATGAGCAGTTTCCTGTAAGGAAGTTTTTGATGTGTGTAGTTAACTGTATCATATGAAAAGGCTGCCATATCTTGCATGAGGGTAGTACACCTACAGCTGTCACTTGCTTAGAAGCTTTAAATGCCTGTTTTAATGCTGTGTGCCACTTCACTGGATCACAGAATTGTTGAGGCTGGAAGGGACCTCTTGAGGTTATCTGGTCCAATGCCCTGCTCAAGCAGGACCACATGGAGTCATTTGCCCAGGCCCATGGCCAGACAGCTTTTGAATATCTCCAAGGATGAAGTCTTGGAAACCTCATAGGGCAGCCTGTGCCAGCGATCAGTGACCCTTGAAGTAAAAAAAGTGTTTCCTGATGTTCAGAAGTAGAACCTCCCTTGTTCTACTCTGCCCATTGCCTCTAGACCTGTCACTGGGCACCACTGGCTACTGTCCTTTCAGATATGTCCTTTCACATACTGATGAGATCTGCCTTGAGCCTTGTATTCTCCAGGCTGAGAAGTCCCAGCTTTCAGCCTTTCCTCAGGTGGGAGATGCTCCAGTCCCTTAATCATTCTAGAGGCCCTTTGCTGGACTCCTTGCAGTAGCTCCAAATCACTCTCATACTGGGGGGCCTAGAACTGTATGAAATCTTCACGTGTGGGCTCTCAATGCTGAGCAGAGAGCAGGATCACCTCCCTTCACTTGCTGGTGATGCTCATCCTCGTGCAGCCCAGGATACTGTCAGCATTCTTTGCTGCAGGGGTGCATTGCTGGCTCATGTTCAGCTTGTCCACCAGCACTCCCAAGGGCCTTGCCTGCAAGGCTGCTTTCCAGCCAGTGGGTGCCCAGCATATACTGGTTCCTGGGCTGACTCTTTTTATTCTTTAATTCCTTTAAGTCCATACTCAGGTTTGTGGCAGGAATAAAAATCACTGTTTGCCTCCTAGATCTGATGTTCCAGTTCTGTATAATAATCCAGATACAGTGATCTCACTCTAAGAAAATTCACTTTTTAAAATGTAATCTGAGTTAAGGAGCTCCTCTAAAATTCACAAGTAAAAAGTTATAATACCAAGACAAATAATGGCAAAATAATGTGTTAAATAGGGCATTTTTTTGCTTTTGATTCAGCCTGGTTTAAGGAAGATGACATATCTGAAACATCCTGGTGTTGCCAGTGGTCTCACAAGAAAGACTACATCATCATCATCTTCATCATCAGTTTCCAGCATGAACTCAAGTCTTAATTCAAGTTTACCCATTTCTCCTATAGGCAAAAAAGGTAATCGCTCTTACTACAGATTTGTGCCACAAATCTGTATTTGAAATTTTGAAATAGCTAAGCATGTTCTGGACTTTGGATTTGGAAATGTTTTAATGGTGTCCAGTACATTCAAGCACTAAGAAATGTTTTGTATTGAGAATAAAATTTTCTAGGCTAGCCCAGTAAATCCCTGTGGACTAAAGATAAATGTTAGACATCCATAATTTGTAGAAACTAGATTGATACAAGCCTGATGCCTACATGTGAGCAGCTGACACAGCTAGAAAGGAAGCAGTGCCCCAGGAGTTCTGTTCCTGTTATACATGATCTTCTCTATTACAGCCAAGAAGGTGAGCTTCTGAATGCTCTAAGCTTGTCTGACTGCAATTAAAAGAAAAAAAAACAAACAAAGAAAAAAACCCCTACCAAAATAACTGACGTTTGGAAGGAAGGCGGAAGGCTTTATTCCACATTTCTGTAAGCTTAAATAAAGGATGGGCTTTACTCGAGCAGATGGGAAAAACACCTTTAGGGAGATAACACAGCCAAGAGGCTTGTACTGTATTGAGGCCATCAATTTGACCATTTCAGTAGGCCTCAAAGGATCAGGAAAATAGTCTTCTAAAAGAAGTGACAGATGTAAGGACTACAGTTCTTGTGTATCTACAAAAATACCAAGTTGCAGCAAATTTTTATTTTGCATCTTGTTTCTGGGAGATTAATAACATATTATTAAAAGCTTAGTAAGAGCTATTTTATGCAATAGAACTGTCTAATCAAGATTCATCCTCTTAATGAAAGAAACCTACAGACTAAAAGTAAGAACTTTACAGGAATCTGGGAAAAATGCTTGTGGGGTAGTTTAGCCTGTGGTGTTAATCAGTGTAACTCAAACTGTTACCTCCTTTGAAAGGCTGCTTAAGGGAACAGGGCCAGCAATGCTGGGAGAAAATGCTGGAAGTAATTTGAATCTGCAAGCTGTTTTGGCATTCCTCGAAGAATATTTTTTTCACCTGATTGCAGTAATTCAGGGATTTGGTGAGAAGACCATAAAATAAAATTGCGGAAGAATTTGAAGAATAAATTTTCAGTAGTTATATATATTCTCCTTAAACCTGAATAATTTGAACCTAAATTTAAATTCTGCAAATTGCTATTTTTGTTTCCTGTGTTAGTATAATTATTCTGTTTAGTCAAAAATTTCAGCAGTACAATTTTCTATTTCAGGAAAATCAAGCATGTCATCAAAAGCTGGTGCGAGTGGCTCTAAGCTTTCATCTAGTACAAGCAGGCTGGCCCTTGTCAGACCTACCACAGTGTCATCGCTGCAGCCTGCCAATACTGAGAAATCCAGGAAGCAAGTGAGATCAGCTAGTACTCCCAAAATATCTAGTGCTATCAGCCTAGCCAAATCTTCAGCTTCTGCAGCATCATCTGAGGCTGCAGGCAGGGGAATTCAGAGACCAAGCTCTGTTCCCAGTCTGCAGCAGCTGTGTCAGCAGAATAAAGATGGGAGTTCACCAAAAGGAAGCCTGTGTGCAAAGCCCAAGGCTAGAGTTTTGTCTGTTTCCACAGGTCAAACTAAGGCTCCCGTGAAAACTCAAGGTAAGCACATACTTTGTATGACCTGTCTTCTATTTTGGTTATTAAAAGCGAATGTTACGTTGAAGGCTTGTTATTTGTTTCATTACACTTCTGTCCACCTTTGGGAAGGAATTAGTATTTAACTGAAATATAACTGCTATAAAAGAAATAAATATGAATCTGATAGCACTTAACAGAACTTTTCTCTTTAGATGCAACACCAAACAAACTAGCACCAAAAGCAACACCGTCTCTTGGATTAACATTTTGTGGCACACCTGGAAGGTACGGCTTCATTGAAAATTGAATACACTTGAGGCATCCTTCTTAGCATGCAACATTGGTTGGGTGTTGCAACTGTCTTTTAAAAGTTCTAACTTCTTTGTCTAGGCCCTTGAGACCTGCCCAGTTAGATGTGTTAATGCCTACTGGAACTGATTTAAAACAAATCAAAACCCAAAACTAAACCAAATAACCCCTCCCACTCTATTCAGAAGAGGTTTCTTTGCAGTGCTAAATAGACTAAAATAATTCATAAAAGAATTCTTATACAAGTAAAGCCCTTACTATGCTGTGATTATTAACTTTTAAGGTGAATACTGTTCCCTTATTGACCAATGGGAAATGGATTTCTATTGTTTGGTAGAATAGTGTTATTCAAACTGTTTCTAGAATGTTTTGGCTAAGGCATATTCCTCTTCTAGTGCCATGGCAGTCAGCACTCCTCTGAAAGGTCAGAGTTTTTGTTTTCCTGAGAGGTCTGCCACCATGACTCCTGCCAGCATGAAACGGTCTGGCCTACCTACACCTGTCCGTCGGATCTCAGGATTCCCAGCAGTGACTCCTAAAACTGTACCAAGAATGGCAATTTCTCCACATCCTGCATCTCTTCAGCAAAGCTTCAGCTTTTCTACCAAAAAGACTTCTACAGCTGGGTAAGACAGAAATCTGCATATATGAAACTGTAGGCAAACTGCCTCTGAATGAATTCTAGTGATGACTCTTTGGTTTCAAGGACCTCTGCTAAATGTTAGAATACAGCACTTGAGCATAGAAAAGGCCTAATAAAAATTTATAACTTGTGACTGGTAAAATGCTATAAGCCATACTGAGGTGAGTCAATATCTAACATTAAAGAATTACGGCTTTAATAGGAAATTATTTGTATTTCTTGAGCTAGGGAACAATTTAAGACTTGTCTGATGCTCTGGTATCATTTTGCTATTGCCTTCTGATGAAGGGAAATAGCTGATTAAAATGCATATTACTTTTAACTTTTGTTTTATATTGTTGACAATGGTCTGTAAAATGACACTTTTTAAAGCATTAGTAAAAAAGCCAAGGATTTAGTTGATTTGAACTTTATTTTCTGAGCAGCTTTACTTACGCTTTTATTAATTCTGTTTGTTTTCTGTGAAAGTAGTGAAGTGTTGCCTTCTTCTTATTATCAGCCCAGCATCTTCTGACAAGGGCCGTATTATATGCACGCAGGCTTGCTTTGTGGCTGGTGGAGAGGAACTGTATTAAAGTAGGAATGATTCATGGCTAGAAAACTGTGTCATGTTACTGAGGCCAAATGTCTCAAATAGTCTTTTCTCTCAAGGAAACAATTATTCTGTCTACAATGACTTTATCATACTAACCAGATTACAGCCTCTGGTCCTCCAGTGGGTGTCAGTATTTCCTTTCAGCAGGGACTGAAGTGGGTTGCCCAGTGATACACAAGATCAATGCCTCTTTGCTAGTTCTTTCAAGTTTGAAAAAACCCAACCAAAATACCTTGTGTGAAATTTAGGCTGGATAAAAATGTCAAATAAGATTAAATTCGCCATAATCCTTTCCTCTTTTTTTGCATGGGTAGGCTATACTTCTATTGCAGAATGAAATATTTTGTATTTTGCAGGTAACTAGCATTTATTTGAATAAAAATATGGGAAGCCTTTTGGTCATTAAAACATGGGGTAAAAAAGGAGAAAATGAGGTTAGAAATTGGCTTGTCTGTCTTTAGTAGTTAATGCTCATTAAAGAACTCAATTATTGGTGATGTTCTTTTCCCTAGTTCTAAACAGAAACAAGAGAGTAAAACACAGACATCTTCAGAAGATGATACATCTCCTCCACCTGTGCTACCTCTTGCACTTAACTTCTCACCAGAGAAAACTGCTGCAGAAGGAGTAGAAAATGCATTAAAAGAGACAGAAGTACAAAATGAGCTGGCTGAAGAGAAACAACCTGAGGTAAGAAATGACAATATGTTTTCCTACAAAACTACTAAGTAATCTGAAACCAAATTATTTCAAGGTAGGGGATAAGTAAGAAAACCACTTAGTATACATGAAGTTAAAATGCATTAGAATCATGAAATAATAGAATATTCTGAGTTGGAAGGGACCTGTCAGAATCAAGTCCAGCTCCTGGCCCTCTGCAGGACACTCAGGAATCACACTAAACACTTCTGGAATTCTGTCAGGCTGGTGCTGTGACCACTTCCCTGGGGAGCCTGTTCCAGTGCCCAAACACCCTCTGGGTGAAAAACCTTTTCCTCCTACCCAACCTAAACCTCCCCTGACTCAACATCATGATGTTTCCTTGAGTCCTGCCACTGATCAGGAGAATGAAGAGTTGGTACCTGCCCCTCTGCTTTCCCTCGTGAGGATGTTCAAGACCACAATAAGGTGTCCCCTCAGCTCTTCTCCAGGCTGAACAGACCAAGTACCCTCAGCTGCTCCTCATAAGGTTTCCCCTCCAGACCCATCACCATCCTTGTTGCCTTCCTCTGGATGCTCTCTAATAGCTCAATGTCTTTTTTTCTATTGTGGTGCCCAACTAGCTGTAACCATGTGCACCCTCTAGTGCCTATATTTAGCACTGAACATCGTATGTTCAGTATTTCCACTGTGTTCCCATTTCAAATGCACTGTCAAATACTTGCAGATTTTATATTAGATTTCAACTTTTGGAAGAGTACTTTTGGAAGTGAAATCCTTGTGGATTCAATTAGAAGTGTTGCAGGGCAGTTCGTTTTGCAGCCATAAAGCTCCTTCAGGGATTAAAAAAAAGCCCCCAAACCCAAAACACTGCTAAATTTAGTCACATAACAGGAGTGCTAATCTGCATACAGTGAGGGAGGATTAAATCCTCAAGTCCGTATAGCAGTATACTTAAGTGTCAAGTAATTAGTTCAGTGAACATTTTCCCTCTCCCAGGAATGACGTGGCTTCATGTTGAAAGCTGGCACTCCGCAGGCATTAAGAAGAAAGGACTGAAGTTGCAGTTCTGAAATACTAACCTGACAAAGTGGCTGTTGATTTACAAATACTCAGGTGTAGAATAATCTGTAGATTAATTACTTGATGTTATTGCATCAGTATGTTCCTTGTTAGCTTACTCAGTGGCATAAAGTGTCTGTTTCAGAATCGCTTAGTACGTGTATGGGGTAGTTAAACTGGACAAAAGGATAACTAGAGTGTGAAGCTGTAGAGAATAGTTTCTATGGCTAAGTAATATTGCACAATAATTGTAGTTAAATCATTTAACTATTAACAGGATTATTGATCTTCTGTTTTACATTTAACTCTTTTTAAGTGAAAAACTGTTTTGTGCCAAGGGATCTCTTTTGCTTTGTCTTACTGCATTTTTCTTGTGATGCTAGCCACTGGCAGAGCAGAAGCGGAGGTTTTTACACTGTGTGCAATGAATCCTGCATGAAAAATACCCAAGCTTTAAATTAAGCCTGTTCTGTGATTATACAGCTGTATAAGCTAAATTGACTACCTCAATATATATGAAGGAAGCTTGGTGAACAGAGGAGAAAACCTGAATTTTTTTTTTTAAAGGCCTTACTGCTAGATACTGGAGTAGACAAATCTCTCCCACACACTTCTGAATGTGAAAGTAGACCTTTGATTGACCTTTCCAATACTCCTGAAGTGAGTAAGATGACTTCTCCAAAGCCTGTATTATCTGGGCAGATAAAGGTAAGTTTTATTCAAATAATCTGGCACAAGTGTGTTAGTAGAAAAATGTCAGCTGGCTACATACCCTTCTCTGCAGAGCAGTTCCACAATACTGTAGGAATATTTAATATTAGCTCAATATGATATACATAATGAGATGCTCTTAAGAGAATGTCATTTTTAAAATCAAGCAGTATGTTCTGAGCTAGAGCTCGGTGAGCAATCTGCAAATAAGAAAAGGAGGAGGATGGAGAGAGAACTTAGTACTTAAAGCAGTTGTTACAGAATAAAACTGTTCTGAAGTAGGAAGTGAATGTTGTCTTAAGAATTGGCATGCTTACTCTTTTTTTCCCCTTTTTAGCACATTTTCAGTTCCTGGCAGCAACTCATTTTAATCAAAAAAGAAAGGTGACCTCTCCTGTTTAACTCCTTTTCTAATTCTCTCCTTAGCTGGAAGATGTGTGCTGTTGGAGTCTGCTCTAAATTTTGCAAGCATTTCTGGGCGAGTGCTTTTTATACATTAGTAACTTGAAGGTAGATGCCTTTAGATATTGTCAGATGAATGCTGGTAACTCTGAGGATGCAGCCTTTGACAATAGATGTAGTTGGGCTCAATTGAGTATCAGGCCCTTCAAATTTTGTCAGAAGAGGAGGATTGCAGAACTCTTTGGGGGGCATATTCAAAGGAGTTCAGAAGTGCTGTGTCCTGCCTGGATGGCACTGTCACTAGAATATGCATAGTAGTGAAACTTAGAAAAGCCTTTTAGGCTTTTAAGGTAAGTATGGGCAATAACTACCTTGTGAGAAGCTTATGCTTGTCTAAGAATGAGCATATTTTTAAAAACCAGAATTGAGTGTGGTGCTTGTATTTGTCTTCTGGATACTAATAGGAACCCTAAACAAAACAAGTACTTGAGAATAATTCAGATTATAGCTGCTGGTAGCTATGTACAACAGTTGACTATGCTAGCTAAATTGTATTGTTTTTCTTTCAGCTAATTGATTTGAGTTCTCCTCTTATCACTCTGAGCCCTGATGTAAACAAAGAAAATCTGAATTCTCCTCTACTCAGGTTCTGAATTTTAACTGAAACGAAGAATTCTTGGCAACTGTGATCTTTGAAGTGTTTTAGGTGTTATTCTTCACTTGTATAATTTTTGGAAGATGGCTGTAGATTGTCTGATGAACTGCAATAACAAAATAGAATTCTAACAGTCTTGATGTAGTCAGTCTGATAATGGTTTTGTTCGTGGATGTGCTGCAATGGATGTATTTAAACAATATTGTTCTAAGGCAAAAAAGGTATATTCTCTGAATTGGAAACCTGCCTTCTTCCTACCAATTGTCATTTGATTCCTTTCCTCTATGTACAACAAAGTTTTAATTTACAATAAATGAGTTGTTTTCTAAATGTGTACAAAATAGGCATTTTTTATTGCTTGCTTTGGGTAGACTTTTCTAGTTTTTCACTTACAGATGCTAAGGCGTTGGTAAAAGCCAGTGCACTTCAGGGTGGTGTAACAAGTTTGGAAACAAACATTTTAATATTGAATGCCAGTAGAATGAATCAACATGAATGAATTTGCGTTTCTGTCATGCAAAGAAGATAACAGCTTGTTACTGCCAGATGGTTTAGTCGTGGCTGTCCCCAGCTGGGATAAACTTTACCTTATTCAGGGATAACGGACATGAGGCAATCAACGGGAGATGTTTTGTTCTGTCTTCCTTTGTCTAGGAACTCACTGTGGTGGGTCCTGTGGCTCGGGCGGAAGGGGTCGTGGCCAGAGTGTGTGAGGGTTTTGGGTGGCCTGATGAGGGCCAGGGGCCGCCTCTCCCCCTTCCCAGGGCCCTCTGCCCGTGCGTTCCCCTGCGGCCGCGCGGGTGCCGCCGCTGCC
>WEIT01006207.1:259350-446109 GCA_013389985.1 Dryoscopus gambensis | reverse complement strand
TCGGTCCCCTCGTAGCCGCCCCTCGGGCCGGTGGAGCGGCCCCAGGCCGGGCAGGGCAGCGCCTACAGCCAGGCGCCGCGGGGAGGGGGCGGGAGTGGTGACTTAGTCGCGTTAGGTTGCCAGAAGAACTTGGGTGAGCTATTACCTAGAGAAAAAAACATAGCTATACAGTAAGTGTACTGTAAAGTTTAGCACAGGGCTGCTCACATCTTCGGAAAGATGCAGTTACTAAAGCCATTCTTGAGAAACACGGGGTTTACGTCCAGGCCGTAAGAATTTAACTTTCTAAGTAGTTGTCGCCTTCATTTCATAGGCTACCAGGTGACAGGTGTGTTTATGAAGAACTGGGACCCTCTGGATGAACAGGGAGCTTGCTCCATTGACAGAGATTGTGAAGATGCTTACCGGGTGTGCCAGAAGCTTGACATCCCGTTTCACCAGGTTTCCTACGTGAAGGAATACTGGAATGAAGTGTTCAGGTAGAAACATATTTACAATAACTGGTCATCCAGTACATTAGTGTGGTACCATGTTATAGTAGAAAACAAGAGTGGACAGATAATGAGCAATGGCAATTCACTGCAGTATTATCAGTGCTAAGAGAAAGCCCTGAAGCCTATTAAATATTGAGGAATTGCTTTTTCTCTCGTTTGTGTCTAAGGTCAGAATTGATATCTTGGTTTTAATGTGTTATTTTAAAAATTATTAAGAGATTTCTCCTTGTGGTAGTGTGTAGCAATTGCTTTGTTGCAGCTTATTTCTTCAGCTACCCATATACTGGCCCTTGAAAAAAACTTGAAAAAAAAATTATTTGATGGAGTACTGTTATTTTCTGTGCGTACATTTTATATAAGGTGTGCTGAATCCAGTTTAGCACAAAATTATTGTGACCTAGCCATGCTTCTTTAAACTTACAACAAATTTGAAACTGTTCTCTAAAGAGGGTGGTCAGATGTTCTATGAATTTGATGCACTTTTAGGGAAGTTCTACATAGGAAAAGCTGAGAGATTTTCTTAGAAGGTAGGAGAAGAAGGGGCATGTTGGTATAACAGCATAATTTATCTTTATGCACTGAACATAAGTACGTAAAGGTTGGTCCCTGATCTTCATCATCTCCCTTTCAGTATTGCTGTTTACCTTACTTGAAAGTAAGGAATAACCTGGTCATGCTACTTGTACTGCATGTTGAACTGACATCAAGCTGAGCACCAAACTTGTGGATAGTCAGTGGAGAAAACAGCAAAACAGCCCTTTTCTGGGAAAGTTTACTCCATTTTTCCCTTTTTGGTGTGAGAGAATAATAAGTGCTACAAAACTTCCTGGAGTTTATTAGTAGTGTTTCCTAACACTGTTACAAGTGTCTTGGTTTGTTTCAGAATCCTTTTTTCTTTACTGTTATCACTGACCTTAAATTTACTCTTCCTCTGGATCTCTCTTAAAAGGGTTATTCACCATAAAACACCTTTTATCATGAGAACTGTTCCATGGCTTGTCTTTTCCGTGGTTTGTGCAAAGCCTGTTTCAGTTCTTTCTGTCAGAGAAAAAGAACTCTGTCCGGTAGACATCCTTCATTGCCCTTTCTCTGGTTCTGTGCCTTACTAGAAGTTCTGAACTGATGTGAGCCTGGCTTTGTACTAAGTCCTTTCTAGAACTCCCAGTGTACCATAAAAGTACAGTGTGAGCCAGCAAGAGCGAGGCAGCTCTGAGTAGACAAAGGTGATTTAATTATTAGTATCAGTTGTTGAATTCAGAACTTTTAAAAAGGAGTTAGAGAAAAGAAAAGATATGTTGCTTTATTTTCTATTTATTAATGTAATGTATCACACAAAGGAAGAAGCAATTGATTCTGTTTCAGATGGAGAAAAGTAAAACCAAATACTGGGATTGCTCTTGTTCTTTTAGATCCAGTCTGTGCCCTCAGTTCCTCTTGACTGTAGTGGCTATTGACAGTAAGCAAAATGATGCAGTGATGAGGCCTTTTGATATCTCGAGGCAGTGTTGTATGCAGGTTTAATTTCATTAGTTATTATTTCAGTGTTTTCAAGTGAATAATACTAAGTAATTATGCAGCAATGTAAAACTACAACGTAACTTTGAATTTCTAGAATGGGGGGAAAAAAGGACAGGAAAAAGTCTCTAAAACGAAGCCCCATGAGTGATGACTGCTTGTGGTGACATTATTGCAGCTGAAGTGATTGTCTGTTCAGCTGAGACACACCTAGGTGTGAACCACCATATTGTCCCACTGAAAAATTAAATAGGGTTGTTAATTCTGAAAGTTGGTATTCCATAAGGGATGAGTAGGATGTGCACAGTAGACAGCCACATCTGCCTAGTGGGAATATTAATTTAATAAAGCAGGGTTACAAGATTGTAAGTGATAATTTGACCCTATCCTCCTTGTACTTTGGAGAATGTCTTCCAAAGATTGGTTTCTTGCACGTTACAATCTAATGGGTATTATTTCTAACATAAAATGTTTAGTATAACTGGACCTTCTCTGAGACTGGGACTCAAGTTCTCACAGTTAAACACTGCCCAGTTTCTGATTGTATTCTGCATGTTAATGATTCTGATAGACATTTGAGTCTTTGTTTTACAGTGACCTCTTAAAAGAGTATGAATTGGGAAGGACACCTAATCCCGATATTTTGTGTAACAAGCACATCAAATTCAACTACTTTCTGCAATATGCTATGGATAACCTTGGTAAGGCATTTTCAAGTGTGTCAGTACAGTGTGTGTGCCATGGAAATGCTTAAAGGAAACAACCTCTTTAAAAGGTGGGGAAATACATGAGTTCATGTGCATGCCTAACTCATATATCTGTGGTAGTATGTCAGTAATTGCAAAGTATTTGTATTTCAGAGTGCTTTTACATACAGAATCATAGAATGGTGCAGGTTGGGAGAGACCTTTAAAGGTCAGCTCCCCTGCCCTGGGCAGGGACATCTTCCACTAGATTAGGTTGCTCATATGTAGGAATAGATTTATTTCAGGGACATGCATTGACCTGACCGTTAAGTTTTACATTCTTATGTGGTCCTTAAAGTACAAAAGCACAAGTGGTGGCATGCTGGTGAATAGTTTCCATTATTTAAATAGCAGGAGTACAATTATTGTCCGTATAAGACTTCTCTATAGGTTTTCTTCTTTCATTGCTGTCTGCTTTTCTTACTGTATGTTAGCAATCCCTTTTTTGAACTGTGAATTTCCAGTTTGTGCCTTTGTGTTATGTTTGGTTTTTCTTTCCTTGATAGGAGCAGATGCAATTGCTACTGGGCATTATGCCAGGACCTCACTGGAGGATGAGGAAGTGTTTCAACAGAAACATACTAAAAGACCACAAAGGCTTTTCAGAAACCGTTTTGAAGTTAGAAATAGTAAGTTGTGTCTTCATTTCATGTTTTACCCTACATATGAAAGAGAAATATAAACGATATTTGATGTCACAAAATCAGGGATGTTTGTTACCTTACACACAATGATTACCAATTAAACCCCAGCCTTTGTACAAGGTTGGTTGTGCTAAACAAGATATTTACATTACTGAAAATTCCCCTGACTTGTCAAATGCTACATTTTCTGGTTTAAGAGTCAGATGAATGTCTGATACATGATAGAAGCATGCTATACCCAAAGGGAAAAAAAACTTGTAAACTGAAGCTATGCAAAGCTGCCACAGTGGTGATTTTACGTTATAGATTCCCTGCTTTCATTTGTTTGTTCTAGAGTTAAAGGGCTTTATTTGTTTCTTTGTTTTAATTTTACTTCTGGAAAGTTGAAATGGCCCCAGCTGGACCTATGGTCTATATATGTGACAGACTGATTTACAGATGTAGTGTTTTGTGATGGGCTTCCTTGCCCTGTTAGTGAGATTTTGTATCACCAGTTGAACTATTGGCCTGTAGTTTGTGTTCGAGTCAAGAAACAAGTAAGTAGTGTTTGTACAACAGCAGAGCTATTAACTTTTAAAGAGAGGGGGCAGAACATGATTGAAAAACTGTACCAGTTTTATTTCATCTGGGCAATCGGGAGATTTCCCCTATTTTAAAGAAAAAAATCAGACTCCCATCTCTGAGCATTGGTAATAACTTACTTCACTGATTGCTCAAATCATTGATTTATAGTAAGGTGATTCCAGGGCAAAACAGTATCTTTCTGAAGAACAAGGTACTCTAAGGTATTTGAATCTTCATTCTCTCTTTCACAGGAAATGTGAAAGTTGTTTTTGTTTTTTGTATTGTCGATGTCCTTGTCAGCGACACAGGCACTACTGAAATAGATGAGGCAGCATAAGACTTAGTAAGATTCTGCACTATAGAAAACCAGAATCTTCAAGATCGTTTTAGTGATGAGAAAATATCCAAGTGTTTTTGTTAAGAGTTTGAAAAACATGTAAAATACTGTCTTTAACATGTATTTGGAAATAATAAAACAAAAATGTTGATTGTTAAATACTAAAGTAAGTTGAACTAGTTGGTAGTTATGTTGAGATGTTTTATGTGTTTCACTTTGCAGCTGTGAAACTCCTTCAAGGAGCTGACCTCTTTAAGGACCAGACATTCTTTCTAAGTCAGATCTCACAGGATGCTTTGAGGAAAACCATCTTCCCTTTAGGGGATTTAACAAAAAGTTTCGTAAAGAAGATAGCAGCAGAACATGACCTTCATCATGTGCTAAAGAAAAAAGAGGCATGGTAACACTTAAAACTCCTTTGATTTGTATTTCTCTCTAAAAGAACTTTCCGGAACTTTTTGAACTTAGATCTGTGACAATCCATCTGTTTCTAGTAGAAAAGAATAATATAATAGGTTGGGAGGCATTTTTCATAGCTGGCTACTTCCTTAAAAGTACTTTTAGGAGCTTGTGGTTAGTTGTGTATTTTAGCTTGCAGGTATTTTATCTACTGTTGTATATCAGAAGAACTAAGATGAAGGTGAATGTGTAGGATGCTGTGAGCCTGAAGGAAAGCATCCTCTATCACAGCTAGGGAGAAGCCTTTGGTCTTTATTCTCCATAGGTTTTAAGAGCTTCCTCACTATAATTATTTTTCACTATGTCTTTAGAAATTGGATCATACTATTTTTCCACAGTTACTCTTTAAAAAAAAAAAGTTATGTTTCTCTGAGAACTAAGACTTCATGAGTTGATCTTAAAGACTGTAATGCAGGCAGTAGTTGTTTTGCTGATGCTGCCTTGATTGTTTTTCCTGTTTATATTCAGCCTCAGTAAATGGGTGTTTGAACAATGTCAGCAGTAACTGAAAGGAAAAGAAAAGTCTATTTGGTTCTGAAAGTCTTTTTTTTCAAGAGATGGGCCATCACTGTATCATTTTGTTACTTTTGTACTTTAATAGGAAAGTGACTTCTGTTTTTAGTAGACATACAGTCTAGTCACCAAGGTTAATGTATTTATTTATTGAACAGATTTTATATTTCCTATTATCTCTCTTACTTTCTGTGCTTACAGCTCTCACGGATTCTGTATAGAATTAGTTTACCTATGTTGCAGCAGATGTGGGTTTGTTTATGAGATGCCTAAGATAGTTTGGGATACACGGGAGGGAAAAAACCCATATTGGACAGATTCTTAATACACATTATTTCAAATGTTTTTCTCTGCTTTTATGGATTCAATTCCATGTTTCCTTTTCAGAGTATGGGGGTGTGCTTCATTGGTGAAAGAAACTTTGAAAATTTCCTTCTTGAGGTGAGCAACACTAAATCTGTGACAATCTTTGTTTTGTTCTGGCCTTCAGTTTTTAAAACACCATCTATAGAAAAATCTCCAGCAGCCTGTGGCCCACAGTAAGTAGCAATGTCCCACCTCCCTTTGCAGTCCCAGGCCTAGTTAGAAGCTGACACCCACAGCCTGTAGAAAGTATCTTGCCCCTCTACCAGCAGTCACTCATTTTCTGGAGCAAAAGGAGTGAACACGCACTGCTGTGCCTGCTAGGCTCTGACAAATAGTTGGAATGTGAGAGGGACAAATTGCTGAATCCTGCTGTCCCCTGGCATACGTGAGGATAGGGGAAGTGAAGCCTGGAATTACTGCTCACAGGGACTGCCCTTCCTGCTTTTCTCTGAGAGCGGTACCAAGGAAGAGTCAGTAGTCTGCTTGGGAAGTTTGCTTCTTGAAGAGTTATTTTTCAGCTTCAGGAGAATGTAGTGTCAGAATCTGAAATATGCTGTGAGGTTTTCTTGGGCTGTCTTGTGACTTAGCTCTTCCTCTTTGTTAGTATTTGGAACCTCAACCAGGTAACTTTGTTTCCATTGAAGATAAGAAGGTGATGGGAAGACACAAAGGTAATTGGCTAACCCACCTTAATAACTCACTTTTAGATAAATGTGACAATACTGCTTATATTTGGAGGGACAAATTTTGGGAAATTCCAAAGGAGTCTACAGGTTTTACCCAGTTTGTTAAACTGCGGAAAATTTGCTGTATCCAATAGTAGAGCCTTGAACTACAACTGATTCTTGATCATTTGTTCCATATTGCAAGAAAGCAGATAATTATTAGGGTTACTCTGTTGATACTAAGTGGTTGTTATTTTAATACCAAGAGACCATTGTTCACTTAATTCCTTCAAAATGACTGTGCTTCCGTTCCATATTCTTTAGTACCTAAACTTTGCAGAAGAAAATGCACCTCAGTGATACACAGCAGGACATCATCAAACATGGGCACCATAACTTCTTCCATTTCTCCTGTGTGTTTTTCCTTTCCTGTCCTCAGTTCAAGCTGCCAGAACGGAGTTCCTCTCCCAAGTAATTTATGGTAATAAAATGTTATACTGGTATATAAAAATAAGGGAGACTGGCAAGACTGAATGGTAGAAAACCCACAAATTGAAACTGAAATACAGAAATCTTTGTCTTTTAGAAGACCTGAGAATGCCACAGTTGAAATGGATGATTTGAAATCTTTAGTTTGCATTTCAGATACAGATGAAATTTCAAGTTTGTGACTGGTCCTCTTCTCTGAGGCAACTTGGTTTGTTTAGTGGTAACATTTTGGGCAAATGATTTTAATGTGTTTTTCTGAAAGTAAAAGATGAAAAGTTCTTAGCAGCATTCCATCTTTATTTTTTTAGGTTGGTTCCTCTTCACAGTAGGCCAGAGGGCTCGGCTGGCAGGCCTCAAGGATGCTTGGTTTGTTGTAGACAAAGATGTCAGCACTGGAGATGTCTATGTGGTGAGTTAATTAACACTGGGTTTGCAAATGACTAATGCATGCATTTTGTGACTGCTGCTCTGTGGAACGTGAGCCTAACCTGGGCAGAATTCCTGACTTTCCTCTTAGGGGAAGCCAGAACCAACTAGTGTAGCATCAGCAGATATGAAACATCTTTTCCAAACAGGCTTTTCAGGAGCACCAAATTGTTATAGATTTTGGCACAGAGCTTTTCCAAGCAAAGGCAAATACTGGAAAGAATCAGCCCATCTCCTGAGCTCTCATTTTCTACTCTAAAGCATGAGGGTTTTATCTTAGTTACTATGACGTGGTTTATAAAATATGTATTAGCTTGGTTTATGATACATTGCTGCTTTGTTTTTCTAGTAAAGGAATGAGGAGCCAGTGACAGAGTTTTACCATTTTGAAAACTGAGGCAGAATATGTATAATAATGCAAATAATTGGTGTGTTACTGGCTAATCATACGAGGTGACTGGGAGTTCTGCAGCTTGCTAGAGTTGATAATGTTTCTTCCTGTTCATGCAGTTGTTCGTCTTGGATACTGATGTGATTATAGTGAGGTGTTCTGCTACTTGTTGATGTGCCGGTGGGGGGGACCGTAATCAAATGAGAAGAAACAGACAGGAGCACTAAGAAAATTTTTTTTATGCCCTGCAGTGAGTTTGTCAAAGGCAATGCCTTTGTTGGGGAGATATTCATTTGGGAAGTTGGAAAGAGGAAAGGGAGCATCTTGTTGAGATAGGATAAAGGAGGTCAGATATCTGAACTCAGCCTGAAGAAGGCAGAAATGCAGTTGGAGGGAAAAGCATACAAGAAGAGACATGACTCTGAGAAGACTGACAAATCATTCAGGCTTGTTTTAGCCTACTTCAACTGCTAATAAATGCTTGCTTTCTTGCTCATATTGCCTTCATTTTGTTATGGCTTGATGCTCCTTCTGTACTTCATGCTTCACTTTACGAGTTACACATGCTTTGGCAAAAACATCAGCAATAAATAAACGTATTTTAAGGCACCATCAAGAGATCACCCTGCTCTGTACAGAGACCTCCTGCGGACAAACCGAGTGCACTGGATAGCAGAGGAACCTCCGGCAGAGCTCGTTAGAGAGAAGATGATGGAATGTCATTTAAGATTTCGGCACCAGATGGCACTGGGTAGTCAAACCTTGTTTTACTTTTTGTCTTACTCAGTTTGTGAAACTCTGGTAGCTTGTTAGTTCTGCAGAAATAGTGGAAAGGTTTTGGCTTGGCCTTCCTGTTTCTGCAGTGTCTTATGAAACGATCTGTGCAATAGTATCTTGACTTATATCTGTTTAGCCTAGATTTTCCTTCTTTAGCGTGAACATATTGGTTAACTGTCAGGTGTTTGATCATTTTCTGCTCTAGTGCCTTGTGTCCTGACTCTAAACCAAGATGGGAGTGTGTGGGTAACACTCGTGAAGCCAGCAAGAGCTATCACACCTGGACAGGTGAGTTACTAGAAGTAGTTTTCCTTCCATTTTTGTGTTTTACCTTACCTGGCTAATAACACCGAGGAGCTTTTTTATTAGCTGGAGCAAAGTAATTTATTTACATGTGAGAGTGATTAGCTCTATTTTGACTATTCATCAGCTGTTTTCAAGGAGATTGTTTATAATTTTAAATGATCTGTTGTTATCTGTATAGTCTGAGAAACTTGCTTACAAGTTTTATAAATACATGGAAACATCTCTGGTAATCAGTTGTATATGCAGAAATGGAAGCTGTTGTTGTTTGCAAGAAATAGATTTTAAAAGGCATTAATTTGGTAATTGGCTGCTTAATACGGATTTAGTGTTCAAACCTGTTTAGGGAGACTGTCTGGTGAATTCCATTGTCCTGGACAGTACTGAGAAGAGGTGCTGTGCCTGAAAAGGATGCCTTTTAACACTGGCAGTATAAAGATACTCCATCACATCCCAGGACAGTGGCTCTCAAACATTCCCTGCATCCCTTCTCCCAGTATACATTCTACCCACTTCTACCTCCCCAATACTTGGAGGTCTGTGGGACACATCAGGAGGGAAATTGTTTGAGAACTGTCTGTAGTAGAGAGAAGCTGAGAAGAATCCAGCCAGAGCTTTTGAGAGGCTTGAGAAGCCCCTGTGAGTGCCAGGAGCTGCTGGGCCTGTAACTGGGCTCTGTACTGCCAGGTAGTGAGACAAGGCAGAAGGTCTGGGCTCCCCTCTCCGGCAGGAACCTGCTGAGCACATCGGGGAGCTCCAGTTGCTTCCTTGCAGATGGTCTGCTGCCACAGTCTTTGGTCTCCTTCCTGTTTTGAGCTGTGCCACTGCAGGCTGGGCACAGTTGTCCTGGGGAAGGTCCAGTGAAGATGCAGGTGATGTTACGTATGTCATCCCCTTTGGAAAGGAAACTTTCCAGCACAATCTATTCCACCTCAGTAACTGAAGAGTTTTGAGATAGTCTTGTAGAAGTTCATGATGAGTTTTCCACCAACATGTTTATAAATGTACCAGCAAACGTGAACCAACAAACCCTCTGTGATTTGGGGTTTTTGTTTCAGGGTTTTTTAAGATTCAGACAGAACAGATGTAAATGAATGTGCTCACTCTCTGACAGGTCTTGCGCAACCTGCACTTGCTCACCATGGTTTTTGCAGCTGCTAAAAACTCTCCCTGTGTTTATCTCCTAGTTTGCTGTGTTCTACAAGGGGGACGAGTGCCTCGGAAGTGGGAAGATCCTGAGGATTGGGCCATCAGTGTATACCTTGCAACAGGGCAGAAATCGAGAGGAGAGTATAAAGAAGGAAGAGATTGACAAAATAGAACCAGCAACATAACACCTGGGATTGTTTATTGAAGGACTTTGGAGAATTTGCTGCCTGAGAAAAATAAAAACTATAATAATGTGGTTTTTGTGGATCTGTATGTTCTTAAGGCCAGTTAACCAGAGAGTCCCAGCTTTTGACAGTTAGCACTGAAGGAATTTAAAACGAAAGCCAATCACCTGGTGTAATTTTGCTGGACTGTATGGTGCTATTTATGCTAATATGTATCAAGGGATGTCCTAAGGTGTTCTGTAATAGTAGTTACACATACGAGAATTTTAATATAAAAATCATGTCTGAAATAATAAATCTATCTCTTATGCGTAAGTGAAATGCTTTCTCCCCCCTTACTTAAAGGTACCTGTCCCTAGTACAGGACATACGTTATTTTACTCTAAATGTATGTTTGTGCTTTGAATTCTGGAAAAGGAATGAATGATGTTCAAGTTCAGCATTTGGAATGAACTCCAAGCAACAGATGCTTATTTTTCATTTTGCATAGTTTTATAAAAAATGCTTTGGATTCTTAAACTGTATTAAGTAGTCATTTCAGATGTGTACATAAATCAGAATTACAAATCTTAGGTCTGAAACTGTTTGGTTTGTCTCCTGGAGAAGAGAATGCATTGTGCGTGAGAAAAATACAAATTCATAGGGATTTCCTTATTGTGGATCGAGCTTAATATAGACTTAATAATGATTGGATCTTGCTATGTCTCAAAATGGAATGCTATTAGGAAGAGCTGAATCCAAACTGGATAGGTTTATAAGGGCTGGGTGCATATTGAGGATACCCCAAGCTTATAATAAAACTTCATTACAGCAAGTTAGCAAAAATGAATTCCTGTCTTTCAGCATGGTAGTAGAAGGTAACTGTTCCTCAAGTACAGTTGTGCAGGAGCAGGACTTTCCTGGTGATGTAGAATATTGGGATTTTAACTGGCACTGGGATCCCAGGTTTGCTGAGAGCTGCTGGGCCAGTGCCTTTTAGCAGGAAATGTTAACCATGTCCTGCTTGTAGCGTAGCTGGCATGGGATGCAATGAATGTCTGCTACAGCACCTGCAGGACAGAGGCTCTGTAATCTATGCTCTGCATCCCTCTTGCTGTTTAAGCATCCTGACCACTGGATGCAGCAGTAATCCAGGATGGCTAATGTAGAAAATTCAGAAGCTAACATGCTGCTTTTAGGTGGAAACTCTCCAGCAATGGTCCCCATTCACTTTATAGGCTCAGGGGACTTTGATTTTTATCATCCGAAGTGAACCTCATGGTTCTGCTGAAGAATCCTCATCGGAGGTAGAGGTGAATACGGGCAATGTTTGGTTAGTACAGACTCACTGTCTGAGAAGGGTGGAGACTGCAGCTCAGCCTCTTGCAGTGAGGGTAAGCAAAGACCTTTGACGAGATGAAGTGATTGCTGCTCTTGCTCCCAGTGAACCTCACCACGCTGAGCTGGGAGTTAGTGGGTGTTTGTGAAATTCAAATTGCAAATAGCTTCTTGCATGGGATGCTTGACAAGAGGCTGCACATGTCCAGCAACACCACACCTGCATGTCTAAACCAGCATTTCCAAACAGCTTGTACTGTTCGGAGGGGTTGCTACATTTCTCATTTCGTCCCATGTGCTTCTCCTGGATAAGGGTCTGAGCTACTGACCTCCTGCATGAGATCCTTGCTTCTCTCATCTGTAGGGCCTTTGGCCAGGGGGATTTTACTATGTCCTGCATGGGGACGCAGTCTCCCAGGGGCATCTGGCAGAGCAGCCTAAAGAGGCACATTTCTACTCTGGAGCTGGCTGTTACCTGCAAGACGAGCAGCACCGTCACCACTCGTGCCTGTGTTTGTGACGAGGGTGGTTTCTCTAACACCAGTCTGCCCAGCCGGTAGCAGTACTGTTGACAGCAGTGCCTGAATCCCGTGCTCCAGCCTGCCCCAGGGCTTGCAGCCTGGCCTGGCCCAGCCCAAAGTGGGCGTGGAAATGCCCAGGGGCGCAGCTGTTAACAGCTTGGAAACTGGGAGGTGAAGGAGTGAGGCGAGAGCAGAGGCTGGTGCTGGGGTCAGGCAGTCGTGTGCCCTACAAGGGACCATCACTGACGCCGTTGCTTGCACAGCCTTTACCAAGGCTGGAATTTGGCCAAGATTAAGCTTGACTCGGGTAAGAGCAGTCTGCCAGGTGAATTTTCTTTTTTATGTCTTTTTGCAGAATATTAGCATCAACATGCTTTTTAAACTTCATTGGCTTTTCACTTTTTTGATCATTTTTTCCCTGCCACTTTGGGCAACAAATTGCAAGCAGGTGATTTCACTTTCAAGTTGTCATTAAGCTTTTCAGGTCTTGAAATACTTGGATTCAAAGACTCACATGCATAACTATTTAGAAAAGGACTTTTTCCTTCCAAAGTAGCAAATGTGATAACAAGATTAGGCTCATGTAACTGAAAAACCACGACTCGTGTCATCTGAGGCTGGGTCTGAATTGAAATCTCTGTTGTGCCCTGTGAATATATTTGAAACCTGTGTTTCTGAGTGTATAATGGCTGAAAAATTGCACTCCAAGTGCAGTTTTACTCCAGAGGTGCTTGTGTAAATCCTGTCTTAATTGCACTCTTGGTTTTGCTCCTTCTTGGTGGTGTTTCTGCCCCAGCTGGTGCTGAAGAGCTAGAGGACAGAACTGTCCCCATGCCAGGAGAGCAGGGCTGTCCTCTGATTCTGTCTTTGCCTGGACAGGATCTTTGGAGCACTGAGATGTTGCACAGGTGTGGCAAAGGGCTTCATTCACACTATAGCAGCGCAGTATTTACGGTTCAGCAGTAAAAGCATTGGCTTGTAGTGTTTGCATTGGCTTTTAGGGCTGAGAGAAGCTGTCATCCTCCCATTTCAAAACTGGGTGTTCACTCTCTTTAGCTGCAGACCACAGGGAACAAAGCTGGTGTTTTTATAAAGCTTTTTTCCCCTCCTCCTTTTTAGAGTAGATCTATATTTTTAGCATACTTACAAGCAAAAAAAAAAACCCAAATTTTTGGATGCAGCATTTAAATTTGTACTTTTATATGTGTAAATATTGAATCTAACCCCTGTGAACAAGGCTGAGATCTCCGTGGAAGCTGGGAGATGACTGTGTGCAGCCTCCTGTGCAGACTCTCCCCCAAAGGCAAGGAGATGGGACTGGAGTGAAGGTTCACAGCACAGCTGCCACTGCCTGGATTTCAGGATCATGCTGTTTCAGAGATAAGGATAAAATTTCCCCTTCTGCCTTTATTCCCAAACCAGAATTTTCTAATCTCTCTTTGTCAAAAAAAACCTTTTCAGCTTGGAGACTTCAGCACAGGAGGGTCTGGGGTGGTTTTCTGCTGTCCCTGCTTTGCATGGGACGGTGTTGGGTTCTGCAGCCAGGGACGGCAGAAGGAGCTGCAGGGGGGTCTCAGCGCCACCAAACAGCCTCGGGCCTAATTTTAAAAACGCTTTCTCTGCATTTATGTGAATTTACATGCTTTAAAGCATCGAACAAAATGAAATTATCTAAGATAAATGCGATAAGCACACCAACGTGGCACACACCAGTGATGCCCGGAGGTGATTTGCCATTTCCAGCTTCAGCACCAGGAGGCACCAGCGCATCGCGTTCATCCCTCCCAACCGTGGGCAACATTGTTGGGAGATGGTGGCAGTTACACATCCGTAATTGTGAGTTTCCCCCCTTTTTTAGATTTTTGCTGAGCCAATACATTGGAAGAATTGCCCCTCTGTGGGTTTGCTCACGGCAGGGATAAAGCCCGGGCATTTCAGCACAGCCATGAGCCGGCTGAGGAGCAGCACCTCTTAAGAGCCAAACTCACTGGGCTTGGTCAGCGACCATGGTGCAGGTCGGGCCAGCGACAGCCCCGGCAGCCGGGAAAACACACACTTTCAGTCAGAGTTCAGGTCCTGCCTGCCCTCCCTCCCCTGTGCCGGGCTGCGCTGCTCATTCGTTTCCTGGTCACTCTCAAACTTCATCTGGTTCTTGAACGGCTGGAGGTAAAAGGGAGATTTATTCTTTTTCTCTTGAGAACTAGCACTAGATTCTTACACTTGTTTGAACGTGTGAGGGTTCTGATAAACACTGACTTTTGGGGTTTTTCTTTTCTAAAATATCTTACTTTTTACTACAGGCATAGCATCAGCTAGAGAAACTTGAGAATGCAAAAAGTGAATGGACTCCTCATTCTATGCAGTTTTACAGCATATAGAGTAATTTGTTCAATACAAAAGAGCTTCCAACTCACTCTGCAAGTTTAAGGTCCTGGAAACAATGAAATACGTGGACAGATACCCCTTAAACAGACCCTACTTGGAGAAATTAAATTTTTCAGGGGGCTGCCCTACTCTGGACTTTGATAATTTAGTGGCACCTTTCCTATTCAATAGTACCATCTTTTGAGGAGGCTCCCAGGAAAATATCAGTCATGTAATTACAGCTCATCAGTCCCTGAGAAGAAAAGCAATAGAAGACCTGCTTCCAGTAAGAAGATTCATCAAGAGGAAAGTGACCTGACTGCTCTGTCCTGGATTTCTCCAGAAGGGCTGTGGGGGCTCATGAGAGAAATTCTTCTGGTGCTTTGCATTCCTGCAGGGCTCCTGGGTTTGTGTATCTGGGGTTGCATGAGCTGGATGTAGTCTGCAAGCAGTGTTGGTGGCAGTTCTGGCAGGCAGATGGGACATCTGGCTTGTATCAAAAAACTTCAAGTTGGACTCCTAGACAAATGGTGAATTCTTCCTTCTCTCTAAGAAAGCCCCTAGGGCAGAAAGAGATGTAGCATTGACTTCATGGGAGCCAGCTGTTTCATCCCTCTGTGCATCCAGTTCTCTTTTGACTTCAATGAAATTTGATCAGAACAGAGACAGGAAATTCAGCCATGTCCTTGGGACATGCCCCATGTGCTCCTCTTCCCTGTGGCAGGTACTGTAGAGATTACCTCTGTCTCCCAGTCTGGTGTGTTCTCCAGGGCTGATGAACACCAGCACAGCAGGAAAATCCTGGGCTGTGCCCGCTGCTCAGTGCAACACAGGAGAGACTGAGTGAGAACCAATGATGGAACATTTCTTCTCTCATTTGAAGGACTTCAGTGGAATTTGCATCTAAAAAAAGGGTAGCACAGATCCCTTTGGCAATTTGTCCATCTCAAAGGCTTTGTCTCCAGCCCTGCTGCAGTTTCTGCCTGGTGACGAAGCAAACTCAGCTGGTCTGGTTCGGCTTTGTATGAAACTATCAACATCAAAGTAGGATGGATTGTAAACATAAAAAGGGCTTGTATGCAAAGATAGGATAACTAGCCATGTAGCAACTGGTGGATTTCAGATTGGTGCTGGATTAAAGGTAGGTTTTATTTTAATCTAGTTACCTAACTACTCTTCACACGTTATTATCTCTCCTCTCTGAGAGTACACAAAGGACTCTATAGGCCATGTCACACCAACAGTTCTATGGCTGCTAGCAAATTGGTCGTATGTAGTAAAATTGTATTATTAGTACTTATTGATATAGTAACACCTTTGGAAGTAAATCAGAATAATCTACACTGGTTTTAAATATTAAGGTGTTTTATGGTGTAAGATTATTACACTGAGTTAGTTTTATACTACCTTTTAGGGTGAAGGAGACAGCACCAGAAGAATCTCTGTGAACTGCTTAGTAGCCAGGTGTTAAGCCTTATTTAAGACACGACCATTTCATGGAGCAGAGACTGTCCTCATGTGGTGTGTCTCCTCTGCACTGCGATACAACAGTGGTGCTTGAACTCCAGAGCAAGCAGGGGAATTTGCTACTGAGAGGAGATCTGAGCCTGATGACTTTTAAGGTGGCTCTCTGCAAGCTGCCCTCTTTCTGAGACCAGAGGGAGAGCATCACTGATGGATCAGGAGAAACACGTAAATACTGTCTAAGCACAATAGATTGGTCCTGGGAATCAGAGCAGGCAGCTCTGCTCCTGTGCTTTTTGCCACAGCTGTCCAACTCTTTAATCTCAATGGACTTCCTGTAGCTAATGCTGCTGAACTGAGCACCTGCCATGAAAAGCCAGCCCAGCAGAGGCCAGGCTTGAACCTCCCGCGTTAACCCTCCTAAGAGGCAGGTTTAACAGAGATGGAGCTTGCAGCAAATCCCAAGGGACGTATGGTGTGTCTCTGTATCACCACAGAGGCAAGCTGAACATTCTGCAAGAAACAGGAGTGCTTTGTTACTGGTCTACCCAGCAAAGGAACAGCCTTGATGGAAACCCCTTTGGGGTCACCTCGGTTGCGATGGCACTGGCTCTGCCACGGATCTGCCCACAGGGAAGTGATGCAGACGGATGCTTGAGGAGCTTCCCTGTCAGTGAGCGAGAAAGAAAATACACAAGCTGCTTTTGGTTTGTGCTTGGCATAACCTAGGTGAGATCAACCAGGAAAGTGTTTTTCCTAGGACAACCCTGCAGAGAAAACTGCATGTCAGGAGTGCTTTGATGGCAGCTCGGTCCCTCCTGACCACCTGCTCACTCCTGTTCGTTCAGCCATTTTGTGCCAGCAGTATGAACCCTAACCCCTAAAGCCCCTAAGCCAACTGGGCTTTTCCCTGATCCTTTCCATCCCTGAAACCTGTGCACCTGTAAGTGAAAGAGTTAACCATTCTAGGCATTTCTGTTTGTTTTATTCAGGAAATTGAAACATGTACTAAAAGGTATTGATTTTTCTCAAAATCAATGCCTGATTTACTGTTTCCCCTGGAAACTTGTTCACTTTGCTGGCTCCCAACCACAGCTGCTCCTGTTTTGTATGGGATTCAGTGGGATGTTCCTAACTTGAAGGGAATGGATCATTCACAGGGACCCTCTGGTTCAGCTGCCCTGTTTATACATACACAGGACTTCCCATGCTCACTGTTTCCTTGAGTGTATGAAAATCTGACACAAACACAGACCCAACTCTACGTTCTTCACTTGGAATGCACAAGTGGTGGTGTTGGTGTGGACAGTGGTGACATCTCACCAGGGGTCCTGGGGATCTCCTTTCTGTGATTCCCCAGACCTTGGCAGGCTTAACATTCCAACAAGATCATTCAAGATGGACTTGCAAAGAGCTTCCATCAAATAACCAAAAGGAAGAGGTTTTCCTACCCATTAGCCCAAGAGGTTGGTGGTTTTACAAACTCTTATGTTTGTGGAGGGGAAAACCCCCAACCTATAAGAAACTAGTAGAGGAAATCACCCAACTGGTTGCACGACAGCTATTTTAGTGAAAGAGAGTGGAAAGCTGGAGCTGTGAGCTCATTTCTATTTCCTGGGTGGAACTGATGTAAAATGATGACTTTGCAGAGGTCAGGATGGGCCCCAGAAGCCAGGCTATGCTGAGCAGGGCAGTCCCACTTTTTGGCCAGGGATGGCCCTGGGATACATGGCAGCTGTCAGAGAGACAGGGCACCTCTCACCTTAAACAGAGTTCTCCCCCTAAGAGGTGCCTCAGCTCTGCGGTGTCTCCTGACCCAGTGCAGAGGCTGGGCTCTCACAGCACCTCCATGAAGCATCAGTCCGCAGGGAAATCAGTCTGGGCCTCCCTTCAAGTAAATACAATATGCTCAGACTATGCAAAATGTGAGTTTGAAGCTGTGGATACTGTATTCAGAGCTATCTTTGAGCAGAGGGATGGCAGCAGATGTCTGACCAAGGCAAAAGGGGACACACCAGCACAGTACGGAGCTCCAGGGGGCTCCTGGGGGCACCTACAAATGCTTTGAAGTATTTAGAAGACAATAATGAATTAACACGGTCTCTTTGCCACACACACTTCAGATTAATCTAATTTTCTTTAATACAGTGCCTGGCAAGCTGGATAAAGGAGCAGCAGCAGCAGCAGATGGAACATGTCTTCAGTAAATGGTTTGATACTGCCCTACACTCTTTTCTCATACACGAAACACTGTCAGCGCGGGCTGACGTTAATCGATATGAGGTAGGTGCAGAACTTGCTTGGCAAGAAGAGAAGTGTTACAAAAGCCCTCTTGGGCTTAGTTTTATTTGATATTTTCATTCATGGTTTGAACGATGAAATAAAAGGTAGCTTGTAAAGGTTGCAGATGCTGCCTCCAGGCATCCTCATGGACAGGACTAAAATCCAAAATGAGTATGAGAAACTGGAGGATGGATCCAAAAATCAATCTACTAAAATGGTGAGTCCAAATTGCTTCTGTTGGGGAGGAGAAGTGAGTTGCACATGTGTGAACAGGAGCATAAAGGCAGGGCTGAACCTGTGAGGTTGAGGCCCAAATGCATCCCACACTGCTCCTGGTGCTGCGGGTGGTGTTGGTAGTGGTGACATCTCACCAGGGGTCCTGGGGATCTCCTTTCTATGATCCCCCAGCCCTTGGCAGGAACATCCTCTGCAGCCGAGCGGGCTGTGTGCCTAAGCACGACATAAGGATTCAAACTAACTCATCATCCTTGGAAATCCTACTGCAGGCTATTGGCAGATGTACTGGAATTATCAGTTAGGATTTTTAAGACTTTTAGACAGATCTCTCAGTATATTTGAATATATTTGAGTATACTGAGTTGTTGAAGAGGCTGGGCTACATCACTGCTTATGTTACTGCAACCTTACCATGCCATGCTGCTGCCAATGGTGCATCTCTTCTGGAATTTTTTTCTTACAATTTGCTTAGGCCAAATGTTGTTGTAAAGATTAGGACAGGAAAAGTGAATGAAGTAAAGATTTTAAAAAATTATTTCCTTTTTTTTGGGGGGGGGGGCAGGGGGGATGGTTTGGCAGGCCTACTGCTTGCATTTTGTGGGCTGCTCTGGTCTCTTCTCTGCCTGCCACCCCCAAGAAGGTCTATATTTGATCTGGTAATAGGTTGAAGAAGAGCAAGAAGGAAGGTAAAAGGTACAGCAGTGTTTCTGCACATGGAACAATTACAGAGATCCAGGCTGCTCAGCTGGAAAGAGATTACCCAAGTGCTCTAGGACAGAGCCTGTCTCTCTCTTTGATCTGGAGAAGGTGAGAGATGATTCTCACTGCCTCTCTTGCTGCAAGCAGCAAAGGTGTCCATTGTAGGGGATGGGAATGAAGCTGAAGGATCGCATTTTTCTTCCTGCTTGTGAGTGAATCAGGCAGCCTGCTGTGTACCAGAAGTTTAAATGAGTCCAAAACACAACATGAGAGACATATGAGGGAAAAACATGGAGTGCTGGAGGCAAGCACAACTCCTCCCTCTGGGAAGACCTGAGCTGCAAAGAGCTGGGGGCTGTGGACCCTGCTGGGGCCACCTTGCCATGTAACGTGTGGCTGATAATCCTCTTTTTCTAAACATCTGCTGTAGGTCACTACTGGAGACAGGATCACAGGCTGGTCTCTGCCTTAACTAACCTGCTTATGTGAAAGCCTGAGGCTTATTTCTGCTTCTCCACAGAAAAGTGAACTAATACTTCAGAAAAAACTCACCAAATAATGCACTTGTACACTAAAATTTAAAACAGTTTCCCTTTCGGCTAATTACTTGAGTTTGTTTAGTGGCAAGTTTTGGTGGAGCTGCTTCCAAACTGTAGCAAACTGAAGATCCTGAAGATGCAAACTGAAGATCCTGAAGATTTGATTTTGCCCCTAAATCAGTAGCCAGGCTCTCTCCACCTGGCTTCATACTGGCCAGTTGATACTGAGGAATACTTTTCTTTCCAGAAAGCTGACAGACACGTGCAGGTCTCTGCTGTGCCTTGTGAGATGCATAAATAAGGACCTGCACAACAGCCTGAAAAGGACTGAGTGAGCAGGACCACAGCTCAGCCTCAGCTGGCTTGGGAGAGCCAAGGACGGAGCCCAGGCCGTCTGAAAAGGTCCTTGTCACTCACTGCAGGCTGTCGTGGGCTGGGCTGCCTGCCACTCCCCTCGAGCTGCTCTCACACATCCTTTTCTTAATCTGGTGCTTTCCTGGTGATCTGCTTTGCTCTGGGTTAGCAGAGGGCATTTCTCTTCCACAGACCATTTCCTATGTCTGAAAAACGCCGCAGGTTTGGACTGAGATGCGATGCAGGCTGTGGCACCCTGTGCCAGCACAGGGTCCTGGGCTGGAACAGGGGTGGGTGTGCATTGCCTGGGTGGTGCTTTATAACCTCTGCTGCCTCAGTGAGAGACATGGGTACCTGTATGTTCCTGCTCCTGCTACTTTCTAAACCCCAGGAAATGCCATTTGGACCCTCAGCAGCTGCACTTAAAAATAAACCACCAGAGGAAGAATACAAGTTCAAAAAAATTTCTTAATTTATTGTAAATTCTCCTTTCATCTGTGCTGCAATTCCAGTGTTCTGCACATTAATAAATATACATTTGTTAAAAAAACAAACAAACTTCCAGTGTCTAATCTGCCATAAAGCTTTTAAAAAGTCATAAAAATAGGTTTAATTTTTTTGTCATTAATACAACTGACCCTCATTTACTGCAACAATTCTGATCCAAATAAAAACTACCTACATCTCACTGGGACAAAATATACATACACAGATGTAAGAACAACTAGCATGGGTTATACACAATGCCTGAGCACACAGCCAAGTGCCAGACCCTTAAAACATTCAAAATTTTTTTCTGTCAGAAAATGTCACACATATGTTGCATAATTTTTAAAGGAACAGCATCCTTCCTCCCTCTCCCCTTCCAAAGGCCTCCTTGATACTTTTGAAAATGCATAGGAATATAATGAAACTGAGATTACAGTATACAGTTTTTCATCTTTTCCTCAACTCCTGCATTTTATTTAGCCCAATTTTCTGTTTCTTCCCTTTCACACACACATTTGCACAAACAATAGCCAGTATTTTCCCAAAAGGGCGGCTGTGGTAAGCAAAGAGCTCCTGAAAGCAGGCATAGCCATACCATTGTCACCCTTGGAGTTATGTATTCCCACCATGGGAGCCACCAGCTGAGCTCTGCCTCACACTGTTGGATGCAAACTTTTTCATATCTTACTCTTCCTCTTTTTGTAAACATGGCAGGAAGGTGAAGACAGCAGACAGGTCACGTTTAACTTTCCTATATTTGTGAAACCAGCGCATTTTGTGGGAAACATGAAACCTTAAGCCTTCCATGTGCTTTTTGAAATACCAGGAAAGCCAGGGTTTCGTCAAGGAGCTGGGCAGTGAAATCTGGACATCTTTAAAGCCTTTTATTTCTGCTTTGATAAGCAATGTGCTGAACCCAGTGAGAAAAAAAAACAAACCTGCACCTGAGGCAGAACTTGCCCCATGGGAGGAAGGCCCTGTCCTTGGGACTTGCAGAGTGCTGGTTCATTGCAGAGCCTGACCAAGGTCAAAACCTACCATACAATCACACCACTTATTTTCTTGTTCTTGGTAAGGGATTTGACTGATTTGACTTCTTCCAAACAAGAACTGTGTTGAAACCTTACACAAAGATATGTGTAGTCCTGAAGTTCAGTTCCTGAACATTTCAATGCACTTGTGAGAAGAGATCAAAATACCAAAAAATGAAATTAACGAATTTTTGTGGGTTTTAGAAGAGGTTATGAGAAAAACACACTGTGCCCTTAAAGTGTTCCAAAATCTGTTAACAACACTTATAAATTATAGTAATGGATTTTGATGTAATCTTTACTGTATTACAGTATTACTTTGAAAACTGCATTGTGCCTGAAGGTAGCTTCCAGGCAAACCTCAGCTACTTATCAAACGCCAAATTCAAGTAAAATTGTGCAATGTTCATATAAAAAATATCAAAACATCTTTTAAATTGATTTCCTATTATCAAATTAAGAAGATCAGTATAAATGTAAAATATACAAAGGAACTTTTTCTTTAGCAACACCATACAAAATATATAAAAGTATCTACACTTTTTATATATATATAAAGGATTTTTTTTCTTAAGATGACGTGTCCGTAGTGGGGTGGACAGAGATGCTGGCATAGAAACCAAAGGACACTTGTTGGGATATTCCTCCCTAGAGCCCAGCAACCTCGAGGATTCACACTACAGCCATCAAAACTCCACAAGAGACACATCCTAGTGCTTGTCTTCAGGCTGATGGATTGACTTATTGCAGGTCCACTAGGATGACAATGTGTTTTTCCTTGGTTCTCCCCTGTAAAAAGCAACCCCTGCAGCACTGTCTGCACTGAGCACAGATATCCATCCATCACGGTGCATCCCTGTGGCTGTTTCCATGTTTTTGCCATGGGTTCTTGCGGGAGGAGTGTACCACACAGTGCCCTTATTGCAAGTGCAGCTGGGCACTGTGTCTGTGCCGGGAGCAGTCAGGAGTCTGCCAGAACGTGAAGCCCTGTGGGAATAGATGCCCACCTCATCCTCCTCGCTGTGTGGCCTCTCTGATGAAGTCTGAGGCGGGCAGGCGGTGATGCCACGGCGAGGAGTCGGAACTGTGCAGAGGTGATCACAATTTCCTGATGGTTCAAATTGAAGTTTCATTACTGCCTCTGTTAGTGAGAAGAAGTGATCATGCAGGTTTAGGGTTAAACAGGCACAGGCAAACCACTCCACCCAAACCCACCTAATCCTTTTTTAGTAAGGGCTCATGCTCTGTGAAGTTACCATGCCTTGACAATCCAATGCTTGTAAGGGGGACGCTGTCCTGGAGGGGAAGACCAGCTGGGAGAAACAGTTCCAGGTAGTACACAAGAGAAATGCTTTAGAGGAAGTTCTACAGAGGGCTTGTATTTGGCTAATGCTTCACTGAGGATGAAGGTTCAAGTACAGATCTGATAAGCTGTTAGAAGCCTGGTGTATCAGACAGATCCGTGCAATCTGTTGCTGAAGCAGAGCTTTCCACTATGCCAAAGGTGCGGAGATAACACAGCTGCTTAGTACAAGCTGGAGAGTTATTCTCCAGTAATGACTGTGTTACCTGGTAGCAGCAAGTAGTTATGGCTTATTCAAAACATCTGTGTTTCCTGGCTAACCAGGATCTATTTCATCAGCCAACTCCCAGCAGTCCAAAGATGTGCTTTTATAGTGAGCTGGGAATGGGCTGTGCACCCAGACAACAGGAGTATTTAAAGCCTGGTGGGACAGTGCCAGAGTTAAAGCTGGGTGAGAAATTATCTCTTGGTTTGGTGAAAGAATAAGACTATTATTCATGTTAATAAAAAATGAGACTATATGAATAAAATGCTTGCATAGACTTTACATACGGCTGTTGCCTTAATTTGAAATGCAAGAATTATGATGAGTAATGAGGTTTCCGAGAATTCCCTTTGGCTAAGAGCTTGCTCAGCCTTTTGTTTATATTTGATTTAGTTTACAATGGTAAATTCACACACTGATTGCCATGAAGCAGGTGGGAATCACACACCTGGTAATTTAAGATTGGTAGCTTGGTTTTCTCTCCAGCCTTGGGATCTCCTGCCTCAGCCATGGTTTCCCTCTGCTCTCTGAGAGATGGACACTCACACCATGCTCCCCACAGCCTTGTGCCTTTCCCCACCCAAGTCCTGGCAGGGTGGCAGGGCAGAGTGAGGCTGCTCCTGTCCAAGTGTGCCAGTACCACATCAGCCTGCCAGTTCAGAGCACGCCAGGGTGACCCAGTAGCAGGTCTCTGTCCTGGCACCTTGCCCGTGATACCTGTTTTGGCCTTGTCATGACTGAACCACCATGGCCTGAGGACCTGGTATGGGCAAACCATCAAGACAGTTATTGGTGAAGGACTCTGGGCAATCACTAGAGGAAATTTTTGCTCATGAGTGAGTCTTGGGTTGGAAGGTGAAGGGAGACCACAGGAGGTCGGCCAGGGCATCCCAATGTGGCACTTACTCTGAGTCTGAGGTGTCAGCATGTCCTGTTCCCACGTGGAGGTTCATGGCCATGCCATTGAGCTGGTCTCGAGACTGCTCCCTCCGAACATTTTTTACTGTTACCCCCAAGTCCGAAGGAGAGCGGACCCCCTCATTTGTCCCTAGGGAAGTAGTCCTGGATGAGATTGTGCTCTGATTGTAATCCGACAGTTTTTCCCGCAAACGATTCTTCATATTCTTATCCACCAGTGGGGGAGGGTAGGTAACTTTATTTTTTAAGATGCCTATTAAGGAAAAAAAGGAATAATAAAAATTTTTAAGTGTATCAGTAATTTCATTTATCAAGCTGAGCACATGCAAGATGTTACATCCTCTATTTCTTACTAAGACTTCTAGTTTGGCACTTTATTTCATAATCAAAAGATAAGACTTTGGCAACTACCTACTAGCTTACACAGGTTGGAGCCATTTGGAAAGTGTTCTTTCCTGACAGAGCTACCTTTTAAACTAATTAATGCTCATTAACCCTCCAGTCTCCCAATCCAACTGTGAGGCTGGGTTGGCTGCACTACCTTTCCTCTGCTCCGGCTGCTGGTTATTCTGGTGGGCCAGAGGTCTGTTCTCCTTCTGCTGCCCTTCGTTCTCCTTGTCCTGTGGTGCTTCATTGCTGTGGTTCACCTGGTTTTCCCTGTGAAGCTCTACGTTGACCTTGGTCTCTACTTTGAGTTTTTGTTTCCTGCCGGGGTCCTCGCCATCGCTGGCTGATACGCACTCTGTGGGCCAATAGGGTTTCACATGATTGGGAAGGGTATCAACTGCAATGCAAAAAAACACTAGCTCAAAAAAACTTTGGTATGTTCTCTCAACCACTGCCTGGCCTCTGTGGCTGGAGAGGAGCTGTGTGTCAAACCAGAGCAATCCTTCAGTTGGTCCCTGATGGACTGCACAGCCCTCAGGGTGCATTAAACCCCCAAAAAATCAGCTGGTAGGATGACAAGGTGTCCAAACCCTTCCCAGAGCAAGGTTGGCAGCTGCTTTATGGAGAAATGTGAGGCAAACCTGCCTTCTCAGCTCTCCAGGGTCAGAGATCCTTCCTTGGGGAGGTTGGTTTCTGAAGGCTGAGGGTACCCAAGGCACCCTGTACTGTATCTGTGAATACAGCCTCGCACACAGCCTGGATGTTTGTCATTCAAAGTAGCCTTTCATTAGGACAGGGTCAACTATGTTTAGAAATGCCTGTACCCTGCCACACAGAAATTATATTAATGGTCAATGATTTCCAACTCTTTAGGTCCAGGACCTCCCCAACACCACTGGACACACATGCCTTTATTGTATGAGGAGAGGCAGACACTTCCTCCCCCTGCCCCCAAAACAAGTGGCTTCTTTCTCCTCTTCTTCAAATGAGATATTGCTGGCTTGGTAATGCCATGTCCAAGCGCTTTGGGGACCTGCCTGCAAAGCTCACTCTGCTTTAGGGTGTTCAGCATTCAGTACTCAGTCACCCCTGTGGACAAGCCTTTGGAAGAAGGAAGGTCTCTAAGCTGGAAACAAGGATCTCTACAGAAGCAAGGCACAGAGGCAGAGATGCTGCCTCAGTCGCATGGTACTGTGGCAAATTTATCCCATCTAATCCAAAGCTATTTTAGAGCACCACTGCCCTCCCCTCACACTGGGAGTACCTTTGGGTGTGCTGTGGAGTGGGCCACGTTCATTGTTTTTGGAAGTAGATGTGTTCCACTTCTTCTCCGTCTCAAGCCCATCTTCCTCACTGTCCGATGAATGGGAGGAGGCATAAGAACTGCTGTGTTCATCAAGGGACAGCTCACTGTCAGAGTCTGAATCGTGCTCTGCAAAGGCGGACAGGGGAAACACAGTGATGGAAGTGTAAATACGAGTTGAACAAATCTATCTGACAAATGCACAGGGAGAAAGGAAAGGCAGGCATCTGGTTCAGGCCATGCCAGGGACGAGCTCTTACATCTGTAAGTGTATATAGGACAAATGCAGCACGACCACTGGGAAGCACAGCCACTCAGTTCAGCTAGTGGGCAGGACCTTTTACATGTGCAGGACATGCAGAACTGAGTGGGAACACATTTTTCCCTATTTAATATGCAGAACAGTAACTCTACCGGATCTCAATGAACACGACACACAGGCAAAATAAGATACCTAGAAATACCAAGAATCTGAAATGCGCTTAACTTTAAAACTGCTACAAGGCAACAAAATTGAATGTCAAGACCAAAATGAAAGGAAATCAGACAAGAGTCACTTCTCAATTTTTTGTACAAACCAGAGACCAGTAAAGGAGAATATTGCCTCAAGGTCGCAAACATTAAAATTTCTCAACTAAAAATCAAGAGCAACAGTACATAATTTGTGAGAAAGAAAGGGGACTCCATAAACTGTCAACAGCTGTGACAGCATCAGATAAAAATTAAACCATCACAAGCAGCAGATATATTTCGATTCCAGGATTTCCTCGTAAGGCAGCCATTGCACAGCTTGTTATGCCAACAGCATAATGAGAATGAGAACATCTAATTATTCTAATTATTCTTCCTGTTACAGAAGGCTTTGAAGAAAGTGGTGAGAAGGAGAAGGTGCACAAATGGGTCAAAGCATGTAAAAATGATTCTTACCATTGGATTTGGATGGATTCCTATGAAAAATGGAGGAATCTGCTTCAGTCTGACCAGCCCTTGCTTGACTTGAGGATCCACTGAGTTTATGAGCAGTCTCATCCCTTTGAGAAGGAAAACAGAGGACAACTTTCTTGGTCAGTTTACTGTTCTTAACCACAAGGCAGACATGCAGACAGCTGCAGGGGATGCCAGCCAGCCTGCGCTTGACTGCCCAGTGGTCACTTTACAGTGAGACAGAGGTTATCCTGATGTAGTTATCTCCCTTCTGCCACATGAATCACACTCTGAAAAACTCTAAAGCTAATGAGCTAAACTGTTCTCCTTGAGACACATCTGAATTGTAACAGGCAAGCAGCATAGCCCATATAGGTAACCTCACTCTTAGGTTAACCTCTGCACTGCTAGAACCCTGCCCCAAAGACACGTGCAACAGAAAATGCACCAAAGAAAACAACAGTCACATGAAACAGAACTGTTAAGACATAAACCAAGTAGCATTTGAACCAGCTTTCTGGTTTCCACAAGAGCAATAAAAAAGGGAAAGGCAAGCACCTGAAAGCCATGCACCTGCCACCGGATTACCTGAGAATATAAGCAAGGTAGCTATTGTGGCTCTTGGCTGACCTGACGGTGCTTTCTAGGGAGACAGTGGATTCCCCCATAGTTGTGCGATACATGTTTGGCTCTTCTATATATGTGTTGTTACAGTTCAGAGATCGCTGAAAGGGAAAAAAAAAGACATAAAGCATTAGTGAATGATCCTTCCAGAAGATCATGTTACCCACAAATGTATTAAGTTTCAAAGAACCAAATGGGTTTTGATGCCAGGGAAAATAATTATTTTCTCTCAAAGGTTTAAATTAAAATAATAATCAAAACTTTTGAGAGAGACCATCAGTAATCTTTGTACAAGTCACTGAAAGCAATCATTCAGTTCACTTATTACAGACAAGCTACCTATAAGTTTATTTTAGGTAACTTCTACCAGCAAGAGGATGTTTTTTCTCCCAATGCTTTTTTCTTACAGTTAATAATGTAGCTCTTGTTGCAGTGGAATCATCTGGAAGAGGTTTCTTTCCAGTTAAAGTGTTCTTCAAGTGCTTTCTGACTTCTTGGTTAAATACGCAGTGGAAGAAGAAAATGAACAGCCCCTGGATAATTTTAGAGAAAGGCAAATGTAAATGATTCACTACTACCACATTGCAAATACGGATATTGGAGAACACCCATTTTGAAACAACCCCTAAATTCTAGTTTGTAGTCCACGACGGTGTATTTCAAAAGCAATAACTATTTTCTTTCTTTGACTGAAATGGAATTGACTGATCTCCTAGCACTTCTTCATAATCTGACTCCAAGTTCAAATGTGCATTAGAGGCCTTGGAAAATATACACAAAGATGTGTTTCTCCAGAATTTACAGAGCACAGCTTGATTTAGGAAGAAATCCAAAGGAAACCTCAATGTCCCACTAGAAAACATTGCAGGAATTTTAGAATTTGGGATTTTAGAGATTTTGCACAGATGATGAGAAAAAAATCAATAGCAGCACATGAAAAATATCACAGCCTTTAGTGAAAGCCTCTGGAAATGGGCAACTTCTGTGAAAGGAGCTCTTAATACTGCATCTAAGAGAATTTTATAAAGCCTTGTGAGACCTGAAGAGGCACTGGGGGCAGAGAGGTCCCAACTTTTGTTGTCTAAGTTCCTTGGTTAAGCAATACGACTGGTGGGAAAATCAGTGAAGTCCGCAGGGCTGGGCAGTTTTTGGCTGCCAGGAACACACATTAACAGCTTTTTCTGGGGGCAGGGCACACACACGTGTGTGCCTTCAGATGTGTTTGCTCTGAGGGAATTAATGCAGCTGCCAAATTGTTATCAGCTTTGGTTGGACATACAGTATAGAAAAGCCAATGCTCATGAAGTTGCAGCTGTACCAACATCATAAGAAGCCTGAATTTCAAGATTTCAGCCAAAGCAATTGACTTAGAGTAACTTTAAACTTCAAGCTCACTTTCTAAACATTCAGTCAAATGTGATCTTAGCTGGCACTAGCACTTTGGGATTATTCATTAATAAAATTCACATAAATGTCTCTTTAAAAATACAAGTTCAAAGAAGGCAGTGATGTGAAATGCCACATACCATTGTGCCTCCGTGGACAAGTTTGGAGAATTCCGGCTGCTGACCTTCGTCCCTCTCACCAGGTTTATGTTTAATTTAATTTTATTTTAGATTTGTGGAAGCCTGGTTTTACAGGCCGAGTAGGTGCATTTATTTCAGAGCACACCAGTTGCAGTGGCAAAATAACCTTGTTCCAGGCTGACCTATTTGGTGTGCGCTTCCAGGGCACTGACAGTCATCGGACTTTTTCTTCTCTGTGGCTGCAAGTTGTGGCTGTTGTGCTGCAGCTGAAAGAGTGTCCTACAGTAGCTCTTTTAATACTGCAGACACCTGCTAGGACAGCTACTGCCGTCTTTGGTCGCATTCAAATTGTGACCTACATGAAGCTCTGTGACTTACCTCCATGCCAGGTCTCCTACAAATAACTGTTTTCTGCATCTTTAATCAACAGTTGTGTAAACTGGGACAGGCAACCCAGGAAAACCCTAATACAATTCACATTGTATTTGAAAATCATTATTTATCTCTTTTGTTTAGACAGTAACTTAATTTGTGAAACCCTTGAACTTGGAGCCATCAACTCTGGGTGACATATAACAGTCTCTTGTTTGTGGTGGCAATAGAATGACTTAACAATGAGCACAGAGAACAGAAAGGCAGAGGTATAACTGCCTACTGTCATAGGTTTCTAGAGTAGTGCACTTACCTTTAGAATGACTAAAAGCAAGAGATGTAATTACTCAGAATTGTAGTTTTGGTGAAAAGAACCCTCTCTTTGTGAAAAGAAAGCAAAGATTGCACTTGAGAGCTCTGATTTTCTTAAGTTAGCTCACGTTGAGCAGGTTTTTGGAGGTCTGGGTGAGGCAGTGTGCTCACCAAGGTCTGCCACAGACAGGATGGCATCCAACTCACCTGCAGGCAGCTGAAAATGGCAAAGAGATAGTGAAAAGTCATGACGTCGCTGTTGACCGCCATGAGCCCCAGGAGCCACGTGGCGCTGATAAGCAGCAGGAGCAGGAATGCTGTCCGCAGCACAGAGCTGTAAAGCAAACACAGATGGACATTTGCAGTGTGATAGGATACAAGAGAACAGCCCAACGTCTCCCCGTGGATGGTGTTATGTGCCCAACAACTCGGCACACACAACTGGAAAAGCCCTTTGGGAAAATTAGGGCAGTGTTCACCAGCTCCCAGTTTCCAACTCTCTCACAGCAATACTCCACAGCTTAGCATATTCATGTTAAAAAAGTGATTTCTTTTCAAGTTCATTTCCAAGCCTTCCTTCAAACAAATCTGACTGTTTTCCAAGCCCATGCTGTTCAGCCTTGATGATTCTGAGGAACACATCTGGGCAGTAAATGGCCAAAAATCCATCTCAATTCAGTTTGTCAACTTCACTCTCACATTCCTTCCCAACATTACTGCCCAAGGTTTTGGATCATGGGCACTCAGGGAGTATTTGTTTGCTTAAAAATACAATTTCCACAGACACTTTCAAAAGACAGAAACAAATCTAGTGGCAAAAGTTTTATATTATGAGTAAAATTGCTGTCTTAGGTAGCAATTATACTCCTTGATTTAGGGAGATTTGGACCTCATCCTCAACCCCTGGACGTTATTGGGCTCAGGGTAAGGGTTCAGAGTACCACAAAGCTGACAGCTGCATGGAAACTGGGGCTGGAAAGGGCATGCCAAGGGGAGCACGGCACTGCACCAACATTGCTCCTTCCACACTTTTACTAACTAGGCCACCCATGTTGCTAGGTAGCTCACCCTCAGATTGTAGTTTTCATTAAGTTTAGTGTTAGGGTTAGGGTTCAGAGAACCACAAAGTCTACAGCTCTAGGGACACCAGGGCTGGAAAAGCCATGCCAATGTGTACACAGCATCCTACAGCCAGAGCTGAAAAAAAGAACGAGAAGCAGCCATTTGAAATCTCATACAGCTACCTCTTTGGCCAAAAAAATCAAGGGGCTGTCTTGCCACTAGCTAATCACATTTGAGTTCACAGGTAAATCCTGAGCTTTGGGCAAAACAGATGTTAATGAGAACAGGCTGCCACAGCAGCTCTGGAAGGTGGGAGGTTGCAGCTTGCGATGCTGCTCATCCCATGGAGCACAGGATGCAGGGAAGCTTGGCCCTCAGCACGGGAATGTCAGTGTGTCTCTGCCATGACACAGCTGGTAACCCAGACACTTGAGACGGGAGACTTTTCTGAGCCATGGACAAGCACAGGGAGACCCAGATTTATGTCCACCTGGGCATGCCATAGGCAGAGGTGAAGTGACAGTGTAGTAGAGAGTATAATGAAAGATCTGGAAGGACTGCAATGATACCATCTGGAGGCTAGATCTTTCCCTTCTCCTGCCTACACTTGATGGTGCAGAGCACCATGGTGGAGGTTTTACAGGACCTCCAAGGGAACCCCAGGAGTGGGTGGAGTAAAGCAGCTCCAGTTGCCTTTACCAACACTCTCCTCCGAGAAACTTTTTTATTTCCTGCTCCAAAACTTGCTTTTAGGAAATTCTGTCTTTTATTATTTCCAGCCAGAACTTCTACAGGTTTTTGAACTCAAACTTACATGACTCCTGTTTTTTCAAATGAACGTTGCCTTCGTCTGCATGATGCTTTCATTGCTAGTATAAAGATGACAGTGTTTATCTGAAAGGGAAATTGAAATAACAGCATGGATTCTTTCTGTACATTTGTTACAGAATGTTTTCAATGACAATGCAATTTTTATCCTAAACCAGTTTGTGGTGCCAAGAATATTTTCCCTTCAACTTACAGGTCTCTAAATTCCAAGATTCACCTTGTTTCAAGGCTAAGTAGTCAAGGACATCATGGCACTTGATGTGGATGAAACTCAATAAGACAACCCTATGCAAAGATTCTTGAGTGAAAGATAAAAACTCAAGAACGGCTGTACTTGTCCAAACCAGTGTCCACCTCAGCCCAGCACCTTGTTTCAGTTTGGTTAAACCAGAATTTAGGAGTATTTTCTAGCAGAGCATACAGTGATAATTACTCTGAATAAATCTCCAGTCTCCACTCATTTCCACATCATCTGGGATGTACTAGGTTGGTGGTGTATTTATACTTAATCACTCATAGTGAATATTAATGTTGAGAATTTGTCTCATCATTCACTTTCTAAAACCGTGCAGAGCTTTACCACTGCCATTGTCCTGTTTCTAGGAGTTTCTAATTTAAAATGCTGTGGAGAAATGATGCAGTTGTCATGTTTCTTCAAGCTCTGCTGCCTCCTCCTACTGCTTGTATTGGAAAAGATCTTGAACAATTGGGTCCATAGCCATTTTCTCCAGACCAACACACTATTACAGGCTCCTCCTTCTCCCTTCTCTGCAGCTTTCTCTTCTCTAGGCTTAAGACTCCTAGTCCACTTGTTTGTCCTCCAGTGGGAGCTGTCCCATGTCTCTGATGACTCCTGACCATTACCTACACTGTTTCTAGGTCTACTTCATACTTTTTGAGATGAGGAGACCAGAACTGCATTTGGCATTCAAGGTAAGAGTCAAACCATTAATATTTATCTTCTGGTGTTACTCCGCAGAAGGAGCTCTAAGGGAGAAGTTAAACACCAGTCCATTCTTTTAAATTTCTGAAAGTGGAGATATCTAATATTCCTTTAGGACTTCTGGATGAAGTGACTTGTTATGGCTCATTTTCTTGATTTGTTTAATAAGCTCACAGACCAACCCTTTGGAAATGGAACAAAGCAAATTGGAAATAAGTTTTTGGCCATACAGCCATTGCTTCGCAAGCAATCTTTGTACTGGCAAGCAGCCCTCTGATTTCAAGAAGCTTAACTCATGTCTTACCTATTTAAGCAAAAGATGCAAGCTCAAGTTTGCTTCAAATGTAAAGAACACAGTTGCTTTGCATGACTACTGCTTGACAAAACATATGAGAAAAGGTCACAGTAAAGAAGAGACAGCTCTGGATGCCAACTCCCCCTACTTACAACAACAACCATTACAATGGGCCCAGCAAAACTCCAGATCAGAGTGTCATGAACAGACAGCCAGCAGAAATCAGGATTCCCATAGCCTTGTGGATCCAGACCAACAGCAAGCCCTGTGTCACAAAATGGAGAAAAAGTAAATCAGAAAAGTGCTGCCTATAACCAAATGTAGTTTCAAATAAGCAAAATTATCATGGCAAAATTAATTCAACAGGGAACTCTGTGAAAGCAAAATCAAAGCAAGTATTGGAATAAAACTTTTGTAAATGAAAAGCTTTATGCTGGTTACTTCATATCAAACAATACTCTGAGTTTTGCCAACTAGAACAAAGTTCAGCTACATAAAAACTACAACAAATGCAAGTCCCAAATTAATTCTGTTTCAGCACAGTTTTATAGTCATTCTCACACAGTGTGAGCCTTGAGGGTGAGTGACATGTTGAGGAATTTCAATAAGCCTGTGCAGCAGAATGACATGAATCATAACTGAGGAGATGACTATGTTACAAAAAAAGAAGTGCATTCTTAACTTGCTGTCACTAAAATAACATCAGAGACAAAGGAACCTGGGAACTTATGGGAGTTAACTGCTTGAGCTCAGGTGGGATTCATTTTGAACTGCCATTCCAGGTGCCGCACCTTGTTTTCAGCACTGTCTGAAATGGAGCTAATGCCCCAAGGCAACTGAATTAAAAACACACCTTTTATTATTTTATTTTGCAAAACCTGGCCAATTCCAATGGACTCTCTGAGTCCAACATTCACCTGCTGATTTAAAGTGCTGTCTGACTTGGTGACCTACACCTTGCCCATACGGTGATGGACTGGGATTGCTGCCTTTGACCTGCAAAATCATACAACCATAGAATTGTTTAGGTTGGAAAAGACCTTCCAGATAAGGAGTCCCTTGAGACCTCTTTTCTCCAGGCTAAACACCTCCAGCTCCCTCAGCTGCTCCTCATCAGACTTGAGCTCTAGACCCTTCATCAGCTTCACTGTCGTTCACTCTTCACTCTCCAGCACCTCAATGTCTTCCTTTAGAGAGGGGCCCAAAACGAAACTGATTTGCAGTGTGGCTTCACTGGTGCTGAGTACAGGGGATGATCACAGCATCCTTTCAGTCCTCCTGAGTTGACTGCCTTTTCCTCCATTTTTCCCTGGGTTGCAGCAAAAGCTCCCTGTTCAACCAGGCTGGTCTTCCCCATTGGTTTGTCTTATGCCGTGTGGGGATGGCCTGCTCCTGTGCCCTTAAGATTTCCTCCTTGAGGAATGTTCAGCCATCCTGGACTCCTCTGCCCTTCATGACTGCCTCCCAAGAGACACTGCAAGTTAGGCCTCTAAACAGGCCAAAGTCAACCCTCTGGAAGTCCAAGGTGGAAGTTCTGCTGAATCCCCACCTAACTTCTAAGAGAACTGAAAACTATCATTTTGTATCACTGTGTCCAAGACAATCTCCAGCCACCACACCACCCACCAGCCCTTCTCTGTTCACAATGAACAGGTCCAGCAGGGCATCTTCCTTTGCTGGCTCACTCATCAGCTGCATCAGGAAGTTCTCTTCCACACACTCCAGGAACCTCCTGGACTCTTTCTTTTGCTGAATTGTATTCCCAGCAGATACCTGTTAAGTTGAAGTCCCCCACAAGAACAAGGACTAATGATGGTGAGAATTCTCCCCGCTGCTTATAGAATATTTCTTCTGCCTCCTCATCCTGGTTGGATTGTCTATTAACAGACTCTCACTGTGGTATCTGCCTTGTTCCTAATTATTCTTACCCATAAACACTTTTATCACCAACACGAAGCTCTAGACAGTCAAAACATCCCCTAACACAGATAACTGTTCCCCTGGTTTCTAACACAGAAACACCAGCGTCTTTGCTGCCACATGGATCTCCAACCCCTGCCTCCACTGAGATGGAAGACAGAAGGACCTCACTAGCATACTGTCCCACAAACACTGGCATTCTGCCCTCAGGTTGCCTCTAGTGAGGCTGGTTTTATCCCTTTCCCCCTTCAAACCCAGTTTAAAGCTCTTTTAATGAGCCCTGCTAATTCCTGTGCAAAGATCCTTTTACACCTTTGAGACAGGTGTACCCTGTCTGCAGAGATCTTCCTTCTTCAAGACACAGAAACTGATCCGTGTGAGGCCTGTGGCCAGTGACAGATGGCAGGTGACTGCAGCATGTTGTCTGGGCATGGGGGCACCTACTGTGATGAGCGTATGTCCTGTCTCAAGAGGCGGCCAAGGCTGACGGCAGAGCTGGTCTCTGCAAGGAGGGGTCCATGTGCATTAATAGTCATCTTTTTTTGAATTGTCTGCGTGCTTTGATGAAAAGACATGGAGAAAGGAAAAGGTAGCTGCATTTCGCTCTTGCTGCTTAGAACTGGCCCACAGCCAATATTCACATCTGGTACAGGCCTATGGTCTATGAAAACTAAACTGGCTATTTGGCAAAGCAGTGGATATTGGATCTGTTTTCACTGAAATGTGGAATGAGATAGGGCTAGTCTCCCTCCCTGCTCCCATTGGCTCTGCCACCACCCCCTTCAGCAGTTGCCATCCAGAAAGAATTAGCCATAAATGATTAAGAGACCATAAAGTATTTTATACAGATGTAATTCTATGAATACAGTCCGTTTCCCAGGACTGGATTTCCTCATTAATAGGACTCAGGCTCTATGAGTAATTGGCAGGCAGCAAAATTTTTTTCACTCTCAAAATCCTACCCTAAAGTTCTCCATTAAACAAATGGGGCAAATTGCAGTCTTCAGGTACATGGTTCAAACATTACTGCAGTCAACGACATGTGAAATAACACTTTACTCAAAGGCAGAATGAAGCCAATTCAATGTAATACTGAGTAACATTTTGGCACATCAATTAAATGCTGCAGCCTGGCTACCCTTAGCAGACCGAGTGTGCAGGCTGAGAGATACCTTGCTGACCTTTGCAGGAACTGGGGCTGGTCCTATGGCCAAGAGTCCTGTGGGGACCAGCCCCCATCCCAGGAGTGTGCCAAGGGCTGCAGGAGGGGAATGTTTTGACCCTTCTGAGCTCCTGAGGGCTCAGCAGCCATGTGTGACTCAGGCAGCTGTGGGGAAGCCTCAACTCTCTCCTGACTCCTTGCTTTGCTTAGGATTTGAAAAGTGCCAGTTTCTGGGCGATACTGGTTTTAGGGCTGCGTAAGAACCTGTTTTAACACAAGCACTGCAGTCTCCATGGCAAAGCTGTTACTGCACACATATGTCAAGCAGTTAGTGTACTGCCACAGAGACAGGCAGAACTGGGGGGTCTTGCTGAGTGCCAAATCCAGCCCTTTGCTCCTGAGGCAAGGAAGTCATAAAATCCCTCTCCAAGATGGATCAAACTACACTTTAAAATCAGCAAGCTTAAAGCAAATTTAAAATGTTCCACTATCACTCCCAGTGGAGGACTACTCCAGATGCACACTCTTTTGATGGCTGTAAGCCTTCTTCCAACTTCTATTCTGTTCTTACTCATGGCAATTTGCATTTCTATGCTGTGATTAAATGTGTTTCTTCCCTGTTGGAGTGTTCCTCTGTAAACATTTTACTAAGTTTTATCCCCCTCTAAAGGTCAAGGTTCCCTTTAACAAGTAGCCTGGTCCTGTCACAGATGCCTTAGGACCTTACGTCCCACTTGAAATGAATATCAGTTTGAGCATAGAAAGTAGAAAAAATAATATACAAAAAGTCACTGCTACTGTAGGTTTGGGTTTTTTTTTTTTTTTCCTCTCAGGATAGCTATGATGAAGATGAAATGGTATTTATCTTTACAATAAAAAAGTCCTCTGCATGTCCCAAGACTAAAATTTCTTCCCATATCTAGACTATACCACTACTATGAAAAAGAAACAATCATTCTCTCATAAAGCAATTTAAATAATGCTTAAGATCCATGTTATGAAGCTGGAACCTTTTTACTGTTTACTGTTAGAAATTAAAATTTATAAAGAAGCTTATTTTAAATATGTTCAGTAACAAGTTATCTAGAGGCAAGAAATCCTACATTGTGTATATTTATGATGAAACAATTTTCTCTTTAGATGATTTATAAGCCTGGAAGGGCAAACTAAAGGCTTAGTTTTCTTTATCCTTCATTTCACAAAATCCCCTGACTTTCTCAGTAACAGGGATCTGACTTTTCATTTAAACAGAACTGCAAATTCAGTAGATTCAGAGATTAAATTGAAGGACACAACCTGGAAAGTTTTAAAAGTGCAAAGTAGTTCCATATCACAGAGAGCAATATCTAAATAGAAAAATGTAAAAATGGTATGCTTGTGATATTTAGATTGCGTAATTCTGCTGTTGAGAAGGTCTGAATTAATTTAAATTTTAGGAGAGAAAGTAAACCTGAAGCAGAAACTTCTTCCAACAAAATTCTTCTAAAGATAATGAGTTCTGAAATGTAATTAGATTTTGTTATTTAATGATACTTCTTTTCTGCCAGAAATGATGCTGCCAAACATCTGATTGCACTTCAGTGTTCCTGAAAATACAGCATTAGTCCTTTATATACTGATAAAAGTCACATAGGTCTAAAATGTTTCAGAAGTTCAAGGACAATTTCTATTCAAAATGTCTGGGGTATGTCTAGAGTGGTGTCTAGAGTGGCAGAGCCTTCTGGGCTGTGCTTTCTACTATAAATTGACAGAAGTAGAAATTATTTAGGCACAAAGTGATATGGAAAAACCTACCACCTCCCTGAAGAGAGAATTAACCTGTACCAGCCTATGCTGTGTTTTGGTATTACACCTTCTTAAAACACACAGAAAAAAAAAAAAAGTATGCATTTTTACATCTAACTTGTTCCATAGTATTTTTGCAAGTGTACATGAGTGATAGCTGTTTGTTTGATCTCAGAGACATCTAAACCTCTACCATTGCTGACAGTATGTTATTATCTATAAAAATAACAGTAATTGCATAAAAGGTAACTGCCTGCCTATGATCTGATTTCCCATATGGAAACAGATACATGCTGAAACAGTTGAACCAAAAAACTCAACTCCAACTGTTCCACGAAGCACAGTTCCTGAGGAGCTGTCTGCCTGAATTAACACAGCGCCATGTGCTTGGGGTAGCACTGGAAATGTCTGATGGCAAAAATAGGCATGGTGAGGGTGGAGATGGATGTGCTCCTGTGGATCACTCTGGATCGGTTTAAAAGATTACTGCCTCCAGCTTTTCATTACTTTTCCTCAACTGGAAGTAACAACCTTTGTATCTGAAATTAAGTAAAAGGCAGCTTGAGTATTCCCAGCTTGGTTTTATGCCAAATAAACAGAGCCACTGAAATTCCCTTCAGGAAGTATTTACTGCTGGTTGAGGGTAGGCAGTGGAAATGTCCAGTGAAGGGCAGTAATATCCTGTGGGCAGCATTGCTTCTGAAGCCACTGAAGTTACTTCTCTCAGAGACCATGTGTCCATCTCTGGAGGTACCAGCACAGAGAAGAAAAATTCATGAAAGCTACTGGCAAAGTTGTTGAAATTAAAGTACTGTTATTCCCAGCAATGTTATCAAGTCCTGATTTAATGTGTGTTTCTGTTATTGTATAACCATCAGTATCATCAGCTGGGGCAACAGACATTTGGTACACAAATCTGCCTAATTCAGGCTGAATTCTGCGAGACGTGGCTTGGTGCTGCCCTGGTTCAGGAAAACACCCATGGCTGTCTGGGATGGGGCAACTTCCCTGAACCTGGCCAGTGAGGATGGCAGGGAAACAAAGCTTTTTTGGGGTGGTTGAGGGTACCTGTTATGATGGCAGGAATGCCCCAGCCAACAACATAGTAGAACCGCATGTGCCCAAAGTTGATGTTCCTCACTTCAGTCAGCATCCGGTAGATGTGGAGCTGCTCCACAAACATCCATGCGAAGGTGCTCATGTAGAAATAATGCAGGAGGATGGCAATCACGGTACACACAAACTGCAGAGGGAAAGGGCAGGGAAATTAGAGTTGCTCTTCTGAATCACAACCTGGTGAGTCACCAGTTCCTCCTGTGCAGCTAATGGCAAGTGTAATAAAAAGATTTTGGCAGAACAAATATACTGCCTTTAATTAAGTTTTTCAGAGTTTAAGAAGAGCTGCTCATAATGTCAAAGATTTTTCTTCTTTTAAAGTAAATTATGTCACCTGTTCTGAATCTGGTTCAGCTTCACCCTCTCAACCCAACACACTTTCAGCCACTGCCCTTGCCCTCTTTGTTCTGTGGCTAATTTCTCTGTGCATATTTGCTGCAAAGGTGAGGATTTGAGCTATTCTGACCAAAGTCCTTCTGCTCACAGAAAGGGCAGGGCTGGCAGAGCTCCTGGCTCTTTCTCCTGGGACAGAGCAGGAGGTGAGGATGCTCCTCTGGAGGCTGAAGACCCTTTGCCCTGCCTGGTGTATGAGTCTCACCTGCACAATGCCACTACAGTGAATTCAACCATAGCATGTTTAACTGCATCAGCTAAACTGGTCTCACTGCAACGCCAATAAACTGCTCCTGAGAACGGCCACCCTCAGCCCTGCAGTTACTTAGTGTCTTCCATTGCCACATCGAGGGCCATTCTATGGGTTTTTCTGACACTACATTCTTTCCAGAGAGAAAAGGAAGTATGCTAGTTTAGTATAGTTTTCTTTTGTTTTAAAGTAGACTATATTTTTTTTTATTAGTAGATAAAAAACTACAAAGCAAGTCTTCCCATATTTGACAGAGGTGGAGGGGATATGTGAGAAGATCTTAGGTCTTCAGTTTAGGACCTGTCCCTGGGAAAGTTCTTTCTCAGGAAAACTTTAGTTCCAGGGACAGTAATTCATGAAGCTTCAGGCAAGGAAAAGTGAACATGCTGAACATGAGCTACAGATGATCTGTAGAAGAAATCCACCCTTTCTTTGAGAAATTTCTTACCAGTTAAGTGAAATGTCAGAAATAGACAAAATTTGACAGGATCTTATAATCCAACATAAGATCAGCCAACTGTTTTGCCCTTGTGTGTCTGTCACTGATCTGAAATGATCTATTCCAGCTACATCTCCTCTTCTGGGACTCTTTTTCAAAAAAAAAAATTGAGAAGTAAAAGCATGGATGCATCCATGGGGTAAGGCAGTGGCCATCTCTTTGGTCCTTGCAGCTCTGCCCTTCACGGATGAACCCTGAAGACCTTGCACATGTGTACTTCATCAAGTCATGGAGGATGCCTGACCATTGTCAATGGACTAGAAGGTGCAGCCAGAAGTAGAGCACCACCTACCCTGCAGACCAGTCTTTTACCTAATGTCAAAATCAGAGTATTTGACTGCAAAGTGGGAGAGTGGCTTCTCATCTCTACCTGGCTTGAGCAGGGGGGTTAACCTTCTTCTTGTGCACCACAGAAAACAACCCTAATCACCAGGCTGTAGGATATAGTAGGTCCAGAAATTCTTGGCTCTACACACCTCTTGGGGCTATGCTACTTGCAGCCAGGCAAAGAAGCCATACGGACAAAGAAAAAACAGGGTAGTGCTGGTTGGGTAGTTCATGTATTCACCTAGGAACAAAGAGACCTGGAGCTTCCAGTTCTGTGTTTGGATTTGGTTTTTATACTACATCAGCAGCACAAAGTGGATCACTAAGCTCTGCCAGGCTGAGAGCAGCAAAAATTAAGGACCTGCTGAAACCAAAGAGACCAAGTCCACAGGGTGACTAGAAGTAAGAGCTACAATGAGCAAACTGGTAGCTAAAGTCATCTTTGTGATCAAATGGCTGCCTTGAAGCCTATGACCTTCAGATACTTGCATTTCTGTAATATCGCCTAACCAGTGTTCTCTCCCAACTTAACAGTTTGATGGGTGAAAACAGGAATGACCACAAGCATCTGACACCTGAATTGTAATCTTGCAATTAACCTTCTCGTTTCAGAAGCTGAACAAAGGATTTTGCCAAGGATCTGTTGACAAGCTTGAATTAAGAGAACTTTGTGCAACCATTCAGTTTTTGTTTGAAAACGTTTTACATTGTGTTTTGGAACCTTTTGTTCCAGTGCAGCACTGGCCCTGCTTTCAGATTCTGGCATGATTTTTTAGTGGTTTTTCATGGTGCAATGCTCAAAATGTACATTTCCCTGTTTAACTTTGCTGAGCAAAAGAGTCATACAAAGACCGCCAACTTTCTGGATTCACTTACTACATCAGCTTTATTATAACATCAAGTGTTATGGAAAATGTGGCTCACCAAAAAAACCATCTTTCTTCCCTCTATGTAAGAAGCGGTTTTTTTGTTCCTACTCTTACATGCATATGAGTAGAGTGCTGCTCTGAACATTACCTTTTTCAGGTAAGAAAAAAAAAAAGGAAATCAATCACTTTCTATCACTAGTTCAGGGAAAGATTAAAACTTCACCCAGAAATGTGACTGTTAATTTACAGAAACCCATAAAAGCCAGGCTGGGTGCCAAGCAGCACAGCATTATTTGTGCTCCAGCATTCTTTACCTCTTTATGTTCATCAGTGCATGACTCGTTAGACAAGTCTCATTCCATACAGACAGATGAATAATTGTCTGAAGCAGACATGGCTTACAGCCCTCCTACCTTCTCAAACTGACTGGGTAGGCTGTAAGGACCACCTTTCTACCGTATGAAATACGTGCTGCAAATTAAAGATCTTTGTAAATGTTTAAAGGTTTGGGGTGAAACCTTTAAACCATTTACAAAAACCATTGAGTCCTGGTAACATGACAGGACATGATCACACCATGAGCCCCAAAGCATGGAAATGAGAAGGAGCAAAAGAGAACAATCTCATCAAGTAGAACCATTAGGATTTGTGGTATTGATGTAATGAACTGTTTTACTACTTTTATAAACCTTTGCTTGGTGCTGCATGATACTATGAAACAAATCTGGAAATAAGGAGCCATCACTTACTGCATAATTTTTGTTAAAATTCTGCAGGGATGTGGATTTGGCTCTCAACCCCTCAGTAGATATGTCAGAGAACTGAAAGAGTATAAACTCCTTGGTAGTGTAATACAGTGAAAAATGAGTGGTGTGCTCAGCAAGGCATGGGAAAGGTCAAGTTAGATGGAGTGCTGTGGATCAATTGGCAAGGTGAGCTCCTTTGAGCAAAGTTATTTTATGCAAATATTGTATAATGTATAATGTTATGCAAATTTTGTATAATGAAACAAAGACAACGCAAGTTCACATATGACATAAGACCATATCCCAGAGGGCAGGTCACTGCAGATCTCACCATAGCAGCAGATAAAGGACCTGAGTTCCTGGTAATGGGGAATATTGGTATATGGGATTGGAGGGGACACAACCAGCTGGAAAGCTTTACCCACTTTGGCATTCACAATTTTTCAAAAGGTGAAGTGGGAGAAGCCCAGAAAAATACCCAACAGACTAACCTGAATCTTAGAAATTGAATAACTTCAGCAGCTTAGTTTTATACAGTTTTCCAAAAGAAACACTATTAAACAGAGGCTTCCTGGCAAGACAATTTTTATAAGAGGGGTCTGTCAAATTTACTAGGAAAGGTTCTTGTCAGCACTCAACTTCACTGGAAGTTGAAATTAGTTAAGGTCAGATACTTTTTAAAATGCATGTTATAGCTCAAGTGGATATTAGAAGCCAGAGTGACAGTGTAGGATTAAGCAAATGAGGCTGTGTGGTTAGGCACCATGGTGTTTACCATGACAGTGATGATATTCATTGAATGTAGGCATATTCTCCTATTTCTGCTGCTTGGACAATGTGAAATCAGCATGATTGTTTTGTTGTTGTTTTGCTTTGTTTTCATCTCAACACAGTACTTCCCTCTCAAAAACTAGATTGAAACATGTACAGTAATTTCATTTCTAGATTTCTAGAAGATAAATTTTCTTCAGTGTTCAGATAATCCCTAAAGTAACATTTTGAATATTCTTCCTATCTACCAAGGACATACTTTTTATTGCATGTCATCCCCCATCTGTGTCCAGCCTGTTTGGCATAGGTGCCCGTGCAGCCTGGCAGTGCTGGAGCCCTCGTCTGTCTCTCACCTGTCTGAATGGCAGCCATGGCTTTTGGGAGGGATGCTACCAAGAAACAAGACTACATATAATGCCACATGGTTAAGAGAGCAATGAGGTCTCAAGTACAGAACACACACACTTCATGTGTGGTTTATATCTATCTTGTACTCAGCCTATTCAGAACCTGCATTTCTTGACATGCACAGTGCTGGAGGTTCTTGCACTAAGCTTTGTCAACAGATATGATGGACTGAAGCCAACAATCACTGTGGCTGGAAGGCACAAGGCAAAGTGACAGGTTCCCTACGGAATCTCGGATGTAGCAAGCTGTCCTGTGCCTGGCAAGTGGTTTCTCCAGACCAGCCAGTGGGTGTCCAATGTGCATATTAGCACCTGCCCAGCACCACATCACTGACAACCTACCAGTCAACACCTGGAGCCATTTGGGCTTGGGAGATACTTGCTGCAGGAGAAACCGGAGAGCCTCCTACTGAACAGAAAAAGTAAGACAGAAAACACACTGATGGAAAGGAAGGAAGAAACCAGTACTCTGGGTTCAGTTCCTGGGATAAACCTTCAACAGGGCTGCTGTCATATATACTGAAAATAAGATATAGTCATATTGCTTGCCATTGCTATTAATGGCATCAACCACACACGAATATACTAAAAATCTGATTTTTTCAAATTAGTGTTGGAGCCAAGAAGAAGCCAAAAAGAGGAGAAAGTGAAACAGATGGGAGAAGGTAAAAGCTGCAGTATGAAGCCCCTGATTTAAAGCTTGACAACAACTGTAGCAACAAACACAAGAGTAAGTCTTACCGGGTTTTCAGTCTGGTTGATTCCAATAAGAAAGACAAGCTCAGAAAAGAAGAGGGCAGCCACCAGGTTTTTGTGGATACTGTGCAAATTGGAACGTAGCGTGCGGATCAGGACCAGCAGAATGAAGGTGATCAGCAAAGCCGCCAGTGAGATGGATATGGTTGTGTAAGTGACGATCTTCAGAGGAAGCACCTCCCCATTCTGTAGAAAGACAGATTGACAGGACCTCTTGGGGTTTCCCTTCATTTTCCTCCAATCAAATCTACTACTCAGAATGTCGATGTAACCATTACTACTGAGACAACATACAGATTTACTTTAGGACCAGTGGGAGTGGGTGATTACACCTCTTTAGTCACTAAACATGTCGAGTGTGTATGGGCAGCACCCAGAGGATGCACCAACCAGGCAAGAAGCTCCTTTCGGCAAACCCAGTGGCAGGTGCTGTCAGGGATGGGCAACACACTCCTGACACTGGGATAAACCTGCTCACAATGCCCTGAGTCACACTCAAAGCTCAAGCTCTGTGTCAAAGCCCTTGAAAACCAAAGTCCCCAAAAATCATGAGCCTGGTGTCACCCACCTCTCGTTTAGAAATGTCCATCAGGACGGCAAAGCTGGTTATATGGTTGCACTGGCAAGAGATGTGGCTCTGGTTTCTGGAAAACAGCTCACACCCTCTGGAGGACCAGGCACCTGTCCCACCAATCCTGTGGGGAAAAAAGGCATTTCTGAGAGCCATCCTCTGATCTCCCCTTGCTTTCCACTGTTACTGCACTCTGTGGCAGCTTGTGCTGCACAACCAGAGAGGACTGTAGGTACCAGGATGGAATTATTTATAGCTGTCACCTGCCTGAAAGAGTTATCATCAACTTACAAAGGCCTTCAGTTGAAGTAGTTTCTGATAAGACAGCTGGCTTTGATACCCAGATTTTGTGGGTTTCTAACAGTCTGTTTTGAGTTCAAAAAAGATATTAAAAAAATTTGCTTTTGGGTCAGTGACTACACAACCAATATGGGGAGGAGACTGCACAGACCAAAATGACTGTAACCAAGGTAAATAATAGCAGAACCACAAAGGGATACATGTTTTTGAGTCATATGAAGTATGTTTCAGCGTAATATGATATCATTATAGAGTTCCTCTGAAAAGTACACAAGAAAAGGTTAAAACCTTCTCAAATAATATTTCATATCAGAAGATCTTTTATATTAACAATGGGAAGGAACTGCTGCCTTAAAAATTCTTCTCTGAGAAATTATGGTTAACTCCAGTGACTTCAGAAATTATTTTGTATCAATATTAGTTATTCTATTCTGAAGTTAATGAGTAATACAAATAGTCTTGCGGTTACTGAAAGAGTTTTTAATTAGATTTGACAGGACCTCTTTTTCATTCAGCAATAAAATATTTTTTAAATTTTAATATCACTTTCTCTCAAAAAGTACTCACTTTCTAAAAGCTCTTTTATTACGTGCAGTGTAAGAGCTGCTGTTCAACTGTGGCTGTAGGAAGACATAACAGAGATAACAATGCCACTAAAGTTGCCAGCAAATAGCTAACAGATGAATCACTTCAGAGTTAATGAGTTATTCAAGCTCATACAATGCCTAAAAATTTATGAAAAAGGACTTGCCATTCTCTCATAATTGGCAGAATCATCTGTGCATACAAGCAAAAACACTACTTCACATGTGGGAAAATGGAGCAGTTTATTATTGCAAACATAAGAGATTTCTGTCACATCTTCAATCCTTTAAATGACATAATCCCCTGAAGCCTTTGACTAGGAGGCACACATTTCCTAGTTTCAAGCACAGGATATTGCCTTTTAATGGATTTTTCCATAGGTTTACTAGAGTTTTTGGGTTGTTAAGAAACACGTAACAGCTATTCTCCTACCCCTGGGCAGACCATGTCATCCTCTCCTGTGTACCTGTGTTTGTAGCTGGAAATTGCAATATAGACAATATATATTGTATATATACAGTATATATACAATATACAATAGTTACAATATTGTGAACACATAATATGAATTTAGTTACCTCTCAACACATTTTCTTTTGTTTTATCCACATTCTTGAAATATCTCCAGCAGGACTGTGCTGTTTCCACAATGCCACAAAACCAACGAAACATCAGCATATACAGTTCCAGCTTATATAATTTTTCTAATTTTCAAGAAAAATATGTCTTTATCTTGAACTTTACTGAATACAAAAGACCTAAATTAACCATTTTCAGAACATTTCATCTCTTTCCTAACACTTCCCTCCTAGAAAATCACATACTCTCTCCTTATATTCTGCTTATATATTACAATTGCTTTCCATAAACTGGAATAAGTCTAATGTCCCAGAGGAGGTATTTGCTCTCCCTCCAATTTTTCACTAAAACAAATGAAAGCAAATCCACAATAGTTGATGAAATGAAAGTTAAGTTTCTCATCACTGCAACTGCCTTTGCATTGACTTTTGATTCAAAAATTTGTGATTCAGAAATTTATAGTCTTTACTCCTAATTTTATCTGCAAAATCTCAGTCTTCATTTCTACCAAAATGAAGATTTGGTTTTGTAATTTTTTGCTCTGGTCCTGGCTGAGGCACCAAGGGTAGGGGCCTGCTTGCCATGCACTCTGGTCATAGTCACTGGAATGTAACAGAAGATTCAGCCCATGGAACACCTGAATCATCTCCTGAAAATCCTGACTTAAAGCCTTCAGACAAGCCACAAATTCAGACACTGGAGTTGGACTGTGCCTGTCCAGACATACATCTGTGGGCAAAAAGCATGGGCAAATACAAGGAAATGAGATTTATTATTTCTGGGTGAAAATGAACCCTGCAGAAAGACATGACAGCACTGTGTTTCTTAGAAACTGCATGGCTAATCCTTTGTTTGAGGAGTTATGATAATTACTTTCACTTTTCTCAGGCTGGTGGGAAATGACTACATGGCTCTATTCCACCAAAAATCAGCTGTCAGTTGAATAAACCTACAAAGACAGGTTTTCCTCCAGAATTATCTTCCCAGGCAGGACTTTTCTGCTACTCAAGACAGTTGTCACTCACAGCCCTAAACCAAGCAGGAGACATACGTGATAGAGTGATTCCAGAAGACACAGACAGGCTTCGTTCTCTCCTCTGTTTCCAGCATGGCGTACTCCACTATGACAGGCTTTTCCACCAGGTTGGGAGGAAGCTCCCCGTCACTGTGAATGGCTGTGCTCACTACAGGTGTGTTGATAATAGGGCGATTTGGCAATCTGCACAAGGAGAAAAGTCATCTATACTTTAAAATTCAAAGCAGTGATCTGCTACCTTCTGCAAATAAAAGATTTCCAGTTGCTTCCACTCAGAAAGTGAAGCAGGTGCACCATCAGCCTTCCATACAGATGTGTTTCCAAAAACTGCTGGCACTTCTGGCATAGTTATTCTCCCAGTGTGCCAGAGGAGGACAGGAAACAGCACTGTGGTGACAACAGCAGCACTGATGGCACTTGGCAGGTATAAAAGCAGCTCTGTCTCCCCACAAACTCAGAGAGAGTAGAAGAAGGGATCTGAACAATTCACAGACAGGTTTGAAATTTACCTCAGGCTCCTTCTGTCAGGATCATAGTTTTCAGGCAGGAGGTGTCCCAGGGATCGGTATATAATGACCATGGCAACAGTATGATGTGTCTCAACATCTGGGTGTCGCTTCTTTCTCTTTGCAAAAGCATTCTCAGGGCTGAATGCATTGCTGTTCAACTTGGAGGGTATTTTTTGATTTGAAGGCTTCATTGTAGGCACTGCTATGGAATTAACACAAATATTAAATTCTTTACACACAGCTTCAGAGCTACCATTTAAACTAGTAATTTTGCTTTGCAAAGATACAATGACATTACAGTTGTTACAACTCTAGGCTTAGAGCACTCAGCATGCTCCTAATGTTATATTCGATATTTTTAATAAAATTTCAGCACAATTCACAGTTATACAACTGAAAAACAAATAACCCTTGAAGAGTGAAAAGCCATTTAGTCTAGCTAAAAAAATAAGCAATTTCTAAGCTTAAAGGTCCCTAAGCATGTAAGTACCCCATGCATAATTTAAGGAGAACATTAAAACATTATGCATGCTGTTAAATTGCATGTACCTTTATACATGGCGAAACTAGTATTAATGAATACACCAAGTAGTCAAATAAGATTTCTCCATAATTTTGGAGATTCCTAATTTCTGTCATTAAATGACAGAAAGCTAATTCTGTCATTTAATGAGCTTTCAGTTTTGGAAAATTCTCTTAAACTTCACATTCCCCCTTTTCTTACAGAAAAGATACAAATCATAGAAGCAGATGACCTGTTTCTAAGCAAAATGTCATAAAGCTGTATTAGGTTATTATGTATTATTTTTGGAAGAGTTACTATTTCCCCATTCAGAAGACATTCAGCCATGGTACATGCATTGATCTTTGAGTTACCCTCTCTCCCCCGTCCAAAAAAACTTGTGATGCTTCGCAGCAATCTTGGAGTACTTCAGAGACACTGGGAAGCAGGTACTCCCCCACATATTCTCTCTCATCACCCAGCTCAAGACCTTTTCATTGCTGCCTAGTTCTGCTAACACTTCTCTCTGCTCCCAGATTTGGATTCTCCATCTCTCACACCACCTCCCTCCATCTCTGCAGGGACTGGAGGAAGGCGGCTGTGGGACTGCAGGCACTGGGCAGCCATCCCATCCTAATCTGGTGGGAATGGAGGCAGAGCATTTCTCCCACTTTGACAGGGCTTTGAGGGGCTGCAAGCGAGACCTGACAGACAGGTAAAGCCAGTTCCACAGCCCCCCATGCCTCCATTGCTGCCGGCAGGCAAAATGCCTCAGAAGTATGCACAGCTGCTCCATCCCTAAATAATGTTCACTTGTGCAGACGGTCTCCCCGCTCTCACCCTAGGACCACTCTGCTCCCCAAGGATCAATCATGCTCCCTGGAAGCTGGTCATAATTGCTCACCAAATGGCAGCTGAAGGGTTTTACCTTTCCTTTCTGAAGGTCTGAACAAAGTATCAGGGAAGACAACAGATGACTCCAGATCTTTCGGGTAATCTTCTTTAATCTCATGAAATCGTGGTATTCTAGCTCCCGTGAAATTAGACTTGTCAAAGATGTCAACAGCAATAACTGGAGGGGATAAAAGATTCCCATAAAATTAACTTCAATGCATTCAAATATAATATTGGAACACAATGAAATATTACTGAAAGGTTAAAATATCTGCACAATGCAGATAAAAAATTTAAACCCCAGAATAGAAAGTAAAATTTAATTTTTTTCAGTTAACACCTTACATGACAACTAAAATGACAACTATATGTCAGCATTATGCTACATTTATCAAATTATACATTTATTTTTCAGTGGAAAGGAATTCACAAGACAGTATCTCATACTATGAAAATACTACTGCAAACACTGGAAATAAAGAATCATGTTTAGGTTGGAAAAGACTTCCAAGATCAAGTCCAACTGTTAACTCAGCACCGTCAGGTCCAGCACTAAACCACGTCTCCAAGGGCCACATTTACATGCCTTTTAAATACCTCCAGGGATGGTGACTTCCCTGGGCCAACTGTTTCAATGGCTGAGAATTGTTTCAGTGAAGATATTTTTCCTAATACCCATCTCAAGGTAGATCACTTTGCTGGTCTTCTCCAGCAGCAGCTGACTGGGGTTTCACAGAGGCTTTTCCCTGGCTGCTGTTCAGGGAATGCTCCTGCTTCACAGAGCTTCTTCATGTGCTGCTGGCTTGCTCCAGTGTGTGCTCCATGTTCCAATTTTAGACTTGCTTTTTAATGGGAAGACTGAATCTACTACTTCAAAACCAAAATCTGTTGGATTGCAAAGTCAGCTGACCAAAGAAAATAACATGTATTTTACCTGGGACTATTCCTTAGTCCTCCATAATCAGTTCCTCCCTAGCTTACCTCATCATCTCTGCCTGTTTAGCTGCCAAAATATTTAAAAGCAGTTGAGTTGGCTTTAAATTTCTCATTTAAGAGAAGTCAGTGCCAATTTACATGTCCTGGGGGTAACCCTACACCAAAAGGTGTGATGCTCTGCAAGTTTCTGTATGAAGAAATATCCACGTTAAGACCCGCAAATTCCCATTCCTTTCCTGGTTTCTAAATAGCTCCCAGATGAGCCATTAGGAAACTCTATTAATGCCATGTTCACCTGGAGAAACTGTTCAAAAGAAAATGGACCTCTTTCAAGTCAGAGTTGCCTCATCCCTCTCAAGCTCACACCTTTTCACACAGGAAGAAGTGGTTGAAAAAAACCCATGATTTACGAACTGCAAGAAATTCTGGGGTTTATTTTCATCTCAGTTCAGCTGGGTTAAAATGCTGAGCATGCTTTTTTTCTGAGTATGAAGATAAAAATATTTTGATTATCATAGTCCTGAATCAAAAGAAAATATTTCAGTTTAGGTTTATTAAGGAGAAATCAAAGTGTTTTAGTTTGTCTTAGTTCAGCAATAATCTATGCCTTATGGATGCAGGATGGTACAGCCTTTGTAACTTGACTGCCTCATGTCTTTGGTTTTCTGCCGCTATGATTGTGGACATAAAACATCCTTGGGATCAGGTTTGTAGCCAATTCTTATACCAGCAGTTGTAGTTGGGAAAATAAGACAAACTTCTGGCACATAAGCCTTCTTCATAGCTGAAATAAAAGCAACAGCTTGAAAAGCTAAATACAAGTTCAGGCTGATATAGTTTAGAGCACCTCTGAAAGAAAAACCAGATAGCAATGCTGCTTGTGAGGGACTTCTGAAGGTCACCCGGCTCCATCTCACCTCCTACTCAGAGGAGGACTATCACAAACACCCTCAGCTCAGACTGTTTGTAGCTGGGAAGAAAATGAAATAGGGAGGGCAGGGGAGAAAATGGGGAAAGAAGCTGACCAGGCTGTGGTTGCTGTGCTTCACCCGCATATGCACTGCTGGGATGTCTATGAAATACATCACAGTCCCAGGTGCAGGAGCTGCTACTTGCTTGTCAGAGGACACATTTCCTGTGATAGGTGGGGAAGGTGTCTCGGTATGCCTGATGTTTCCTTCTCTGTTTAGACCCATTCTGGATATTTTGGATCCCATGGATTTTGCTCTCAGTATGGGTTTTGCAAGACTGGGATGATGTTTGAAGGATTGGTGATTCTGTGAAAACACCTTTCAGCACAAGAATCTCTAGAGATGATGATTTTCTGGATAGGTTCCAGGTTAGGAAAGCATGTGAAAATCAGAGGTAGAATCACAGAATCATCTAGGTTGGAAAAGACCTATGAGATCATTGAGTCCACCCTTGGACCGATCATCACCCTGTCAGCTAGACCACAGCACTAAATGCCACATCCAGTTGTTTCCTGAACATCTTCAGGGCTGGGAATTGCACCACCTCCCTGGGCAGTCCATTCTTATGCTAGTAAGAGTAACAACATACAATAAAATCAATAGTAGGGTTACTTATTTTTTGTATTGCAGTAATTCTTCAAGTGGTGTTGGTGTGATTCCTCCAAAAATGAGATCTGCTACATTCAACTATATCAATTGGCCTCAAAAGGCATTATCTTCATTTACAAACATAGTCCTTCCTGCTATCTCTACACTACTGTGCCTGCAACAAAATGCCCCATGGAGCAGTGGCATGGTCCAGAGGGAAAACAGATCAGACATCTCCCAGGAGGCCCCCATGGCAACTGAAATATATGGATCAAGGCTTGATGGATTTGAAACTAATGCAATGATTTTTCTCAGTGGGTACTATTAAAACAAGTAACTCGCACCTCTACCCAGCACGTTTCAAGACTCCAAAAAAATGGCAGTTTTCAACATAGATACTCACTCATGTTAGCGGCAACAATGACAAAAGGTCTCATGTAGGTTTTTTTCATGTTCTGGGCCACATTGTTGAAATATTCCTCATAGTGCCTGAGCAGGTGAGCGGTGCCACCCTCCGTTCTCTGAATTTGCTCCCAGTGCTCCTTGTTGCCAGGGTCCAGTAAAGCACTACCCACTTTGATAATATTCTGAGAAATAAAGTACAAGACTAAATTATGAAGCAAACAAAGTGCTGGGTTTCAAGTGAGAAGTATTGAAGATGGTTGGCCTGACTGCCTCAGGTGAGTGTATAACGAAATATTTTAATGCCGGCATATATACTGCAGCCATATAAAAATACACACACCAGTTACTCACCCTGAGGTTTTTTGGTCATGTAAAGCAAATCCCTCCAAACTTTTTATGAGCAAAGTAAGCCAAAATTGAAGGCTGTAAGAGAACTGCCTACTTTTTTTTCCCCTAATGGCAGGGAACCTAGTAAGAAAATGCAGAAGGAAAACCTACGCATATTTTCTTTGTTTCTGGGAGATCAGACACATGAAAAGCACAGCTCTTAATAGGTACACTGAGGAATTTATCCAGAGAAATCATAATAATATTTTTTGTTGAAAAACAAAAGAAAACCATAGATCACAGTATCACTTCCTCTTTTATTTTAATTTTTTCTTTTACTTTGTCGTTTCTTGGATAATGAAGATGACTTACACAGTGAAGAATGATAAGAGTGATTATTAACTTGCATAGACAAACTTGAAAATACATAAGAAAATTTAAATCATGTTATTGTCTCCCCATTTTTCTGTTGCTTACAAATGGTATTAAAAAGGCAGTTCTTTCAGAGGACTTGCCTCTTCTGCCCTTTCTTAGAAAAATATGCAAAGGGACCCTCAGGCTGAATGGAAAAAGACTGACCCCAAAAGGGAGTGCTAAATGGCTTAAATGGGAAAGTAGCTAAGAAGTTTTTAATCTTGGTGTACATATGAACCACGTTGTTGTAACAAAACCTAATTCCTAAGGTAAAATTTGCATAAATGATGGTAGGAATTAATCACCACAAGCTCTAAAGTATCCAAGACAAATATTTAGGCTTCATTTAGATGGAGTTATATTCTGTCTGTGTTATCTGAGGCTGCAAGCATGTATCTGAGCTAAAAGAGACTCCCAACAGGACTACCTCTACCTAGGACGAGAAGCACGACATGGTTCCCAGGAATGCAGGAGACACATGCTGTACTTGGTACCAGGCCTCCTCCATATTTGTGAACATTATTTATAGTCTTTTATTATCTAGTTTTCAGGCTTCTATGTGGGACTAAAAAAAAAATATTCTTTCTCCCCTTGTGCTCCCTCAGCCTAGGATGTTACCTCCTTTTACTCATGAGCTGTACTCATTAGTTTTCAAATTCCTGACCTACCCTAAAATATTTAGGGAGTTCTTGAAAACATCATCTGTATGAATTTCAGTGCCAAGTACAGAGAATAATAAATTAAAGCAGAGGTTTCCAAACATTTTTTTTTCTGCTTATTGTTCTTATTTCTGCTTAACAAAACATGCTAGAAATGAAGTTCCTTCTCAAGATCTGAACAGCCCACTTCACAGCCCACAGGAAAGAAAAAACTGAATCTCTTAAAATCTGGTGCATATAAAATGTGAAATGTTTCAGAAGTTCTCCACTCTCTGTGGACTGTACAGCCCAAGACACTAAGGAATTTTTTCAGCCACATTTCTTCCTGCTCCTAACTCTCCAGTGACATCCTCTCCTGGTGCAGCTTGGCTTTGCATAGGCTCTCCAATTTCACCCCAAAGTCTGCCTGACCTATCTGGTCCTTGTGGAGTACTGTGAGCAGTGACCTGGGTGTAGCACACCTTCTAAGGGAGTCAAATGGCCTTTGGCCAGCACAGATGCCAGTCTTGGCCCATAGAAGGTCATCCCACATGCTGATGTCCAAGCTATGGGCTTTGCTAGCACAGATCCAAAAAGATATTTTAGCTTGGATTCTGTGTTGTGCCATGGCCAGAATCTTGGAAATAGTATGGAGAAGAGTGGAGAACAGTACCCCACAGCACACATGGGATTGAGGAAAGCTCTACAAGCCTGACATGGGTCATCCAGCCTTCACATTTTCAGACCACAGAAAACTCCCAACTTCCTCCAAATTTTACATTTTTCGACCACAACTACATATTTTCCCAGACAGGGAGGGTGCTACAGCTTGTTCTCTAGCCCTGGTCAGGTCTTTGGTAATAACTGGGTCCTTCATGAATGCTCTGAGTAGCAGAAGCTGTCTGGCACACATTTTAGTATGTGCCGTAAAGTACCAATATGATATGGAATGTCTTTCAATGTACCAACTCATGATTCAAGTGTTCAAACTGAATTAGAGGAGACCTTCAGAGCCACTAACTGGCTCAGACTTGGTTTGCTGCACCTTTAGATGAACATGATCACATTAGGCATGTTTACAACAAAAAAAAAATGTAGTACACAAAACTATTTTAGCTAGGAAAAACACATTAACTTGATGATTTTTTTTTCATATGGGGAATATTGCTTTTGGCTGTTACTATGAAGATATTTATTAGAAAGGCACTTTCTATTATATTTGTATTACACACACATATGTGTGCATAGACACATGCATAACCAACTTTCCATTCTAATCTGAGAAGAAAGGCTTATTTGTGGAACAGATAAAGCAATTACACAATATTCACTTCACCTTGGTCAAAGACGAATTTAATCACCCACAGCCACCTAACTTTTAAGGGAAACTGTAAGGGCTCAGCACAAGATACAGTATTCCTCTTACCTCATTGAATTCCACATCCCTTGTGGCTGCCAAGTCAAACCCTTGCTGCTGGCTCTCATACTGGAGGACCCGGATCATCATCTGGTAAGCTGTCCTCACATCGTTGCCATACAAGCTGTGTGTGTATTTGGTGGCATTCTGCAGCGCTCTCACGATCCGTATGGTTTTGTCTCCATCCAACTTGGTCTCGTTGTGGTGTAACTTCTCATTCTGAATCAGATAAAAAGGAAGAGAAAAAGCCCAATTATGTTTTTTAATATTTTTTTTCGTTCTAGTTACAAAGACAATCATAATTTAGGGATTTTTGACACAAAAGAATCGTTTGGTCAAAATTTTGTTTGTCTTGAGAAAGAGTTGGCAACAAAACTCCATGGCAAATGTAACTGAGAGCCAGAAAAGCACAAGGGTCCTGACGGGAAATGAGGGTGTTCAAGGATGCAGTCAAAAAACTGAGTGCAGGGATATCAAACTGGAGTCCAAACTGATCATTATTTACAAAATAAAGGGAAACCTGAGAAAACACAGCTTACCATGATTTTTAGATCCACAAAAGTGCTGGTGGTGCAGTTGAAAAGCTCAGGAGGCAGCCAGCCCTTCTCAATGTTACAATGGCGAACGGCGTTTCCTGAAGGAAACAAAGCATCAATGGCAAACAATGTTCTGAATTGTGCAGGGTAAAGATTTGTAGATTTCAACCATCCTAGACTTTCAGATTTCCTACATTTTCAAGTTGCTTAGAGCTACACATGTATTTCAGTTTTCAAACTGGGGATTTCTGTGAGAGAAAAGTTAAGGTCTTCAGGAATTACTTTCCCCAGGCTTTGGGAAAAGTCAGGCAAGCTCCAAGCTCTGCCCAACTGCTCTCAGCCTCACTGCCCTAATGTTCTCAAATTAATCCAGTCATTTTTATTTACACCAAATAAGAGAATTTATACCAAATAAGAGAAAGACTCTGCACTTCCTAAGTATTCCTGAAAACCAGCCTGCTGAAATTTCTGTGCAATAGCCTACATAGGAAGACCTCCTGGACAAATGCTGTATTCACATCAACACATGCCAGCACATCTGCATGCTGCATGTGCTAAACACTTCAGCCAGCATGCATAATTGCCTTTTTGCCACTTGTAAATGGACTTGTGAGCAGCTTACTGTTTAATTTAGCCTATTATATTCTGTACTATTTGTCAAATAATTTTAAAATGTGATTCTTGGCTGAGGATCCTTCACCATGAATTGTAAGTAATCAAATTCAAAATTTACATTCATGCTAGTTAATTTGCACATAACATACTGCATATGTCTTAGCCATTTAATTACCAATATCTGAATAAGAACTATAATTAATTTTACTGTATCTAATTATATTATTTCTCTTTCATGACTAGGTGAATACAATTAAGCCTCAGGTTCTTAGTCTGAATATTCATTATTATAAGGCTTACTTTTTTGAATTATCTGTAAAATTTACTTAGAATGTGCAATTATTATAATTATTATTATAAGCTTATATATAAGCAACATTGCCTGCTAGTCTATTTGCTAGAAGACACACTTGGGTCAACCACAAGAACAGTGCAGAAAACCCATTTTAATTCAACTTTATACTGTTTAATCATCAAAATATTCTTCACCTAAAAAAACCCCGAAACAATTCTATCACCTAAAATTTTTAGAACAGGAGCTAGGTTGACCACAAATCTTCTGCACACCTACAGGCAGTGGCCTCCCCCTATAAATATTTGGGGCAGTCACATAATTATTTATAACTCCCTGAGCCTAAGGGGCACCCACAGCAGAGAGTTAGCAGGTCCAGAACCAAGACTGAGTTTTCATTTCTTTGAAACAGGCCTTTGGAAAAGATTGGGAACTCTATTTTCAAAAATTTGGTACGTTTTCAGAAAAATATATGAAAAAGCAGATTGTCATTTGCCTGTTGTACAAAACAACACAGCTCATGTGCTTCAAAAAAGGAGTTTTTCAGCTGTTTCACTAATGGAAAAGATATTGTGTGGGAAAATGTGAGTTTTGGTGCAACTCTTAGCTTTAGTAGCCTGCAACCCTAGTAAAGCAGTCATCAGGAATATGATTTTCCTAATTTTATCTTTGCCCAGGGGAACTGTATGGCTAAAGAACACTTTTAAGTCACTAGAAACTAAAAGTTACATGTGTAAGAATTGCTTGATAAACAGAAAATAAAAAATAAAAAAACTGGACTCTACTTTTTGAAAATAGAGAATTTTTGTTCTTTGTACATGCTTATCCGCTGTACCTTTGTATTTATTTATTGCTAGTATTAAAATGTATTTTAACAGTTCTTTGATTTCAACTAGCTATACTTTTCTGCTCATGATATGCATGAGCTATGCTGCAGTCTCTAGACCCAATGAATTAATGCCATTCCCTATGAACACATTTTTTCTTTTTTTTTTTTTTTCTTCTCCTTTAAAGAGGCATGCAGATAAAGTAGGTAATTATTTACTCAGGGAACTTACCCACTGAGCCCTTAGGACAAGGCACAGCAGCTGGCTGGCCAAACTTGGTCTGTGGCCACCAAATACCAGCCTCAAAAGCTTTAGGACAGCCATTATAAATTACTGAAAGCAGAAAAAGAAATTATGCAATTTTTCTGACAAGATAAAAATCACAACGACACATTTCAACCTGCCTGAAGGACCTTCCTGTAATTCCAAAGCCCTGTCAGGATACTTGTCCTCTGTAGTGCCTTCCAACCTGTAACCCATCAGCTGCTCCTTATCCAGCAGACTGGACAGACAGGTACAGGCAGAGGAGAGCTCAGGATGATTATGGGGCTCCGGATTTTGGCTCTGCCTACCTCTGCTTGCCCGTTTATTGTGGGAAAACATCACTGCTTCATTTCACCCACACACTGTGGTGAGATGGCTGTTGCAGCAGCTTTGTGCTGATCACAGGAGGACGGTGGGTGGGTGGGTGAGAGGAAAGGCAGGATGGACAAGATGGGGAAGAAAGGCAGAGTGCATGAGGTGCATGGCACAGCCTCTGTGGGCAAAAGGTGTGAGGGCTCTCACCTGCCTCTTCAGCTGCAGCTCAGCAATAAAATACTGCACCGCCAGATCAACTCAAGTTTAAAGAAAAGTTGGTGTTGGTCTTTTGTTCCCCCGACACCACCTCTGCTTGCTATATTTCCATTTGAGGAAAATTAAAGAGATAAGAGCTTTTTTCCTTTTCCCCAGCCCCCGTGAGTCATACTAGCACAGATCTGGGAGGAGGGGTGCTTGCTTAGGCTGCTGCAGCCCCCATTGCCCACTGCTGGAGCCATCCTGCTGGGCTCACACCGGCCCAGGACGCAGCCGCGCAGCCACCGCGGTGTCCCCCATCTGCCCGCTGCCAGTGGCTCTGATCCCGCACTGCAGCGCGGCTGACGGGCAGCGCGGGCTGGCAGGAGGTACCTTCACAGCCCCTCACGGTGACTTCTGCAAACGGGTTGTCGCAGCGGTTGCACTGCCGCCCTATGACGCCGGGTTTGCAAGGACATTGTCCTGTCTCCATGTCGCAGGCGCGCGTGTGGGAGCCAGATGGGAAGCAGTCACAGGGGTAGCAGGTGTCACTGCTTTGGGGCCTGTAGTAATTGGCCTAGAAAAACCAAAATTATAGACATTAGGTATTTGACTTATATTCCAAATTGCTTATATTTCTGAAACCTGCTCTAGCAGCACGTACATCATAAAAGGGCTAATTTTGCAGAGCACAGATAAAAATTACATTACTATTATCAGAGACCCAGAGTTTGCACTGTCACTTGCAGTGGAGGCACATGGCCCACATTACTCCTCAGGCACTTGTTGCCAGTGCCCATCAAACATACTCTTGGAGTATTTACAGTGTTCTCAGCTTTGCAATTCCGCTCTTGTATGGCATGAATGAGCCACTAAGGAAACTCCCTGCACTGTGCATTTGTGTTTCACGTAGAGGGTGGAGAGCAAGAAATGATCCCATATTCAAATCACCTCTGTACATGCTTTTGATCTGGGGCGTTAGGTTTGTACAAGACCATGGAGCTGGCACCCCACTGACTCCATTTAATGCAACAGTTGCTGTGTGTCCTGCTGGCATTTTGGAAAGGAGCAGGGGGCCAGATTCACAGTTGCCAGTCTGCACAGGCCCAGCTCCTCTGATGTCATTCGGTTGTAAAACCTATTGTTAGAAGTCCTTTGTAAAATCTTCATGACGAGGTTCCTCCCCTCCCATGTCCCCCATCTATCCCTGCCTGTCTACAGAAAACTCACCAGAGATGGCTCTGAGGAAAGCATTTAGCCTCCAGCTCTCTCCAGCTGCCAGGCCTTTTGCTGGCCATCGCACAGGGCAGAGCTTCACCCAGCTGGCCCAAGCTGTTTCATGGCTATTACTCACTTGTGATACACAAAACCCCACTGACACTCCTCTGCGCCCCAGTCTGATCTCCCCCGATAAACCAGGCTGCACTTCAGAGATCAGAGCTAGGCTTTCATCCTCTCGGTTCAGTTTTCCAAACACAAATAAGATAAGAGCTGTATAGTATGATTTGGAGAAGGGTGGTGCCAGCAAAATGTTTTGGGTAATGATTAACTCCACTGTGCACATACATATATATGTGATACAAAGCACAGCTGCGTGTACTTTGTCTGAGATACTCACTTGTAATTATTAGTGGTACAGTTAACTTTTTAAACGAAAAGAAATTTTGACTTAAAACTGGTTTCTTTTGCTTACCTTGCAGTGGCATTCTCCATTGGTCTTATTGCAATCAGAATCAAACCCTTTACTAGTCTCACAATTACATGGGCCACAGATGGGATTTCCCCACCAACCTCTGGGACAAGGCAGGTCGATCCTATTAAAGAAAATCAAATTGAAAGAAAGTTATTTTAAGTTCCCTTTTAAAAGTGTGCAAAAAAGGCTTTGGGCCAAATCTGGATTCAACTCCATCAGCTTATAAAGAGTAATGTATCTTGACCAGCAATCAATATGTATATAAATATATATACACTATAATACAGGAAAATTTAGAATATCAGTGCTACGGAACCCTAGCGGGAATGCTTCTCTAAATATTTTCAAGTGCAGGTGGCTCTGAGCCTGTGCTCTGGTTTACCCACCACCACAAACTGCCTTGGCACACAGCTTCCCAACACTTTATGTGCCCACTCCCTGTGGGCAGCGGGGCTTCTTGTCCAGCCTACAGGGACACCAGCTTAGGTGCAAAGCTGGCTGTAAGCTCATCCTATAAAGAAAAGCCACTGCTTTCAGCTCACCTGGCTTTCATGGAGAGTTCACTACAGGTTCTGAAAAGCCCTGTTCTGCCACAGGAGAGGCAGAGGACACATGGTTGGGGACATGTACGAGGGAAGGGTGGCAGCTTTGATCTGAACTATGGATCAAAGACTATGATTCAGACTGAGTGCAGCAGTACTGGAAGCTAAGCAGCAAGCCAAAGGCCACCCCTGCTGAAGGAAAACCTTCATTCTCACTGATACTATTTCTTCTGGGTGAGCCTCTGAGCAGGTTATCCCACAGATGCCCTAACACTAGTTCTGGCAAAGGAGACCTCTGGCTCTCTGATAGCTGAGATAGTCAAGCAATAGCCTGAAGGATAACACCTCTGAGACTGGGATCAGGGTAATGCACAAGGTATCCCCTCCCTGATGCTCATTTTAGGAAAGAAAAGCTGTTTGCATTTGCTTTGAAGACCAATTTTATTTACAGTAATTGCTAGGTTTATACTTCTATGCTTCAGAATATGAAAATCACAGTGTTGCACTTGACACGATGTCAGCAGATAATGACAAGGGACAATGTCTCTGTGTCGCTAATCCAGAGGAATGAAAGACAAACCTGGCAACAGCACGGCCAACATTTGCAAGCCCACACAACAAAAGGCAGAGGAAGAAGCTTGCAGTTTTCAAAGGGAAGGAAACATCACATGAGCCATTCCTAAACGGGCAGACAAATGCACTTCATTTGCACATCATGAATGGCCCATATTACAGTAAATCAAAGCGCCGCCTCTGGGATAAGGCTGGTTGCTGAATGCTTATCTGAGACCAGGAAGCTGCTGACGAGGGAATCAGCACATTTCTCCCACAAAGCAACAGACACAGGCCCCCAGACTGTCCAGAGGAGATGGCTGTTTGCCAGCCCATAGACTGGACCCAAACTGCAAAATGATTTTATTTTGCTACAGGCCACCAAAATGGTGCATCACTCTGTGTGCTGGGGACACTGGACGAGAGATGTAGAGCAAACTCAGGCCAAGCCCACTACAAGGTACAGGTGAGAATGCAGTGCTGTGTAACACAGCAGAACTGGTTGAGCCCCTGAGCTGCTGATGAAGGAAAGTGGCTCCTGAGTAACATGGAAGTTTGTATAGTTTCTGGGAAGAGCTCAGGAATGTCAAAAGGCAAGGGAGTCTAAAATACCACTCAAATTTTAAAAGAAACATTTACTGGAGCAGAAAATGAAGTGGGAGGACTGCTGCCTTAGAGGAAGAGCTATCTGGAAGGATCAAGAAACCAAGAAAAATAATTCTCTTACTTGCTTTCGCAGTACTGTCCGTAGTAGCTTTGTCCACATTCACAGGTGTAGCCGTGGGATGAGCTAGGTTTGTGCACACATGTGGAGACATGCTCACATGGGTTCAAGTTACATACATCAACACAGTCTCTCCCAAAGTACCCTGGGGAGACAAGGTAAGAAAATTACAGCAACCATTGTAATTTACGATTTGCATGTCTCCAAAAGACTGTCTATCTTAAGCTTTTACACTAATAACACGTCTTCAATAATCAGTAGATTCCCCCTGAGACACTGTCAGAAATGAAGCACTCTTTTCCCTCTCAGACAAAATGATAGTAAGCCATTCTTTTTGACAGTCTGTTACCATGCTTGAGGCACCCTTGCGCCTTTGGTTCCCAGTTTTATATTCAGGGCATGTGCTACAAATAGTTTCGTATTCTCTTGCTGCATGCATGGGAGGTGACTGTGCTGGGTGCTGACAGCATGTGCTGGCTACATGCTCCAAAACAGAGAAAACATTCAAAGTATCTTGATTAGGATGCAGAGTGAGAGACTGAAATTCAACAGCAGAAAAGGCTGAGAAAGAAAAAGAAAAAAAAAAACAGAAAAAGGGGAGGTGCACAGAAGTAGTCCTTTGGACCAGAGACTGTCTCTCTGTTTGGTGGATACATTGCCTGGATTCTTAACCCAGGACTGCAGCTTCCAGGGTGCTACAGTAAGAGTGAAAAGGGTAATACTGATGGGAAGAGGAAGAATCAGAAGATGAACACTTTGCCAGCATGCTGCTACTGCTGCTGTGCTGCTTCTGATGAGTGCGTGTGATCCAGCCCCCTCCTATACGAGTGGATGGGGTGGTCACCAGGTTACCTGGGTCACAGACACAGGAGTAGCTGTCCCAGTCGTCACTGCAGTAGCTGTGCTGGGGACACGGGTTGGAATCACAAGGGTTATCCACTTCGCAGCCCTCCCTCACGTTAATCTTGATAGCCTGTTTCATGTTGAGGGTCGCTATGTTTGTAGATGTCTCTCCCATTCTTACTCCCTGGTGACAAAAGACAATTATTTTTAGAGTCTTCTTTCAGAGTACAGTATTATGTGTTTCACTATTTTCATCAATCAATGAGGCTACAATTTAAAGAAATCACCTGATGAACCAAACCCAGATTTTTTTTTTCAAATGTTTTTCCCCTATGTGATCAGGTTTGTACCTAGTAAAGTAAGTAGACTTTAATATTTTGATTCTTAGATAATTTTTATGGAGGAAACAGAAATGTTTGAGGGTGGATGAAAAGTAAACCCCCACATTTTCACTGGGTATTTTCTCACGAGTTTAACATTTATTGCTACACTTCTCACTTCATACCTGCATACATCCATAAAATCCCTGCTGAACAGAGATTTGGTCTCCAGAGACACCTCCCACAATGATGCTTTTCATTTTCAATCCAGGTAGTTGATTTCCAATCTGCACAGTGCTCTGTGAGGAAAAGGACAGCGGATAAGAAGCACTATCATCCTCTGAGACACAAACAGCCTGCTTTCTATAGTGATGGAGTTGAGCAGTAGCTGACAGTACGTTACAGAAAAAATACGAAAGCAGTGAGAAGTCAGACACTGGAATGTGTCTTTTTACTTACTTCTTTGTAAGGCTTATTATCATAGGGCTTAATAAATTTTTATCACTGATTAGGCATAAATCACTGCAGAACATGTCTCACAGCATAAGTATTTGTCCACAGTCCTTTATCCTACTTCCTTCTAAATGCATTTGTGCAGTGCTCAGTGGCATGTTATGATGCTGCCTTACCTGGTACATCCCATAGTCCAAGGACATGACAGCGAGGTACTTAAGATCTTTACCATCTTTCGCACTCTTCAGCTCTATTAATAAATGATGCCATTCCCCATCACTGACGCGTGACTGGCTCATCTTCAAACTAGCAACCTGGCTCAGCCCACTGTACACTTCAAACTGCACGTAGTTGTTCAGTATCTGTTGGAAAAAACCCCATGTCTTCTTTTGCTACATGTTTGTATCTGATGCAGAAGGAGGTGGAGGGCAAAATAATAACATTTCTTAAGACAGCCCAAGAGGAAAAAAAGCCCAAAGAGTAAAGATGGGAATGCGTGCAAGAACTCCTTGAAAACTTTGGACATTCAGACTCCAACTTCCCTTATGGGCAAAAAACCCCCAAAGCAATAGGCACATTTTTAACACCTATATTAATGCCCACTACTACCTCTGACTAGAAAAATAATCTTAAATGAATGTGATTTTTATAATGATATTTTGATCATTCATTTTTTGAGCTTTGTACAAGGCTAAAGTAATGATATGTTTTTATTGGCATGCATTTTGTTGGGTGGATGAAGCTATGTAGTTCATCTGGCTATATCCACTGATGGGGGAGTATTAATTCTTTTCTAACCAAAGACAGCCACACTTGTACCTGAATGTTGATCTTGGATGCAGCCCCAGCATTGGCTTGCATTAGCATGCCATTGACTTTCCGGGTTCTGAACATCAGCCCAATGTACCACGGCACAGAGATGGTAATATCAAGGTCACTCCAAATGATAATGCTCTCACCACTGAAACGCTGAGGAGAAGGCATTGCTGTAAATCAGAATACAGAAGAGAAACAGTTGATATCCTTCAGGACAAATGTTAAGAGGAAAAATGATGCTCTGTCGCTGGGGTGACACAAGGGAGCTAGTCCCTCTTCCACTGAGCTATATTGAATCTACCATGGATTAAGAGCTGGCCTAGGGCAGTTACTGTGAAGCAGTTGATAATACTGCAAATTCACAACCTAACCTGGTTGTGGGGTACGGATCTTGTCTTGCTGCCTGTACTCAAAAGCAGCGCCTTCACACTGCTACGGCATTACCCATGTGAGAGCTGTTCCTAGAAAGGTAAGCTCAGGATCTCTGCTGATACAGTTCTGCTGGTGAGTGGGTGGACAGAGCAGGAAGTATGAGGGCAACAGTTGCTGCAGATGTTTTCAACATAACCTTGATTACCTGCTTCTAATTAACAGATTAAACACAGGAAAAGGCTGGGAGGCAACAGGAAATATGAATTAATTATGAATACTCCAGGGCCAGATTATTCAGCTGTCCCAGCTACCCAGCCTTTTCACAGGGAGAAGGTTTGTGTGGAATTGCCTAAATCATCTTGCCTTAAATATCTTGAGGTGACAGCTGAAGAGTGGCCCTCCTCTCTAACCTTGCACAAGCACAGCTCCCACAGGGTGACACCAGTGACAGCCTTCAATAGAAAGCACTTTGCTGGTGGAAAATAAGGGAATACTCACTTCCTTGGACTTCTAAAGTTGTTACCTTGGGTAGCAGGAGTTACAGTACCATGGATTAGTTGATCCCATTGATTAGAAGCACAAATTAAACCATGGGAGCCCTGTGCTATTTGCAACACCTCATATGGCACGTCCACCACATGTTGAACCTTGTAGTGGGATCTGCAGTCAGTCCCTGCCTGATGTCCTTACTTGTGGGCATGTTGGTGAAGTTCATGGCAGCTTTTTGCCAGTGGAAGCAGGCATTGGAGACTGGGTACAGCCACCACAGATTAGTACCTAGCCTTTTATTTCATCATGTGCTGAATCCATGTAGTTGGTCAGTGAAATGACAGGGCTCAACATTCCTTCCCCTTCTGCTCCACACTACCATACCTGCTGACACCTGGATTTTTTGTAGTAGGAGAGATCATGTATGTACAAACATGTACATGTTACTATGAAATGGCAAGTCTTTAGAAAAAGGTTGAGGGATGACACCATAGCAGAAAATGGAGTAAAGTTGGTGTGAAGTTGTATTTTTTTGAGGAATAAACCCAAACCCCCAATTCTCATTTGTCTGCCTTGCTGGTGTCTATAAAGGAAAGGCTGGGGTGGGAGTGGAGTGCAGGGGTTGAAGTAAAGTGCAAGCCCTTTAGCTCCCTATTTGTGAGAAACAAAAAGTCAGGGATTAGTGGGCTACCACTAGTCAAGCCAGAGGTGTAACTTGACTTGCCTTCCCTAAGATGTGGTTACCCAACCACCCCACATCAGGCTAAGAGCAGGCAGCCCAAAGGGGCAGCCCTTCTCCCTCCTGCTCCAGCCTGTGATCTCTCCTTTGCAGTCATACCACAAATGCCAGAGAGGGCATACGATGGAACAACTGCAGCATAGCCTGCTCTTGAAAATCAGACAGCAACTTAAGAAAAGATTGTCACCAGATACAGATGTCCCCAGATTGCTTAAAACTTGAATGCAGTTCTTGAGTTCTGGCTGTCTGGGCCAGGGCACAATTCATTAGCCCACACTACACCACATCAGTGTTAAAGTAACCACGACAGCAGTGTTGAGCAGGATTATTTTCTCTTGCTCCACCAGTGCAAAATGAGCCTTCTCCTTCCTCCTGTACCCTGCTGACCTTCACAATGACCTCAACTTCCAACTTTGCTGCTGGTTTTCCAGACTGTTGCTGAGATTTTTCAGCCCATCGACTTCTGGAGCGCAGAGGCAGGATGCAAACTTGCGGGCTTCCCACCTGCGGGAGGTTTGCAAGCATTTTGCCTTTGCTCCTGGGAGAACTGGACTGGCATGGCAATTAGCCACCTTCTTCCTTTTCTCACTGGTGGTGACTTTCTGCACTTGCAAATACCATTCCCTTCCCACACCTTCTCCCAACTTCCCTCCCTTCCCTGGGGCCAGGGTGCACCTTCCTCTGCTAGTTAAACAGAAATCCCCATTTGTCAGCCCCCTCTGACCTCCCTCTTTCCCCCAGCCCTTCCTCATGCGTGGGACCAGGAGCATCCATGGAGGGGCTGGCCACATCCACTGTCCCCAGATGGGACCTGACCTCCCCGGTCACCACAGAGGCCCACGTGCTTCCCAGCACAGCACCTCCCTGCAGTGATGCAAACCAGTTGTGTGCTCAGGGTTTGTCACCTTGAAGCACTGCCTGTGTATCCACGTACACTCTGAAGAGATTCCTACATTTAACAGGCCATCAGAAAGACGTGAGGGCTGTTCCCTGTGGAGACACAGGGCCTGGGGAAACACACTGCCAACATCCCACTGGATGTCACCTGTAGTGTGGGTGCTGGACATGTGAAAGCTTACAGTTAGGTGCACACCTGTGTGGTCAGCTCAAGGCTAGGGCAGTGACACTGGCCATCCAAGAGTGAGTCAGACACAGCTGCTAGATCTTCACAGAATTGCAACATCTAACTTTTAAAAAGAATTAAATTACAATAAAGGTGAAACTAATTTTTCCTTAATTTCATGTCCCTCCTATATGTCAGCAGAGAGAGATGGGAACTGCCGGAAGGAGAGTTAGCAGGTGCTAAGAAGGTGGTGAAGGTAAAACACCCCATCCTCACTAGTGTGGACCAGATCCCAGAGTTTCCAAAGAGCAGGAAATCAAAAAAGGTGGATTGGTAACTTGCCAAAGTCTTTGTCCTCTGTTAGCCCGAAGCAGAACCAACACTGCCAAAGGGATTGAAGAAATGCAGCACTCCTACTCAAAAATGCAAATATTCTATCTAAGACTTTTTTTAAAATAGCTGCCTAATAATAGCTAATGCTCTTAGGATCATAGCTGAGCATTCAAATAAGCAACTTGAAAGACGGGAGTATATCTGTGATTCCTCCTGACTTTAACTTCAGGCTCCTGAAATCTTTGGTCACATTCCAGAACAATCCATTTCTTTCTTGGCTTGCAATTTTTCCATAGGGACACCGGCCCACAAATATCATCAACAAAGCAAGCAGCCTGCTGCCTTCAAACTATCAGAAAAACCCCACAAACTGAAGCATCAGCAAGAACATGGGGTTATAGAGTGACAAAGGGGGCATGCAGGAATGCACAGTGCTGGAGGCAGAGGTGACAGCTGGGATGAGGGGCAGCAGTGCTGCTGTGACTGCCATCATCTCTATCACCTGAACTTAAAATGAGTTTCCAGGGATGGCTACAGGGCAGTTCCGAGATGATTTTCTAAATCCCAAACTTTATGGATTGGTCTAGAGTTTGGGATAAAATATGGTAAATAAAACAAACATTTGATCAAATTCTGAATTTCCTTTTGAAACCAAGACAAAGACAGAGGGAAGGATAGTGTTTGCATGTGACAGCAGTACTCCCCAGTTTCACCAGTACAGGTCACACCATAGCTGGGCCCTGGCACTCCCTCTGCTCAGGATACATCAGAGTTGGTTTGTAGCACAGAGAACAGCCAACCATGAAGAAAACACAAGAACTTTAACAACAAAGATACTTGACATGAGACACATGGAAAAATCAGATGTTCATACAAACCCGGGAAGCTCAAAATATTTGAGGAGCTGCTCCAGAAAGCAGGCACCAGGCTAGGGGCAGTAATAATAGCTCTGGGCTCTGTGTGAGGTGGAGCATAGGAGGATGTCTCTATCATTCCTTTTCCCTGTTCTTCACTCTGCAAGCCTTTATCTCTAAGACGGAAATTTAACCATGTGTCCTCTCCTCTTAAGCTAATACTGCTGCTTCTCAGGTAAGGGAAGAGCCACTACCTAGACCTGGCCCAGGCTGAGAGATGCTGGGCTAAAAGGCAAAGCAAATCCCTGTGGTGTGTTCACCTCAGCCGGAGACCTGCTCTTCCAGGGTCCACACCCTGCTGAAAGCAATCAAGAATATCTGGTTTGGGGTAGATATATTAAAAGAACAAAATCCTTGATCACACCGCAAAACTATTCTGGGCTAAGTAGCAGAAGGGATAACGAAAACAAACACCTACCACATCTACATCACGGGTCAGAATTTGGCCTTCTGTTTCTAGGAAAGACATGCCTAGTAAAAGTAGGTTTTCTTTCCTGGAAGCATCCAGGAAGACTCCAAAGGAGCAGCCACTTTTCAGTACCCGCCCCATGGAACTCCTCACACAGGCAACTCCTCACTTCCAGGGAAAAAACTGACTGCAAGTTCTTCACACCCTATAAAACTCACCTGCTGCTCCTTCCTTATCCTTTAGTAATGAGGTTTTACACATATATGCACATTGTGTTCAATCAAAGAGAAATCCAGTAAAACTGAAAGTGCTCTTACTTAGCACAGAATGCCTTCTTGCCAAAAATGTGGTGATTAAATCTGCACATTCATCCCCAGTTTGAGTCAAAGCCCAGTAAAGTCAGCGGGATTCTTTCCACTGATTTAAAGGGGCTTAGGATCAGGCATTTTTACTATAAACAAATTACTAAATACTGCCAAGTTCTTTGGAACTACTTTGCTTATGTAAGTAAATCAATGAAAGCTGCTCTTATTTCTGACAGTATGTCATCTACTATATAGGGGATCTCTAAAATTATTTCAAATAGATAATGGGTGACAGTCTCAACTGCAATCTTCTGTTACTCTTAAGCACCACAGTTGGACATACGTGCTATGAGGTGGTAATGACGCAATGAAAAGCGCACACATGACAGTGCATGAAGAGCTCTTTGCATCCTACCTTGCTCACAGTTCTTCCCTCCGTAGCGCACGGGGCACTCACAGATGTATGTGTTCCACTTGTTGATGCATGTGCCTCCATTCTGGCACCAGTTGGTTTCACAATAGTTCCTCTGTGCTGCACAGCCTGCAATTCAGGAAAACCATTACTTTGCACGCTTTTAATAAGAAAAAGGCTCTGAATGACTGTATTTGAGTTTTTATGTAAAAAGAAGAAATGAGCATTATAGGTTTGGGGTTTTTGCTTTTTCTTTAATATTTTTGAAGTCAGTGAAGCCAAATGTGAATGGCAAAAGTTTATGTGAGCTGATCATGTGTCAAATGCATAAAGACAAGTCTGTCTATCAGAGCCATATGCTATGACTCCCTTCTTAATCCACGATCAATGCAACATACTTTAGAACCACAATTTAGCTCTTATACAGACCTTCAGCAGCATGGACAGAAGGGACTTTCCATTTTTGTGTGTAGGAGCCAGTTTTAGGATGATGAGAACATTCTGTACACCTAATCACCAGAACTAATCCTGATCAGGGATCCAAGGACTGTAAACCAAAACAGAACCTCCAACAGGCTGCTTCACGAAGCAGGTTTCAGATTTGGGGGATTGCAGAATTTTATTTACAGAGCAAACACAATTTATTAGAAAGTCATCATAAGTTTTGTCTTTTTCATTAACTAACCCCCCTGGCTTTCAGAGCAAAATGACATTTAATAGGTAGTTAAAAAACAGAAGAAGAAAAGAGTAAATTCCTGGCTGAAACTCCCAGCAATGCAGAAAGTCTAAACAAGCCCAGTCCTTGCAGGCTGCTGAATCCTGGAAGTGTGCCCTGTGCCAGGGGCTATTGTGTGCCTCCCTGGCACAGGTGTGGACTGCACCTTGCTCAAGCAAATGAGGTCTGGCCAGAGACACGGTGGCAGTACAATACCAAGCAGCACCTTAAGTCCCTGCCCCATGGCTGCTTTGCCCTCAACAGTGCTAACAGGGGGACAGGGGTAATTTCAGAACCCTCTGTCCCCTTCCCCTTCCTGGGGCTCCTTGCAGTGCCAACCCCTTTGATACCCTAAGCCATGCTACACACACAGCCGTGGCAGAGGCCTTTCTGGTGCTGACCTTTGGGGCACTAGTGGCCCATACCTGGCAGAGTGCCATTATTGGCGATGAAACCAGCCATGTCGATGGGCTTGCTGTCGATGGAGAGGTTCCTCATGCAGCCAATGAACTGTCTGTTGTGCACCGGGAAATCCTCAGGCAAGTTTGGGACACCACCAAGAAGGAGAGGGCCAGTTAGATCCAAAGATCTGAAGAAACAAAGAAATGCTCAAAATTTCTTGCAAAGAGGTTTTTTTTGTTCTTTATCATATTGCTTCCATAAACACATTTGAGCTGCACTTCCCTCTGCTACATGATCACTTCCAGAGGTTTTAATCAAAGGACTGTCCAGTAACACTGACTTTTAACTTAGGAGCTGTCATGTGCATATAGAATCTAGTGACCTGTCCCTAACAGTGGCCAGTATGAAGAAGAAAATGAAAATTAGAGAAAAATGTGTAGCCGCAGGACACTTTTTTCTGACCCCAGTCATGCAGGGACTGGCTGATGCTGCTCAGCACAAAGGTTGAGAAGCACTACATTTTTATATAATGACTTAATTATTATATAGTGTCAACCCCTTTTAAATCCTCTGAAGATCTTAGTCTTAATGACATTTAGTGGATGCAGGTTCTACTTAATGACTCCACACTGTGTGAGAAGTGTTATCATCTGGCCATTTGGATTAGCTCCAGTTTTTATGGTGTGCCCCTCTCTCGGGATATTACAGCATCATGCGTATCTCAATGGTCTTTCTGCTATCACTCATTACTTTATATCCCCCCTATGTTGCTTGCTGTTCATCTCCTCTTTAAACTCAAAAGTACTAAATTTTTTTTTCTTTCTTCACAGGAAACCCTTTTTCACATCCAATGATTTTCAATGGTCATTTGTGTATACCCTTTATTTCTACCTGCTTTTAAGATAGGACTCTTAACTTAAATGATGGAAGTAATTCCATGTCCCACACCAAACTTTGTTACTTCTTCTTGTTACGTCTTATCTGTTTTCCCAACTTACTGGTTAATCAGTTAGTGCTCAGTGGTTAATCGCATACTCATTGAGTCTCCACTGGAAAAAGAGAATGAGTGGAAAACACAAATATAGGGAATCCTTACTTTTTTGAGCCAGTCTGAGTCCCCTGGGCAGCACAGGTGTAGTTTCCAATGAGGGTCCCAAAGCGCACAGCCACTGCCGTGTCACAGTCGTCCACAGTCACCACAGCCACCTTCTCTCCAGAAGGCCCATGGGGAATTCCTAATCGGCCAATGTTTGGCTTCAAAAAATAAATTGGCACGTGTCATCCAGCGCTACATACACATGGGATTTAAATGCTGGTTCTGTCAGCTCAACAGCATACTTCTTACTACCCCCCAAAGGGAACAAAAATAGAATATGTAAACAAAACAGCACAAGTTAGGTTGTTCCACGACATTTAGGCAAGGAAAAACCCTGACGGATTACTTCAGTCAGAGTCCACACATGCCCAGTATGATACACGGGGTGGTCAGAAGTGGTTTTGGTCTTTTCCACTGCTGAACCACTTTGGCCCAAATCACACCAAACAGGTGTTTTCTCATAGCAAATTGTAATAAATTATGCTCATTTTGCACCTCTCCACCTCATGTGAATGAAAACCCTAAAATGATGTAATATGACAACTGAGGCTAAAGGCTTACATCACATTTTCTCTGATGGGCATACTCTGTCAGAAACTGAGTTCAGGCCTCTATAAAAGCTGTAGTGAGGGGTTGTCTGATGACTGAGAGGGAACTTAGATGAAACCTGCTTGTTCCAGCTACAAGATGGAGTGCATGAAAAAACACTGTCCATTGCTGGGCCAGCTGAGAAGCCCCCAGTTTCTAGTTACATGAGAATAGAGACCAATGATCTGTGGAGCTGGACAATCAAAAATAATGGATGGATCTGTGCTCACTCTGGTGCAGGCACACAGACTTGACACTGCAAGTGCAGCATGGAAGATGGAAAGAGTGTTTTAGAGTGGCAATAAAAGCTCTGGCTTTTCTTCACCTCATGCTTCTCCCAGTAGGGAACTCCTGCCCACCCAATCCCAATGTGCCCTGGTGAACATGAGCCACAAAACTAGAATTATCACACTCAGCTTCATACCTCCACTGTTACTGACTCACTCTGCCAATCACCTGCTGTCAGTTGTTCTCCCTAGTTCAGCACCTACTGAGTGGGGAAATTCAGTGATCCCAACAGACAGGCTTTCCTATGGGACCACCAGGAATTCAATCCCAACCATGAAACTTCTGTGCTTCCACCACAAACAGATCCTTCATCATCTCCATTAATTTTGTAACTGATGAGATGCAACCCAGAGTGACTGACAGGAGAGGATGTTTGCAGTGCAGAAACTCAAGAGACAGATATGCCCAGTGGAGCAGTACATTACGACTGTTAAAAAAGGGTGCATGTATAAACAGCAGCATAGCAGCCTCAGTTAAGAACTAGTAAATCCTGTAAGAAAACTGTTTCCACGTTTAGTGTTCACACAGAGCAAAGGGGTCTTCATCTACCACTGGTGCAAGGTCTCTGAGGACATTATGGGTACAAGAGAAGCAATGAGCTGAACTCTACTGGCTTTGCAAAGGGACACCCCACAGGAATGAAGTCAGCAGGATCTGACCAGGCACACTGAAAGTCAAAACATATTTACATGATGTGTTAATCAACAATGGCTGTATCCATATAAAAATTAAGATGTCTGGGCATCTGTAGCTTGCTGTACACTTGTTTTAAAACATGTACTGCTTGACTGCATTCTGAAATTCCTAATTTGTAGAGCAAACAAGGAAGTAGTAAGGGGATAAATTACTTCTTTCTGTTTCACTTACATACACATAAATTTGTTAAAATACTTACAACAACTTTCATCATCTGTATCGAGACAGATTTATTTTAAAGGGTAATTATCCCACGGTATAAAAAACATTTTAAAAATATGTTTCCTGGTGTCAATTCCAGTTGGAAAGTATTTTCCATTTGCTCTACCAAAAACGAATGTGATCACATAGTTTGGCAGTTATTCAGTATAAGGTTTTGACCTCTCTTGAGTGATATTAAGGCAGATTTTATTTTTTCCTATACTCCCTGGACTTTGCCACTGCCTAGCTAGGAAAGGCAGGAAACATACATATTTGAAGTGCTGAAAATGATATTGTATGCAATGATGGCAATGTTAGTGAGCAGTTTTTCAAAGTAAATGAAAAAATACATAGAAAACTTACTGACAGGCACACTTTCCCTTCCAAAATTAAAATGTTTACATTCTGGGCGCTACTTCTATTCATTCGGAGGAATGATTCGATTAACATTTATGTTCTTGTGCTTCACTGAAATAATCTATTGTTTCTTACATGGGAGCCTTGACAAAGGCAGGGTATTTATTCCCGCAGCAGGGGGGATCTGCCCAATGTTAATCACGATTGCAACCTGATGAGACTCAGCACTTTGCAGCTGCTCCTTCACAGTCACTAGCTGCAGTAGCAAATTGATTTTTTTCTACTTTTATTTAACATAGAAACTGAAAAGTGTTTCTCTAGATGTTGACTGTTCATTGCAGTATAGATCTCTGGCATTTCTTCAGCTCTGATGACCACTCAGAACCATGAAGAAAGGGAATATTCCAGTGAATGAAAAGAAATATATTGGCAGCTCAAACCACACTTAGTTCAAACACAAGGTGATTTTCTGACCATGTTAAAAGGCTCATTTGACAGAATTTGGCGGGCTTCTCTCAAAATGCAAGAATATGTTACAGGGAAAGGAAAGAGAGATTTTCTTAGTGATTTAACGGGATAAGGGCTCAAAATATGTGGCAAGTACTACACACTACTCATCTTCTCAACAGCTAACATAGGCAATGCTCTATATTTGAAATAATGTGAAATAAATAACACATTCTCTGACTTTATCAGAGATAGACCAAGTTAGGAGCTCCTTCAGCAATGAATCATGGAACAGATTTTATTCATTAAATATTTTGAATAATAGTAAATATAGGTTACTGGTGATGCAAAGGATATTTACAGTATCATGCATTTAAAAAAAGAATCACTTTGAATAGTTGCATGCAAGAAAGAGAATTAAACCCACAACATGAAACTTGGGATCTGATGACAAGAATTCCTATTGCAGACTCTGAGACTCTCAGCACTAAATGATGAAAAATAATGAAACAACCCTACTAATTAACTACAAAACACTTAGGAACCATGGTGAGATTAAAAGGTTAAAAAGGCAATACAACACTGGGCTGTTGCACAGATGCATATGGGGAAAGTTTCATGACACTGAACAGGATAGAATGTTTGGGCAGTTTTGTTTTCATTTACTAAAAATACCTTCCAATTACAGCAGGTGCACTGAACAGCAGCTAGAGCAGTGCCAAGTTTACCATATCAAACAGGCAAAGTGGATGTGGCATGTTTAGCCTAGCAAAATAAAGGCTGGGGAAGAGTTTTGGAAATAAGATGCTATCACTGCAATGGACACAGTACAAGAATAGAGGAGTATAAGATGCTCATGTGTAATGTAGGCTGGTAATCAGGAGGCTCAGCCATAGGAGGGATCATCTTTGGGAAAGTAGCAGAGGTGAAAATGATAAAAAAGCCCTTAATTTGTTTATGATTACAGAAGCCGGTGTTAGCAGAGGACTGGCCTATGTTTGAAAGAAAGTAAGTAACAGTAAGCAGTACTTGGAAAATGCACCAGAAAGTGAATTGCCAACACTAAATGACAGCACACACATTGACATTTCAGGCATGATCTTTGCCTCAATGAAATCCTACTGGAGCAAGACTGAATCCTAACAGTAGGACCAGCTAACACTAACCAGCATTAGTTCGCACTATTATTTTCTGGAAATATGTTCAAGGAGCTAAAAGCCAGAGTTTCATCTGGGTACTTAGCAGTCATTTCTGCCTGTCAGATCCATCTCCTGAAACACATGCTACCAAAAAGGCAAGTTTCATTAGCTGTGCCAATTCTGCACTCATGAGTAAATGTGCAATGTGGTGTACAGGAATTTACCAGCATGACCCCCATTAATAGTAATGCTAGTCATGTAACTGAGTTCCTGCTCATGGAGCTGAAAATTTACCTTTCGCTGCCTAACCCTAAAGGCTGCCTTTTCAGTTAGTGCTTCTCCAGAAAGAAGCTGGGATTCAAATTTCAAAGACCACATGCTGTAACACTGAGCAGCAAGAAGAGGTATCAAACAGTGCCAGAGAGAGAACTTGGTCTCCCTTAAATAAACTATGAAAGAAACGGAGTATTCCGGGACTCAAATGGAAGGAAGAAAAAGCAGCCCTGAGTGCTGCAGTGTTTTATTACCATCACAAAGTGATTCTTCAAACATTCAGTGCACCCCATAATGAAATTAATTTTGCTTGTTATACTGACTCTTATGTTTTCATGTTATAGTCACATATAGGGTCACTTGGAGAAGAGAAACAAACAGTCCTGCCTCAGGATCCACATGTGACAGCATAAATCCCCTACCTTTTTCTCATCTGTAAACCAAGATGAACCATATTTATGTTCCTCAAATGATAGCAATTAGTACCTAAAACTGTAAACAATGTAATGAAACTTAACTTTGCCTCATTGAGCTTTCATGAAGATTAGTGGTTCTGATCTACAAATGACAATCTCCCATCTCATGTCTAACCCATGACATTCACCCTTGCCCAGAGAGAGTCACAGGCAAAATGTTACTACAGGAATGACAGCCTCCTAGGATGACTTTTGAAAATTGTGGCTGCCTTTCTGACCATAGCAGAGATAACAGTGAGACTCATCTACTCTCCTCAGCGGTGACCTGGAGGAGTGACCTTCTCGAGCTGCAAGGGGGTATGGAACTCCCTTTGGCCACCTGTAGTGACTTCCTCAGGTCGCAGAGAGAAAACACCACTGTGGAGGTATTTTACTAGTGATGTCAAATCCGATTTCCATGAAACCCAGTTACAGAGCAATATCTGGACTTCTCCCCATAAATTTAACAGCAAGAAAGACATGTAGATTCTCCCAGGTGAAAAACCCTGAGAAGCCTAATCTGTCAACTTGTGTTTTATAAAGGGAGACCAGATAGAGGAGAGAGGGTCATCAAAACACATTTGTTCATAATTTGCAAATCTACTGCACAAATCCACTCTGATTCCACTTAGAACATCAGATGTGGATATTCTCATGTATCTCAGTTTCATTCGGATTCTCTATTATGTTTAAGTAAATATTTAAACTGCAAGAGCCCACACAGTTACTTATTAAAGACACAGCTGGTGTAACGATGCACAGTGAATGGAAAAGACACACAGATCAAGGGACAATGGGAGCCCTTGTCCTAAACACTTAACCGTTGTATTTTACATCATATGTCCTACTGTTTCCAAAAGTGAGGATGCAAAATTGTTGGAGAGGCTTAAGCAAGTAGTCCAATCTTTGGCAGACTTATTTTAAAGTAAACCAGACTAGATAGTGTCTGTACATGTAATAGTAATACTACAAAGTTCAAATGTTTGTTTAGTCAATCAGCAGCAGTAGTGACACTCAGATTCCTGGATCTCACTCTTTTATTAGGTAATCTGCAAGATAATAGTCTTTTCCAGAGGTCTCACAAACATTTCCTCCACCAGAAAACTTTTTCCCAACTTCCATTCTTAGATAAAAACTTGCCACTTGACTTCTCTCACAGATGGAAAGAGGGAGAGTGGTTTTGGTCAGCCATCAGAGCCTGCTCCAACGTAATGGATATTTCCTGAGCTCAGACTGAAAGCTGTCCTCTCCAGCCCAAACCTCGGCCAGGAGGTCTTCTGCCTCCTTTAGCCACCCCATTGAGTCTTTTGAAGGAGCTGAGGAGATGATTCAGCAGCAGACTGTACGTATGGCCAAGACTTAAAGGATGCAAACCAGGATTGCTTGCAGATGAGACACAATCTACCTCGTTACACTTGGCACCAGGAGGAGACCTATTTTTGTGGGGGTCATATGTTGCATATTGTAAACTCTGCATTTGCTCAGTTCACTGTACACATTAAAAATCTATTTATTTTAGAAAATCAGTATTTTAGCAAAATGCTGTGCATGGCATAACTTAATATTCAGAGCTTGACTTGTTTGTCTTTTTAATAACAGCAAATGTGTAAGAAGAAAAGCCATCCTGAAGTCAGTGCCAGCCTTTCAGTGATTCCAAGAGTTTGCTTACCAGACAGTAAGTTACCCGTCTGTTTTTGTTAATTAGTAGCTAATGATTTATTGACTGTTTGGAGTGGTTAAAGGTTAAAAAGAATCTGTTTCCTAGTTATTTTTTTTAATACACTCCTCCGCATTGTTAATGTGCTGGTTCCGACCCCACTGCCCCGAAAAGTGCTGGGTGGAAAATGCTGTATATTCATACTTTCTGGGGCTCTCTGCTTTCTAACGCTTCCAGCTACAGTAATAATGGGAGAAAATGGAGAAACTGGCACTGGGTCCTGCTGGAGGCTGCTGCTGGGGCTCCAGCCACTGCAGGGTCCCCCCTGCCCGGCTCCCTGGTGCTCATTAGGCCGCCCGCCAGCCGCCCCGGCTGCTTCGTTAACCCGCCGGCCTCTGCTCCGCGGTCTGATGTGGGGAAGTGAGGAACCCTTGTGATTCCCAGGCGATGCTGTGCTGCTTCAGTGGTCAAAAAGCTCATTAAGAGCCCACGGCGGCAGCGGTCTCCCTGGACAAGCTGCTGGAGCCTGGCCCCCCGCAAGGAAAATAAACAAATAAACAGGAAAAAATAAACAGGGAAAGCATACTGCTTGCAGTCCTTGGGGAGAGACCAAGAAGTGCCAGAGGAGCTTAGCATGGACTTGCAGACCACTCTGATCAATCAGAAAACTCCAAATTAGACCAGATTGCAGAAACCACTAATGTTAATCTTTGTTTTCTAGAGTTTCCCCTTACAGATTTCCACAACACCCTTAAAATAGGCAGTGTGAAGAACAGATCCTGATTAGTCACCAGGGAAAGGCAGGACAAGTCATTTCACATAACCCCCTTACTCCTTTGATGTATGTATCCCCTTTATTCACTGAATATTTTAATGGCATTTCTTTATACAAATTTGGCTCAAGTCTGTACAGAAACATGAGAGCCTGTGACAGTGAAAAGGAAAACCCAAGAGCTTCCCATCAGTGAGTCAAAAATGCAAATCCTGAAAAGCCACCAGACCAGTTCCTTTTCCTAGAGAAATGCCCTGCAACACCAATCATCAGGATCTGGGCTGGCCCACAAAGTCAAGCGAGTTTTACTGGCCTGATCTGTTATCTGCTTTAGGGCTGCATCCAGAGGCTAAACTTTGATATTCAAAGTAGGAGGCTTTCAGCATAGCTATGAGACCTGGCACCAGTGAATGGCACTGCCCAAATTGCTGCTGCTCCTCCAGTGGAGCAGAGATGGGGAGCAGCCCCTCCTGTCACAACATGTGGCAATGGAACACAGCAGGGCTGTGAAAAGCCATGGTTACACAGGCATGGCATCCAGATATGCTCCTTGCCTCCACAGTGTGACCAGTATCTTCACAAATATCATCCAGCTACTGCAAAGGGTATATTCTCAGTTTTGACTAATTTTGGCAGGGGCTGCTGTAGCGCTGATGGGAGGAATGAGTTTTTGCTGTCTGCAAATTGAGGAAATTTTATCATCAAATGTGTATTCCCAGATGCTTCTCAGCTCTTTGATGCTGAATCAGTGACACAAGAAGACAGACCTGTTCTGGCTGTCAAGAGACCATTCTCTCTCTTCAAGACAACATTCAGTTTTCCATGTGGGAGACAGTACTCACCACAGCGCTCTGCTGCTGTGGGTGCCCTTGTCCTCCCTCTGCAGCCCTCTCCTCTCTGATCTGCCCCTGTGGCTGATGTCTGTTCTCCCTGACCTCTCCTGCCCTCTGAACCCTTCTTCTGCCTATTTTGCTGGCTACCTCTCTTTCTACCAACAAGGATGTTCTCCAGCACCCTTGGAGAACTGGGAAAGAAGAACATGTGAAGGATGCTGGAAGACCCTCCTTGTTCTCCTTCACCTGCTGTCCTCTCCCAGTTCACTAAACCCTTCTCCCTTTGCCATTTGTCTGTATCCATCCGCCACAGTACCACTCTCAAATATTTTTGGCTTTATATAAATTTTGTATGTTCTATGACATATTTTTGCATCCAGAATGTGAACGTTGCTGCTCTCAGAGTCCAAGAAATACCTTTGACACTTATGCACTTATGCAACTAACTCCTTCCTGGACAAATCCCTGGTGACACCTTGCCAAGCAAGCTGGTTAGTGTGGGCAATGGAGTCACATTTCAGCCGATAAAACCCAGGAATCCACACTTTTCTATGGGCTCCCTCCCTGCCCCCATGGCTGGATCTTTGTGAGGGTCCCCTGGCACACACAGACTTCTGCAAGGCCAGGTAACTGCAAAGTGCTGCTTCCTCTAACTACTCAGATACAAAATACCTGAAAAGTTACTGCAAATCAGTGAGCTACTGTAATTTACTACATGATTTAATGGAGATAACAGCGCACTTCAAAGAACATGCACCAAATTCCTGAAGTGCCATTTCAATTACTCTGCTGGCTTTGAGCAAGGCCTTGCCAGGATGGGCTGCACAGCACAACCTTCAAGCAGTGTCCTCAGGGCCTTAGGGTGAGCCAAGAGTCATTCAGATTCTGCCAGATCTCATGGAGGTCCCTCACATCTCCCTAGCCTTCCGAAGGAGGTGAAAATCACCATTTTGGGAGGTGCCATTAAATGTCTTCGGATTTTTGCATCAAAGAGGTGTCAGATGGCTTGAGTGAACTGGGCTCAAAGAGCATCGCTGGGTGCCAGGTTCCCCAGGGTGACCCGAGAGCCCTACACCAGGAGGAAAAGCCACACAGCTGACACCCAGCTCAGGGGTGGGTTGGGCACAGACCTAGATGGTCACACGAGTTAAGCCTTTAGAACCTGGGTGATGTGAAAAGAGTAAGTACTGAACAGCCTTGCCAAAGACGAGGCTTCCAAAAGAGCAGGGACTCAGGCTGGTTTTGCCAACACATGGTCCCTTACTGTGCGGATGTTTTCTGAGAAGTTACTGTTTGTGCTTGCATATAAAATCACCACCTCAACTACCAGTGTTTTCAGGTGGTGTTTGCAAACCGTGAGAGCAACAGTTCCAAAAGCAGGAGGGGGAGAGAACAAGCCAGGCACTGGGTACACGATTTCCCTCCCTTCCCGAGTCGCAGGAGAGATTTCTCAAAGCTGTCACTGAGAGCTGAGCTACTCAGTGCTGGGGAGCAGGTCACACCTTACATCTCAATGACCTCCAAATGACTTTCACTGCTTTACACTTTAATTTCCCGAGACGCAGTTAGAGGTGAGTTATTTGTTATTTTGTGTCGAGACAATGGAATGTCGTTACACAGCCAAATCCTGATTTCCTTTCCCAGATATCAATCACTTCACACTTACCCTCTACCACAAAAAAAAAAAAGCAAACAAAACACCAACAAAAACAATTACTACTAATTGAAATATCGGTGAAATTGCAGGGAGGGGCTTTTAAAGTCCAGACTCACATGTGCCTGTTCCGCAAGGGCAGATCAGCTGCCCACCACCCACCGCTTTACACCCAGTAACACCTGCAAGGGCTCCACAACCAGCTAGAGCAAGAAAAAGTAAATATTAGCCAGACAGCCCTCCAGTGCTTTTCAGGAGATGTTAGGAATGTAAATGGTTGCCATAGGCCAGACCAAAGTCCCACTGAGGGAGTGGTAGATGCTGTGGAAGTGTGCAAGAACAGAGCAAATGTGCAGCAACATTTCTCTCCTGGCTCTAGGCTTTCCACCTGCAATACTGCAGGCTGGAGCTCAAGACGGGTTTTCACAGGATTCTGTCACATTTTTTGGATGGATGGGACTCATGTTCTCATCTAATCAGTCTTGTGCTTTATACAGCCAAAGAGCATCACCCAGTCATCCTGCTCAATAACATAGCTTGCACCCAAGTGAAAATTTTCCTTTAGAAAGGGAAATACTGACTTGATTTAAAGATTTCAAGGGACAGCAGGACCATCAGAACTCTGGGCAGGTACATTAATTCTAATCAGAATCTGTCAAGGTTCAGTTTCTATACAGCAAATCTATGCTCTTATCTAGAGGAGGATTTTCATTGATGATCCTTTGCATTTGGGTGGAAAAGGATGAATCTGACCTCAGCAAGGATGTGAGTGTCTGAATCATGAGCCAGAAAGGCAGGATGTGACTCATAAACAGAACTATTTTTTCTGAGATTACCTTTTCTCATGGCATTTTAAAAATTGAGTTCTGAGCATGTGAGAAATGACATCTTTTGCATTCAGACACAAAGAACACATTTTATGTGTTTGACTAGAACAACATTCTGAACTTTAAACGTAAAATGTGGAATACATTCAGTAATAAAAAATCTAATTTTTTTCCTTCCTCTAGATGCTTGTAATTTTAATTGCTAGGGTTTTTTTAAATGGCCATGCCCAGTAGCACCAAAAATACATAGTACAGATAAGTAATACAAACGCATAGCTACAAATTCCTCATACCCTCATATTGTCCATGTGCCTCCAGCACTACCTACAGCATCTTTCACCAGTATACAAGCCTACCAAAAAGCACAATAATCTGCTGATACAGCAACTTCTGTTCTTGTAAGAAAGTTGTGAAAAAACTGTCATAACCTGCTTCTGGCTAGCCATCTTGGAAATCCAGTCAAATTTCCTTACCCTCTTGGGTTGAGAAGTAAATTAAACATGCATGTCTCTCAGGATGCTGCTTAAAAATTTTGGTTGTCACTAGAAAAGAAAGTGACTTTGATACTTGAGATGCTTTTTTTCTTGTAAAGCTGAAGAAACCCTGGTAACTTTCTCTGTGAAGAAGAACCCCCCAATTACACGGGTAAGTACAGCTAAGTCCTCAAAAACCTGAGCTAATGAATTGACTGTGGTTATGCTCCCTGTGGTTTTGGTGTCCTGCAAGCTTCCCTGTGCATAAACTGTGGCAGAACTTTTGATCCCATGAAAATGCCGTAGAAGGAAAGGCATCCAGCACAAATTGATGATCTGGTGACGTGTACCATCCACGCTCTGCTGGAAGTTAGCACCGTCCACCACCACCTCCTCACTGCAACACCACTGACCTCTAGACCCAGCTGTACATTCCACTATTAAACAATTCACAATGAGATGGGTGATAGGGAAACGATAAAGTTGGAAAAAATATGGTTAAATCTCAAGTAAGAATACATGGTTTCTTTTAAGAGGAAGCACTACATTGTGACACACTTTCTGCCTTGCATGCTTAAGAGGGCCTTTAAAAGCTATATTGGCATTTCCTTGAAATATTTTGAATTTAGATTTTGAAATGCCACAAAATTATGTTTCTTTCTGGAAAAATATGCCCAGAGAAGTAGGTTGCTCCTAACTGAATAACATTTTCAGTATTTCCAGTACCTCCCCACCTCCACAGTTTGCTCGACATGGCAATTACTGTTCTGCATTTTTCTTTATCAGACAACGCCAAGCAGTGCTGGAGCAGGTCTGTGTCGATCACAAATGCTGTAAACACAGCAAGTCAATCTGAGCCAGCAAAATCCAAACTCTGGCAGTGCCCACATCTGATCAACAGTGGCATTACCATAATCTTCAACAACTGCATTGTTTATATAGAAAATCTCCCTCAATCCCTTAACAAATTAGTTTGGAAGCCACCATGAGGATTAATTTCAAAAACTCTCCCTCAGATCACAATTACATCTGCTTAGATGTCACCAGTGATAGACATTTGCATAATTTGCACCAGTGACAGACATTTGCATAAGTCATACCCAACATTTATTAATAGTTGTTTTTCCAGTTATTTGACTTCTGTTGGGGTCTGTCTTTTCCAACCAAGTTACAAAACTCAGCACTCATCTGGGCAACCCTGCTCTGGCATGAGAGGTGCTCCCCAGCACAAGGGGTAATACCTAATACCAGAATCTAAGAATTTAATTGCCAACCACTTTTCCTGACTGTTCAGATTAAGAAGTAAATGATACTGGGTGGTGTCCTGGATACTGTGAGGGCAATGTCTTTCACCCAGGGTCCAATGACTAAAGTTATGCCTAGCTGGTGGCAGCAATGTGGCTTTTCTCCAAGGAGCCGGCAATCCCTATTCAGCTGCAGGCATGTGCCTGCCTCATAAATCACCCGCAGTGCTGGCAGCCTCCTTGGCAGGCTCAGCAGGGAGACCAAGAGCTGAGCAAACAAGGTGTTTGTGCTGGAATGCTCGCACGAGGTGGGAGTGGGGTAGCAGAGGGAAGCCTGTGCTGAGCCACTGCGTGATGCTGCCTGTTGGTCCTGGGGCAACAGGGTGCTGAGAATCCAGAATTTCTAAAAAGAATTGGTTCCCTTTACAGGAAAGAAAGCAGTAACCAGTGCCATCCATATCTTTTGGCACAATTGTCATAATCTGAGTTTCACTACAATGTTGTAGTGAAAGGCACTCTGTCTTTTTTTTTCCAAGGCAAAGTGGCTAAATCAATTGTCAGTCCTGGATACAGAATATTATTTCCATACCAGGCAAATTTGCCATCATCAGAGAGGGTCTGTGTTTTCAGAAGGAAACGAGATACCCTATCTGTCAGCTCCAAAGGCACCTCGTGCAGGGGCACGTGTGCCAGAGCCAGCAGGGTCTGTGCTCGTCTCTGCAGCAGACCGTCAGAGGTTGCTGCACTCATCCCATCCTATTCAAAACAAATTGCTACATTAACCTCTCCAACACAGACCTGCACACTCCCGCTGCCTGTGACTGCCTGTGCCACTTGTGTTTATGCCCTTGGATTAAAAGGCACATCCTGCCCGCCCACGGCAGGGGATTGCAAGCGGCCACCAGGCTGCAGTTGCCCACAGCTACACCAGCACACAGCCCTGTAGATCTTGATTTTTGGAGTATGATTGTGTCAGCCACCCTGCTGACTGGTGGCTGCATGAAACTTGGTCCCAGCTGGCTCTTGGGTGGGAGAACAGGGGTGGACCCGAGTTTTTAAAAGAGAAGTTTTGCATACACATGCTCAAGTTGTTCAGCAGTGCTCTGCCTCTGGCCACTGTTAGGCAGTTGTGTGACACAGGCTCCCAGAATCAAAACAGAGGCTCTAGTAAAACAAAGGCAGTTATGAATATTAGAGATTTGCTGTAAAGATAATCCTAAAGATAATTCTGCCAACGAGTGGCAGACAGAACATGTGCAAGAAATAGAGGAGTTGTATAGGACTGTACTTTGCAACTAATTGATTTTTCTGCTTAATTTAGAAAACAAGGAGATGAATCCTCAGCTCCCCAGAAATACAAAAACTCAGCAAACCCCAAATCCAACAACCTTCCCTTTACATATCCAAGCTTGCCAGGTAAATATTGCATTTTTAATCTCAAGGTCTTTCCTACTTACAGGGGAATTAGAGCAAGTCCATTATAGAAAGTCTTTATCTGCTGAACCCAGGCCTGTTGTAAAGTGCTTATTTCTTGCTTAGTATCATTGTTTAACCCCAGCAAGCAGCTAAGCCCCACGCAGCTGCTTGCTCTCTTTCCCCACAATAGGATGAGGGAGAGAATCGGAAAGGTAAAAGTGAGAAAACTTGTGGGTTGAGATAAAGACAGTTTAATAGGTAAAGCACAGGCTGTGCACACATGCAAAGCAAAACAAGGAATTCATTCACCACTTCCCACGGCCAGGAAGGTGTTCAGTCATCCTCAGGAAAGCAGGGCTCTGTCACGCACAATGGTGTCTTGGGAAGACAAATGTCATCACTGTGACCATCCCTGCATTCCTTCTTCTTCCTTCAATCATATGGCATGGGGTACCCCTCTGGTCAGCTGTCCTGCCTGTCCCCTCCCAACTCCTTGTACACCCCAGCCTCCTCACTGGTGGGGCAGTCTAAGGAGTAGAAAAGGCCCTGACTCTGTGTAAGCCCTACTCAGCAGCAACTCAAACATCCCTGTGGTACCAACACTGCTTTCAGCACAAATACGAAACAGAGCCCATATTAGCTACTATGAAGAAAGTTAACTTTACCCCAGCCAAACCCAGTACTTTTGGGCATGACAAAAATTGCACATGGAGGTGACGAGTGTAGATAGAATGAAGGTGGGTGGTTCAGAGCAGACTTGAAGATGCTTTTTGTTTTAACTTTAAGAGCATTGACAGATACTATCTTCAGGCATACTCTCAATTTATGCCTCTTTGGACATCTACATTCACAGAACTTCCATACGACATTCCTTTTTCTGAACACCATATTGCCTGACTAGCTACAGGAACAGCATCAAATGAACTCCTGTCCTGGCCTGGGATTGCTTTTTTTCTTCCTGACTTTTCCTCCATGATCCTGCCTTCCTTCCACTTTATCCTGAGTCCTGAGGAAGTGCAGATAGGATCTGTTTCTCTGTTGCGAACACCTTCATCCCAAGTCTACCTGAGCTGGCAGCAGTCCCAAATCCACATCATTCTCCAGACCCGCAGCTGCCCATAGCTTCATCTGGATCACAGCAAGGCACATAAGCTCCGTCCAAGTGCTGGAGAGCCACTGCTCAGATGGCATGAACAAATGGGGCTCACTGAGGTGTCCTGGATATGGAAGGAGTTGGTTTTACCCAGATATAGGCTACCCCTGGCATCAACAGCCAGTCTGTGGGCACTACTAGTGATCCACAGTATGGAGGATTTGTGGATGCAGACTTCAAAAAATAAGCTCTGCTGGCACCACAGCACAGCTGTAGGGGCATGGGTAAATAACCCTTTCAACCAGCTTTGGCCCAGGAACCCACAGGCATGGGAGAAAGCTGCCTTCCCGCCCACTTGCTCGCCTGCTGAGCAAGCACAAGGGGAGAGCTGCAGCATCCACCCCAGGTATGGAAAATGAAATACAGTGCAGGACTTGGCACTGAAACACAGGGTGTTTTGGCACCTGTAAACAGCTTTCAGACAGTGCATAAGGGATAAAACCTCCATGAGATGGGAAGGTACTGACAAATTCTAGTGCATGAGTGGCATTTAGGGCTGAGAGCTAAATCTCTATAGTATTAGCTCAGTCTTCAGTGATATTCAAGCTGCAGCTTGCCCCAGATGAAGGCCAGCTAACTCAAGAGAAACCATCACTTACCACAGGCAGGAGACTTTTGAATTAATATGTGAGTCTAATTGAGAGCAATGCACCTCCTGTTCTTTGACTTCACAACACACCAAAGATCAACCCTAAGCAGCCCTCACTTCTTTCAAGTTTATCTCTAAGTGTTTAGAGAATTTGCCTCTTTTCTCCAGCAGCTGTCTTCAGGCTAAGCGTAGGTCTGTGTTCTGCCGGGTGGGAAGCACACAGGGATGAGAATCAGCAGGTCCCTACTAACTGTAACCACTCTGAAGGGGTGGGCTACTCCCACAACAACCAAGTATCTGAAACAAAAACCATGGCACTCCTCAGTCAAAGACATTCAAGGAGGGAGAGAAAGAACAGCAGCTTACTATTGATTATCAGATATGAGAAGAAACCTCATCCCAATTATGGAAAAAGAGTAATATTTGTCCTGAATTGCTCATCCTAGGAGACTGCAGGCTCAAGAGACCAGTACAGTGGAGACTCTCTCCTAGGCACCCATAATTTTAAACCTCCTGACCATGGGAGTGGATGCCACTACACACACTGCCCGGTCTTACAGTTGTTACTTTTGTGAGTCATTCTGTGAGTCATTCAGGGCTTTGTTCATCCTGTTCCCCAGAATTACTGCACTGCACATCAGACACTCAGTGATAGCTTGTTTCTATATGCCCTTCTCAGATTTTCTGTCATTGAGGTTAAATTATCCTGTGCTCCCTTAAAGCGATGCAGAAGGACCTTCTGCCTACAGAACAGTAACAGTAATCCTTAAGCAACTCTGATGTCATATATGTATAAGTAACACATAATATACAGAACATATAAATACAAATATACAGGTACATGCCCTCTATAATTAAAGGAACATGTCCATACTCAAAACATTTTTATGTTGTGCCAAATTATGAATTCTACCCTGGGGTAATGAGTCAGGTAAAACATTAACATAAGTTTGATGGTATATCTCAAATTCTGAACAAAACTGTGTTTCCAACAGAAGTTTGGGAGAGTAGCTTGAAGTTTTCATTTAATTAAAAACACCACTCACTACTGGACTCAGTAAAATCTGCTGTTCCAAGTACTACCTACAATCATACATGATCCTGTACGTGCAATGAATGCCAGACAGTTCATGAGATGTCACTGGTACTGAGCATCACTGCCATCAAACATGGGTTTCCTCCTATTCCAAACAAGTGGCTAAACAAGCTAAACAAGCGTGGCTAAATCTGGTGACTGTCACTCATGCTGGCAGGCTCAGGAGAGCTAAATGGTGAGGATGAATCTCCTTCAGAGGCTGACTATATTCTCACCATGTGAAAAGGAAGTATAGTACCAAGGCAAACAGGGCAGCTGACATTGCTGCTGCCCCTTACACCAGCTATCCTGTGAACCAGCAGCAGGCTCTTTCTACTATTTTTAATCAGTTTTATTTGCCAGGATGAAATCTTCCCCCTCCTCCCACCTTTCCTTCCAAAATCATTTTTTAAATTCCATTTCTTCTAAATTTCTTATCAGTATATACACCTCTTGAGAAAGCAGGTCACCCATGGGTTACCTTTAATTCAATACCTCCTGTTGATTTTAATGGCTGCAAGATCAGTGTCTGGCCAAATAATGTGTTTGAGCTATCAGAGTCAGCGAGTGGCTTTCCTCCGTCTCCCGCCAGCTGACAGCAAACATCTATAATGGCAAGTAACAGGTAAACTGACAAATTGCTACTGCTAAGCTGACAAACTTCTGATATATAACTGAAACTAGATAATGGTTATAAAACACTCCTAGTTCACTTCTGCTCTCTTATAACTTCTAATTCCTCCCTCTTGGTGTCTTCCCTTCCAGAAATTCAATACAGAACCAACACTTAGTACAAGTTCCATGTGCTTCCGTCAGGCACTTCCACTGAAACCAAGTGTGTCAGCTGGTTTCCTCCAATGTAGGGAGCATCCATTTCCATCACTACACAATAAATGAAATGACATTGCTTCCCTTCCTCTGATACAATCTGTTTTCTTACTGCAATGTTTTACAGTGCTGGCACATACCAGGACTGGTAAGAAAGCATCAAATGCTTGAGCTGACAGAGAGCTGGTTTGATGCCTTTCTGCAAACACAGTGGAGCAAATCCAGCTCTGGACTTACCTTTTACTGATGAGGCTCCAGTGTTTGACCCCAAGTGGAAGGGGACCTTCATTGTATGGAGCTAATCCTAAACCATCATTTTTCAACAACATTAAGTTGTTGTTGAACATTACCAAGCACATCACTTCTGAGCTAAGTACAGAAAATAATTTAAAGGAGTCATTTCTACACTTGCTTCTTGTTTCATTACAGTTATTAGCAAACTGACTTTGTGCAGGGTGACTTTGCACATCACCAGGATGTGAGTGCTAAGAAAATAACTGCTGGTGAATTTTTTTAATGCAAGACAGACAAATCAATAAATTGGATCTCTGTGGATATCTGGGATGATGATTATGCATTTCCCATGGACAACACGGGCAACAGATGTCTAAAAAAGGAGCAAAGACCAGAAGCTCCCCAGGCAAACAGCAGAACAGAAAAAGGGGCAAGGAGCCCCAAAGGCATGCTGGTAGAGGCAGCCCCCGTGGCCCCGCTGCCAGGGATGGAGTGTTGCTGCAAAATGCCAGAAAGAGACAGAGGCAGACAGGAGGGAGGAGAGTCCAGAAGGGTGTGGAAGTGAGGATCAAACATGAGCTGGAGACAGGGAGGAGGGAGACAGCTCAGGGGAGCTCCGCCTGCTCAGAAAGGTTGTGCAGTGTCTGAGCAGAACAAAGGGGCTGTGTAGCCTTGAGATGATGAACTGACACTGCAGTAGGATTTTGGAAGAGTGGAAGGATGCAGTACCTGCAAAATAATATGTGTGCATAATTTAAGGAGACTCATGAGTTTTGGTACTCAGTTATTCAAAACATCTCAACCGTGTCAAGTTTAGACACAGCATCCCATGTATCTTGGCACAGCTCAAGTCCCTAAATTATCCCTGTCTTTTCAACTTCCTCACAGGAACTTTACTTCTAGCTGTTACAACATGAAGTAGCCAAGAAACTGCTTTACAAACAAATACCAGCTGAGTCCACGGCTTAACCCTGGGGCAGGGTGCGGGGGCAGCCCGGCGGGCAGGGCTGCAGAGCTGCCTCCAGCTGTCACTGCCCTGAAGCACCCGCTCCCTCCTTCACTACAGAGAGCTGGTGCATCATATGCAATTCTCAGACGTGCTGGGAAGTCCTGAGAGCACACTGAATACATGCTGGTGAGCATATCCTACTTGTGCCATTTACTTAATATTGTGGGCTGCCCCCTTCAGCCCAAATTTAACCATTCTGCAATAAATACTGCTAAGGGGAAGGTGATGACCTCGGTCTCTCACACGGACAGCAAAGGGCACGGTGCTGCTCTCCACACAGTGACCCTGCTTTTCATCACTTTCATGTCATGCAAGTGGCAAAGGCAGTGAAGTCAGCAGTGTTTCCTGGTGTTTCCCTCTGCTCTCCCTCTCTTCCCTGAATCTCCTCCTATTCAGTGGAGACTGGCTCATTCCACTTCAAAAAACTGGGCAGAAGGAGGAAATGATGACAGGACACACGTGTTAACAAGGAGAAAACGCCAGCTGCTAACATGGCTCACCTACCAGTCTCCTTGAACTGCAGCAAGCCCTGAAAATGAGGCAGGGGTTTATTTTTAACATCTGTGTCAGATCTCTTTGCCTTTTAAAGAGTGTCTTTCTGGTGCTTGGGCCCCTTATCTGCTCAGTGGCACTTCAGAGAGCTGCTCCAGCGGCTCTTCCTGCAGCTGTGCCCAGGAGCCTGAAAGCTGGAGTGTCCCTCCACTGCCTCAGCAAGTGCTGTTCACTCTGCTAGAGTGATCCACTAAGAAATATGTACATGTGGAAACAGGGCATATTGCAGACTGTGAGGAAAAGCTTCACCGTGTACACAGATGCATGCATGGCAACACACCAAGTTTCGCTTCTATTTCTCTGGGCTCCAGATAGTAGAAAGTATATTATGTATATTAAGCACAAAACTTAATTATGTTTTAAAATTTTATTTTAAAAATATTAAATACTAATAAAAAGCTTTTCATTGCCTCGATAGAATATCCTTAGGCTAGGAGATCCTATCCAGGAGTCAAAATAAAATTTTAATCCTCCCATTCAAACTGCCACACAAACTGTGATGAAAGGATGCAGCACTGGGAAATAAAGAACTTGCTGATTATATTAATCCTTCATCTTCCATTCAGCTTCCTACACCAGTATCCTGTTTCCTTTTTAACAGCCAACAATGCTTCTCTATTTCCTTACGTGATCCCCCATAATGCTATCATGTCAGACTTAAAAGCAATGCTTCTTAGTCACTAAATGAATTCTCTAATTTTGTTATGGCTTATAGAAGATCTCTGACATCTACCTCTAAACAGTGACACTGTGCACTATAAAAGCCTGCTTTCTGGTTCATCACGAAATGGCTGCTTTGCACAGAGAGCCTGCAATCCTTTTAGTTCAGTCAGACTGACCCTGTGACCAAGTGACAGTGACCAAGGGTGCAGCTGAGGGACAGAGACCCCAGAGCCCACCTCTGAGTACCATGGACTGCGTGTAGTGATATTTTTTGCATTTCTTTTGTGTATCCTTTTATATAGAGACAAAAAATTACTTAGTAAGTCAGTGCTTTATTACTGAAAGGTGTGAACCATTTAATAATCATATTTTCCAAACCAGAGAAGCTAGTGCAAGCTAAACTTGTCATTTGACACAAGAAAAGACAGCTATAGGGAAGAATTTTCTTTGTTTCAGAAAATTCTACACTAATAATTGGTAGTTACTACACTGAAGGCTCCTGCATAGCACAATTCTTTATCAAGATACAAGTGAATCAGGTGGTTTAGATACACTGAAACTTGTAACAGTTTAAAACACTGAAAATGAAAATAGGAGTACTTCTGAAAAGGGTGTACTACATCTGGTTTTGCCTTCCTGGGTCAAAACTCAAAAGCCCAATGAGAGAATTTTTGTCCCAGACAAGGCAAGCAAGAGCAGTACCATTTGTGCAAAGCTGTACCAATGTGCCTGGTTAAATAAATAAAATTCGGGTTACCTGCATACGTCGGGTCAGAGCTAGATGACCCTCACCTCTGTTGCTGTATAAATAGTAGGGTCATCACCAACACAATCAGGCTTACCTTATTGTAGTACTGCACCTGCACCGAGTGCCACTGCCCGTCGCTGACCCCTCCCGCAATGAACGGTGCCACTGTAGTGGTTGTCTCCCCTGCAAAAACAGGCAGAGGGGAAAAATAAATTACCATCACGGCAAGAAACACAGAGAGACTCTCACTGGGCACAGGATGCAGCCACCTTGCTTCAGAGAGGAATTTGGATTTTGTCCTGCAAGACAATAAATATCCCCAGTTACTCTGGTGCACAAAAAACAGCTTCTTGCACATTTGGGTGAATTATGTTATTTTTTATCACAGTTCTGTAAAGCATGGTAGCATTGGGTAGACACAGCTGTTGCTGAAGTGATCAACTGAGGGAGAAATGTACATGAATTTTTCTGCATTTTTGCCAAAAGCACCCTTTGAGGTTTTTTTAGTATGATGAGTATTGTGACAGGATATTTTGTCAGGGAAGGGAAGCCTACTCCCTCTTAGAGCGGAGAAAGCAAAATTTAAAAGTACTCTAGTATAAAACCCATGGTAACCTTGGGCCCAGCAAAATTTTACCAGTGATTAATGAAATTATTGGCAGTCTTTTAGTATTTAAATTTGAAAGCAAGACTTTGCCATTGCAATTGGAAAGCTGAAGCTTTTAAGCCAGGACTGAATCAGCAGAACCAGTTCAGTAACCAGGCATATCTGTTTTGAGGTAGCAGCAAAATAAACATTCATGTTGAAAGTACATAATAGGCCTGGCACAGAGAAGGGATTGCTCGCTTTTGACTTTTTTTTTTTTAAACAGTTGGAAAATTCTACATAATAAACCACAGGAAAAGTAACTCCCCCCTGTAAGCTAACAAAGCTCATAGTATTGTCGAGCTTAAAACGTACTTTCAACTCTGTATTTGCAACAAATACCTAAGTGAAGCGTTATTCTTGTGTCCCCTACTCTCCTTTAACTCTCATCACATATATTTCTGTTATTTAAACAGTACATATTTCAGCTTAGCATGTATGACATCCTGCTGTGATGTTTTTTATCATATAGTGATAAAATCTGTACTAATAATTGGGCTTTTTATTCAGCTATCAAGTGTCTGCAAAAGGAAGATCACTGTTCTGCAATCCTTTTGCTTTGCTTTCTGTGAAAAAGTTGTTGCGACAGGTAATAAAGTGAGATCAGGTGTCCAAAACTTGTACTGTTCGTTAAAAGCCACTTAAAACTATAAAACATAAACCATTCTCCTTCCAAAGAAAATACCATTTGTAATGTGCAGGACCAGACCTGCTCTCAGGTGCAGCAGTGCAGATCTAAATTTAGTTTCATGTATCTTAAAGGAGTTCCTTCACATTTAAATGCATACAAGTGCAAGCAGAATTTATTTTTTTCCCATTCATCCTCAGGGTTACCTTCCAAGCAATTTTGATTCAAGTTTAGACAGGAGGAGCAGAGCTACAGAAGAAAGCACATCTCTCTGCAGCATGTTATTTCATTACACTAATCCATTCAGAAACCTGCCTTAAAATCTAATTTGGACAACCTTGAGGTAATAAAAGGGAAATGTAACCAGATCTCTTCAATCCAAAGGTCCCAGATAGGCACTTAAGCATCGCTGGTAAATCAGTGAGGTCACACAGGATTTACCATGGGGTTTGAGCGCAGCAGCCACCACTGGTGATGAGTGTGCAACACCAGTGTGGGCTGTGCTTCTGCTTCTATGGCTTTACTGCTTGCAGTGTTTTACCTTCCACAAAAATAAAACAGGAGTTGACTTGAGCCCCGATGTCTGCCCTGAATATGGGTAATGGGAAATAGCAGGATTATTTCCTGAATTGCGTGCCCAGTTCGGAGGTATAAACATCTCACTTGACCTACACATAACTCCATGTGACTTACAGGACAACAGCCCTTCCCAGATACTTGTTTTTGTCTCAGTGGAAAAATACCTTAAACTTGAGACAACCAGAGGTTGTCTGCACTACTGAGATTTCGTTAAGTCACCAAAGCCTTGCTGCCAAATGCACAGATCTACTCCTGGGAATATGTGCTGCCTGAACTTTGCGTGTCAGCCCTCCCCTCTCTCTTCTCCTACAAGCACCAGGAGACACTGGCTTAGTTCAAGTGCAGAAAGCAAGCAAATGCCAAAGCTGCCACTTGTTGTTTCCTGGCCCACTGTAGTGATGAGCAGGCAGCTAAGTTCTCCTAAATTTGTTGTTGTTTATGGCTTCTTCTAAGAGGAGGTGCTTCTCCTCTTAGTGCAGAAATGCATTCTAGTGACAGCACTGCTCCTCCCCAACCCCTAATGAATGGCAGGCAGTTTTCACTTCCGCTAGCTTTTCCTTTGGCTTGCATGGATTTTTTAGATAACATTTATGCACCTACGTTCCTCTGATGGTGTAGTGTAAACATGCACACACACACAACATTTATCACAGTGTGATAAAGTGAAGTCTCATTTAAGCAAACATTGGCTTGGGGGCCAACATTCAGGCTAGTGCCAATCTTTTATAGTACTCATAAACTCTGGCTTTTATAACTGATATGTTGACAAGCTCCTGCCTACGACCGTGAGTGTAATCACCACAAACCGCTACAATCTGGAGTACACCCGGCATCAGTTGTTCACTGTTCAACATCAGCCAGTCAATTAATGAGGCAGCAAATAGCCATATAAAATCACTGAAGTGCATTTCCAAACAGGTTGAGAGGATCTCCTGACCTCGAGCAGAAATGCTCGACTCAGGTGAGACCTCACCTGCAGAGAAGGTGAGCTGGATCTGCTCCTCAACGCTCTCCAGGGCAATGAAGTCGTGCTTCTCATTGAAACGCCCATTGTAGAGGAGGAGAGCGTTCCTCTCCCTGGTTGCAAACCTAGAACACAGAGACATGGAGTTAGTTTGTGCTTAACAGATTATGGATTATAGACTGATGGTCAAGTCACCCAGCAGAAAGACGGCATTGTGTTTAGCAGAAGAACAAGTCTTTGAATCAATCTTCAGACAGAAAATTGTAAAACTGAGGAGTCAGCCACAGGATAAATCTACTCTTTCACAATCAACAAGGCAAGCAGATAGAAATTACAGAAATCTACCCTGCAGAGATCTGCTGACCCTCACGAGGGCTAAAATTAGGCAGACACAAGATGCCACAGCAGTATCTGACACTTGCCAAACAGTAGCACTTACTACACTCTGCAAACAGTCTGATAGCTAGAAAGCATTTTCTCATCAAAGGCGGGATCCTTGCTGCCTGCTTGCTGTCTAAATGCTACAGGGTCCTAGGACAGTCATCAACAGGTTAAAAAAGCCTGATGGGGAGGTAAGGGGAAAGAAAGATAAGTGTTACTTTAATAACACCATGTAGGAAATCAGGGTTAGTCAATCAACAGATCAGTCAGTTGGAGGAAGGAAAATAAACACTTAAATCATTCCATTAAATCAGCAGCAATGGGTGCATTTTAGTTATATTTTTCTTGTGCTACTAATATGGGATGTATCTTTCTTGCAAAAAAAGGGGCAACCCCACTTTTTAAAAAGGCTTGTTGTTTTTTTTGTCAGCACAGAACTTTTTTTTCAAATTTCTGCTCGTTGTGAGTATTTTACAATTTTTAATTGAATTCTCTTATCTCTGGAGAGTTGCACACAGCTTTCATCCACTCAGAAATGCAAAAAAAATTATTACACTTTACATAAACATTTTTACAAAGATTAATATTAGATAATGAGAGAAAAAGAGAGAAACTATGGGAATTTCTTGCATTTCCCAATGGCAATTTAGTCTGATTTTGTATCTTGAACTTCAGGAAATATGCTTGATTTAAATTAACCCACTTTTCCTAAAAATGAATGAAATGCTGAACACAGCTAATGAAAACTGTCTTCCACGGACGTAAGAAGTTACTCTTGTGCCTGTCCTATCATGTTTAATAGCAAGACTCTCATGTGATGCAACAAAACCTGCATTCAGAGAATCTGAATGAAGCAGTATTTCAGAATACCAGGGTTGGTATTTGGAAGAAAAAGTTTCAAAGACAAAGAATATTGTTTACCAGAAGTTGTTTGTTAGACAAATGTATGTTGTGGATCACACTGAGCAAAGACCTTTCAGAATCTGAGCTACATGGAAATGGGAAATTTTATTCATATATTTTTTAATGTTTTTGAAAGATAATGAATTGTTCTGGTTCAAAAAACAGAAGTCAAAAATTTGATATTTCCTGTAAAATACAGATTTCAAACAATATGCATTATAGTCCATCAAAATATTAACTGTTTTGATTACTTTTAATCAGTTTTGATATACATATTTATTTCTAGCTTTGTTTATCATAATATAATATTATACAAGTAAAAGGCAAACTAAATTAATTACAACAATACCAGTGAAATATGCCAATATTATCAAAACATGGATTTAGTTTTCACTTTTCACCATCAAACGTTTCATCCAAAGGATGAAAAAAAATGTAAAACATTTCCCAAGACTATTTTTTATGTATAACTGCTTCATCCAAATATTTTGATCACATCTAGCCACAATATATATGAGCAAAGGAAATGGGAACAATACTAGTGATGCTTCTTCAGTGGGCAGGAAGACTTAGTACGATTAGCAACAACAGGAAGCTTAGTTCTGTTTGAATTTAGTTTCTCATATTCTTACAATTTCCTACCATAATTTTAAGTTTGAAACCATTTTTTATTAAACTATTACGTTATTAAGCCATTTTGTATACTTCTTTACTTTATCTTTGCTCCATTCTTTGTTCCACCAGTCCATTCAGTCCATTCTGGCCAGTTCCATTCTTTGCCACCAGTCAAAAGCAACTTTTGTATCATACTCATTGTTAAAAGCACTGCTGCTTTTGAACATGTCTGGTTATCACCCACCAGCTGGGGGAAAAAATACTGGTTTTTAATAGAAGGGATATATTTAATTTCACGACATAGGAAACAGAAGACTCTCTTAGAGAATTTTGCATAAGTAATGAGAAAACCTCTCCACTAACAGTGTCTCTTGGAGTGAAGGAGTAGTAAGTGTTGGAATTAAGTAAGGAAGATATATAATATTGGGAGCAAAGAGGTATGCATGGTCAGTAACCTAAATACTTTAAAAAACATTTTAGTTATGAGACTGGACAATGCACACATCCTGCTCTTTGCTAGGTGTGGGTCACAAATTACTTGACGCTGAGGGAAGTTGGACATCCTGGGATTTTACAAATGTTCCCAAATCACAAAATATGTTATGATAAATCATCATCATCATTAGCAGTCAAACTGCTAATTCTTGCTGATCCTCACATAATATTTTCCTCTTCCACTAATGGATAATAAAAGCCAAAGAAATAGCTAGTGTAAATAAAGGTGAACTTCAGGTGTGAAAAGCTAGATGTGTCACCATTCCAGACAGTGTGGGATGAACCTCATGATGGCCTAGAATTCTTATAGTCACACTGAGTGGACTAAGTGACTAAATATGCCATTGTGGTTCTAAAGGTGTTGAAGAAACCCTGGTGTAAGCACTACCTTTGTACAATACTTTGCTATTTCTCAATAACCCCTACACAGAGCATTTGAGTCATTTTAACTTGAAGCACCCTAAATGTCAAAGCTCTCTTTCCTAAAGCCTGAAAAATGACACCTCATAGCTGAGGGGACAAATCAGAGGTAGTGCAGGCAATTCATGCTGGCAGCCAGCCCAGACCACTCCTTTGTTTGCTCTCACTGTAGGTCTGAGAAATCCAACAGTCTTTTGCTGCTCAGTTTTACTGTGTACTTAGACCTGATGCTCTAAAACAATCTTCACAGGCACAACTCTCACTTGCCTCGGCTTGTGTGCAAACCATGTCTGTGCTTTCTGATTTAACCTAGATGTCAAGATCCCATAAAATTTCCACTTTAGGATTAAGGCAGATGAAAGATAAAATGATAGAATCATTAAATGATAGAAAGGTTTGGGTTGGAAGAGACCATAAAGACCACCTAGTTCCAACTCTCCTGCCATGGGATGGGACACCTTCCACTAGACCAGTTTGCTTCAAGTCCCATCCAGCCTGGCCTTGAACATTTACAGGCATGGGGCATTACTTACCTACATTAACAGCAGCATTACATGGGGAGTCTCTCTGGGATCTTAGTTCAGGAAAGTAAACTATGCTAAAGGACAGTACTGAAAAACTCCTGTAAAAAAGTGACCTGGCTCCTGACAGATGTGAAATATCAATTAATGGCTGGGTGCTGGAGGGGACATAAGCCTGAAGGTGTCCTCCCTGAGCACTTTCTCTGGACAGACACAGAAACAGGTCTGTCCTTGCAGCTGCTATCATACCTATTAAAAATTCCCCAGCCCTGCTCTTTGGGGTCAGGACTAACACATTATGTGTTGTTTACTCACAGTTAGCTGTGAGGGAAAACCAAAAGTCAATCCTGACTGGCTAAACCATGGGAAAGCTGCAAATCCACCCCCTCCCCAGAGAAGAGGCATGTGTGCACCTGGAGCTCTGGCTCCACACCAAGCAAGCCCTATGCCTGACCCAAGAAGTTTTTCCCAGGCAAGGGGGAGTTCTTGCCCATGACTGTGGCTGCTATCATTGCTCTTCCTTGTCTACCTGAGCACCCCCAGGGGAAAAGTGACAGCCCAGAAGAAGATTGCCCAAGATGGGGCAGATGGGATGGGGATAAGACTACTTGTGCCTGGGAGCTGGGATGAGACCAGAAGCAGGACTTGGGTATGAAGGCCAGAAGGAGCTAGGTGAGGAGCTGGATCAGTTGGGGTTGTCCCAAGCCCAAGGCTGGGGACCACTGGAAAGCAAGAACCTGAGAAGGACCAGACTGTGCTTAGCCATGGCCTGACATACCCAGGTACTCTCACAGGTGAGGAAACAGGAGATGGGAAGAGTGCTCCCAAACAAGGAGCACAAATGGATGGGTTCTGAAGCTGGGCTGAAGGTCAGGAAGCCAAAGGCCCAGCTAGGAAAAGTGTCAAACCCAACATCCAGCCCAGCACTTCTGTGGCTGAAGGCTGCTGATGGGTGGCCAGAGGGGTCCTGGTGTCCCTTCTCCCCACTCCATCACCCCGTGTTACAACAGGGAAGGTCTTGAGTCAGCAACTCAGAAACATCCACAGAAGGGCAGAAAATCAAATGCTTCCAAATATCATGCCTGTGCCCTGCTTGCAGGAGTCACCATCAGAAATCCCTGCAGTGACCTTCAGGGTAGGTCTTTGGTGGGTAACAGTACGTGACAAACAGTCCCAAGCTCAAGCGAGAAGCCATTGGCCACAGAACCCTTCCCCACTGGACTTACATGAGGGAGACAGTGAAGTGGAAGCGCTGCCGCAGACCCTTGAAGGTGATGAAGGACTGAGGGGGGAAGTTCCTGGTGGTCATCTCGCAGTACGGCCGCTCGTACTCGCCTGGGGGGCACTCGCACTTGAAGCCCCCGATGAGCAGGTTCACGCAGGTTCCTCCGTTCTTACACACCCCGGGAGCACAGCGGCCGGAGCGTGCGTTCACCTCACAGGACTCTCCTGCAAGGGGAGAAGCAGACATCAGGGAAGGTGGCACCTCACCCCAGCAGCAAGCTGTGACACTCAGCTGCCCAAGTGGTTCTGCTACAGGTTAAGCTGCTTCCAACCTTCTACACCTGACCGCCTAGGCAATCGAGGTACAAGCCTGTGATTGCTGGGGGTAAGGATGCTCTATCTTCTTCAAGTCTGAATTTTCATGGAAGTGCGGGATATGATTTACTGAGTAATCCTCTTGCAAATATCCAACAACATTGGCCTCTGGTTTTCAGATTCCTTGGTTGCTTCCAAACTGGGTGACAAATATAGAGCTGGTAACAGACAGATCTAGGAAGGAGGTAAAAAACCTGCACATTCCCTGTCAACTAAAACATGTGCAGATTGTTTTTGGAGTTTCACTATTGTTGGAAATTGCGTAAAACAGATAAATGCTTGCACTTTGTCTTGAATGGAATTTGGCTTTGCTGCCCGTGGTGGCCACAGGGCACAGCTGAGCTCATGACAAAGCTCTCAAAATGTCTGTAGCAAGAATAAGCAAGATACAGATGACATATGGATTGCTTCCACCTTTTCCCACACATGCATCCTGCAGGTGATGACCATTTTCTGAACCCTTCGGAGCAGGGCATGGTAACTCTCAACAGAAGTTACAGATTCTGTGTGCCACTTGCTGAAATTGTTTCACCCCTAAATACTTTGTCTTTATTAATCTCCAAAGCATGTAGTAAGGTGTGTTAAATACAATACTAAAGAATGCAGTGTCTTGCTTTGTACATATGCCGTGTTTTCTTTCCTGTGTTTGCCCAAAATCTGAGAATGAATCCCAATTTAAAAGAAGTAATGTACAGAGGATATTAATTTTAAAAAATCTGCAGCTGGGACAAAAGCAGCTGCTGAATTAATCATTGTACACAAAGCTAAACGCTCTGTGTGAGTTAATTAGCTAACATTTGTGTTTTGACATGTGTCTTCCTATGGTATAAATCATATTCACATCCCACATGTAAAACTGTTCAGAGAAACTGGAGGTGGCATATATAGTTGAATTTAACCCAGTAACAGTGTCTGACAAATAAATGTAGAGCAAAACTACTCAACACAGCCAGCTGAAGGAAGACATTTCTAATAGCTCAATGTTTGCATTATTACTCGCCACCAGGTGATACAATTACACTGGGACAGGCTCTTTACAGCGGAGCTCAGCAACACGACACAGGGCAACGGGCACAAATTGAAAAGCAGGAAGTTTCATCTGAAAATGAGGAAAAACTTCTGTGCTTTGAGGATGACAGCGCACTGAAATGGGTTGCCCAGAGAAGCTGTGGAGTCTCCTTCTCTGGAGATACTCAAAACCCATTGGACGTGATCCTGCGTAACTTGCTCTAGGTGAACCTGCTTTAGCAGGGGGTTGGACGAGCAGAGACCCCTTCCAACTCCGATCATTCTGTGATTGATTCAAGCACAGTTAAAATCATGAAAATACATTCCTGCAGAAAAGTAAAAGCAGCAGGAGCTGTGGGCAGTGACTCATTAACAAAAGCAAATTTAAATGGAAAGTTTTGCTCCATTTGCTGCCCCACAGCCCTGCTCCCACAGATTCCCACACCAAAGCTGCCCACACTGGGAGGCAGGCTGCAGCCAGCAGTATTGCTGCACCCAGACCTGGATCTGCACCTCCTTTCTGTGCCAGGCTGTAAGCTGACATGGTTTGCAGCTGGTTTAGCCCCTGCCCCAAGGGTAGTGATCTCTGAGATAAGGTGAGGTGGGCAGCCTGGTGGTTTTAGCTCTCCAGTTCTGCTGCCTTTTTTTTCTCCCATCAGCATCATGTGCCTTTCAGACAGGTATGGTTTAAGCTGGCAAAATGCAGGAGCAAACACAAGACTGCTATGATTAGGAGCCAGGCAAATGCACTCCCCACCCAGGTTGGGTCATCTCTGGAGGATCGACCTGTTCTGTGTCTTACTCTGAACTAATAACCCATACAGCCTTGAGACTTAGAGCTTTGCCACTTCAGCACTGATGTTCCTATATTCTCACTTTAAAAAATCAAGTGAATGCTGTGAAAATCACTTGATAAATATCTTCCTGTTTCCATTTATCACCTCTACATATCAGGCAAGATTACGTGAATACACCTTCCTTAACACTTTTAAATGCTCTACAATGTGTTTCTTTTGGAAAAAATTGTATATATCACCCAAGACAGGAAATTCCCTCAGTATATTGGATATGCCATGCACAGTGCACACATGCATCAGATGTATTAGGAGGACACTACAGCAAGCACTCGTTGATGATCCACTGCATAAGCACAGCCCTTGTACACATATCTTGTGTACCAAAACCCTCAAAAAAATGGAAAATCAAAATTCCTATAGAAACGCAAAACACAGGTTTGTTGCTTTAAAAAAAGTAGTAGCATATTTTGTGAAATAAGTCTGACTCAGAGAAGAATGTAATCATCAAGGCTTTCTGGGAATAGAATGATGTATTTTGTAAAAGCAAATAACGCACAGGCTTGAATACACAGAGAGAAAAAGGGTGAGCTAAAAGGAGAGATTCCTGGCATTGCAGCATGCTGTGGAAATGCCATGGTGATACAGGGTGAAATATAAAAGCCTAAGCTGGAAGTCATTGACAGCTCTGTATTAATTCTGTGATATAACAAGAATGTATAGACCATTTGTCTAGATACCTATACAGGCATAAAACTATTTAAGAGAAAAGAAAGCTTACAGAAAAGTTCTATTGAATTGTGTTTATTACTGCTTTTCATTATGATGTGTAAAGAAGTAAATTAAAAGAATATACCTCAACATTCTTTGTCCTATATTCATTCAGCTGTAGCATCATTGATGTCCCAGTTACTAAAATTATTCTGAATTCCCTTAAGTCTGTAATGTAAATGAGAATTGCATTTTATGCATATTCTTTGATGTTGAATTTTCATATTTTATGTGTATTTACCAAAATATATTAAAATAGTGGGTTTGAAATCTCAACAGCAAATCCAAGCTGTCACTGTGCTTCGAGGTACAAAGGTTACCGAAAAACCTTTTGTTTGTTACACTTAAAAACCTTAATTACCATTTTTTCCAAAAGTGCCTGGAATTATTTAGAAACAAAACATTTTTGCTTTTATGGAGTAGCCATCTGAGCAAGAATTTGAAGCACTGCTTTGATCAGGACTGGCAACAGAAGTCACCTGTGCGGCACCCTTGAATTTGACACTTCCAAGGGCAGCCATCTCCCCTCGGACATATCGCTGTCCCACAGCTCTGCCCTGCAGGAGCTTTGAGGCACAGCTTAAAAACCATTCTCAGAATTTGAACCAAAGCCTGCAGGGACTTGAAGGAAGAGGTGGCTGCTGGCTGGAGCTGGAGTCAGAAGGCCCTAAGGGAAGAGCTAACTGAGGAGCAGAAAAGGAAGGGAGCTGCACGCTCCAGCATTTGGGAATGAAAAGCGCCTGTGTGCCTGCTTGCAGCTGAAGGTCAGAGGGCTGGGACGCGCCGTCGGAAGGGAGGCCTTACAGTCCGGTAGGAAAAAATAGTACAGGGAGGGAGAGCTGCTGTTCAGTGAGGGTCTGGGCTGGGGTGATAAAAGCACAGCCCACATAGCTGTCACACACAGCCTTGGGTCAGTCTGTGATGCTGGTGATGGCAACATGCCTCAGCCATTCATCCAGCCCGTGAAACTCTTCTTTGCTCCTCACAGCACTTCCTTGACTAATATAATTTCATTTTTCTCATTGGCTTGCATTTTAGGAATCACTGAACAAACTAGTTACACATCACAGCTCTGTGAAATCCAAGCAGGGGATGTGAAGCTCAGCTCCTCCAGCTGCTAAAGCTAAAGCATGCACTGTCAGATACCACGGGCTGTGGCTGCCTGTTATCTGCTGGCAGATTCCTGGGCTTTGAAAAAAATTCTGGCCCTTGCCAGAAAACAATTTACTGTGACAGGACAGTAGCTGATCTTATAGGCTCCCAATTAATACTGATGACTCTTAAAGCTGAGTCCTGTGGCTTTTCTTCAGCCCTTTATGTTGTGCTTCCCATTTTTAAAGCCCTTGAGATCAAAACGTCAGTTGCTTTAGACACTGCATCCTACTCACAAAAATCCTGTCTTTAATATATGCTTATCCTCTTTGATTTTAGGACTAATGTTACAAAGATGTTAATTATAAAATTTCTGTTACTAAGTTTATGTAAGTGAGGACACCACACTATCAGGTGCAAAATAACAAGAACAGGCAAAGACAAAGGCTGGCTACATTTGGTCTTCCTCTGACCTATTCCAAATAAAGTAATGAAAGTTTAACTAATAAACAATAAATGGTGATGAAACATGTGAAAAGAAATAAAAACAAGCTGTCTTAAAACTGAGACAATAATCTCACAATTGCAAATGCCTTGTGAGCTGAACATCCAAGCAGCATACTGGTGTGCATTTATGAGCTGGTCTTTGCAGAAATCTGACTGTGGTTTTGCTGATGAGTTGCTTCACATAACAACAACAATGTATAATGTGTAAAAGATTGCTGGAAACAACATAATGGCATCCAAATACATAGAGAACTCCTCTTCATGTCAGTTTATTGCAGTGGGTTTCCCCAGTATACCGGTTTAGGGACGAGTCCTCAAAATTTTTACTATTCTCTGATTGTTTTCAACTGAAACACTACATTAAATATATATTTACAGGAAGCAGCAGATCTGCACTGATGTTCTTTATTCTTCAGTTTCCCTGGGCACGTTAATTTTTCACTCACTGTCTGTAATTGTTTGACTTGAACTGATTCTTTTCTCCTCTCCTCATCCTGCCACTTGCTCTAGACACATATTAATCTTCTCTATGTTAATAGTTGCTTTACCAGAATAAAAAGTATTTTGAGAAGCTGATTTAAGCAGCCCACCTAAAATGATATACTTTAAACTGGAAAGAAGAATACACAAGAAATAAGGCAAAAGGAGAAATAACAAGAAATAGAACAACTAAATTCTTCAAACAATTCCCATTGACCCTTTGCCCTAATAAAGAAGCAGCTATCATTAAAACTGTATTTGCTATCTTGCACATTATGGGAAATCAATCCTCTTTTTCCTCTAGTAACTAAAGCACTACTAACCTTACATGACAATTGGCACCAAAGCAATCAGTGCACTAAGTAATAAGAAGGTTGTTAAAAACAAATTAGCTGCAGAATCTGCTTGGAAATCTCTACTGGGACAAGAGATAAAGAGGTTGGGATCCAGCGCTTTAGGGGTGGTTTCACCATACTTCAGACTGAGTGGGAGTTACCATAGTCCCCTCCTTTCCCCAAGCACACTGCAGTTTCCTCCCCCTCCCTTGTGCTGGCACTCATGTAATCCTGCAGTTGACTGATTTGTAGAGCTAAGATGGCAAAACACCATTCATTTCTTTTTTGAAGGGTTAGTGATCTTCCGATTAAGTCCCTCCTAGGATTGATGGGATGAATAGCACAGCGAGCACGTGGGAAGGAGGCAGGACCATGCACCCAGGAATAAGAATGAAGGAATAGTCTGAGAAAGATTTAACTGTTATGGTAATACAGCTTTAAGCCATTTTAGATGGCTCACGTGTGAGTCTAGTGGCTCAATGCTTGCCTTAGGTGAACTGGCTCAACACCTCCAGTAGATATCCACCTCTCTCCACTGATTGCACACGGATATACTGCAGGAAAATTTGCCTAAACCATAGGTGCAAGTCAAATAATAAAAATTAGCATTGGATTTTGCCCATAAAGTGAAATTCATTACTTCAGTGGCTCTGTGGTGCATGAGTCCACTCTCAGAACCTACTAGGAGGTCAGTCTTACCTCCCAGCAAATTGGCAGCAAATGCCAATTACCAATGAAATGTGACACAAACAAACAAACAAAAAAAATCTACTGGGTTTATGAGAGAAGTTAGAGAGCAGCTACCCAGAAACATTAGCCAGCTCATTCTGAATGATGGAGAAGCTGGATCAAATACAAGTTACAAGCCATTGGTGTACTAGTGACTGAGATATTAATTAGGGGACAACTAAATTCATGTGCCATTTTACACGAGTGACTCAGAAGTGTTATTTGAATAACAGATGTAAAATCTGGGTCCCTTAGAACTGAAGGGCCAAACCCCTACTGCCACTTCAGAGAGGCCATGCAGACTCAATACTATTGACACTGATGGTCATGACTTTGTGAGGTTTCTAAATGACACTGCTACTAAACCTTTAAACTTGAAAATACATTTTGGTCTTTCATTTTACTCATTTGTTTATGTTTTTAGAACTGGGACTGATCTAGGTTAATTAAAATTATCCCAAATCCTCTTACAGGGAGAAACACCAGCTTAAGGTCTATTTTACAGTTTCCCTCCTTTCTTTTGCTTTCTGCTTCCTTTGCTGCTTTCTACCTTATAAAGGCATATTATGAGAAACAGGTTAAAGTTAAATAATACATAAATACCTACATGGACATACTCCACACATACACACTCACACTGCGGACTTGCAGTGACAGCTGTCCTGTAGAATTTCAGTTGCTAACGATTCCAGATTTAATAATATGTATTTGCAGGAGCGTAACCTGACTTTATAACACTAAGCAAAGTAACATTCCTCTCACACTATGTATATAGCTTGCCAAGCAGTTTTCTGAGGTGATAGGTAGAAGTGATTCTATAATAAGATACTCTAGAAATCACCCTTTTATCTCTGAATCTGCTTTAGGTTTTCCGTGGGCATAAGCACTAAGCTCTAAGCTGGTGGGAAGAAAGGGTGCAGAATTACCACTGGTCTTTTGAATACATATATGCACAGATATATATACAGAGATATATATATATATCTTATACTTCTCCTTTACCACCACCCTTCTCCCTTCCCTGTGCTTCTTCCATAACGCTCTCCCTAGGCATCCCTGATAACTCACAATTCAGATTTTCAAAAATCATAAGACTCAGCTAAATAAGGGTCACAAGATTTTTAAACATGAGATGCTTTAAAATAATGAACATGAGAAGCTTTTTATTCTCTTTTATTTGCCTCTGAAGCTGTGTGTGTCATCTGCTGGCCCCAAGGCATGTGAGAGCTCCCGTCGGTCAAATTCCAGCCCAAAACATACAACCAAAACTGTCTGTTCTGAGGGAACTCCCCTTCCCACTCACACCTCAACAGGATGATGCTACTTGAGCCTTCCCAGTTCCTCTTCCCATGAGGGTCATCAAGGAAAGCATCTGCACCCTGGCTGCTCTGAAGTCCTGCAAGCTTCTGGGAGGAGGAGGACCACCATGAAAACGTCCCATGGGCTAAACAGGCAAGGGAGAGGCCAGGACCCCATCGTACCTGCTGATCTTTTCTCCTGGAAACCAAGCTAAACTGTGTTTTACAAAAGCAAAAGCAGCAAAAGCAGGTCTCCATCTCTCAAGCTGCTTCAGGCTGTGCCTGCTGATGCAATGCACATGCAGAGCAGCCACTGAAACAGTGTCTGGCCCTTTGACAGCCCCAAACCAGGCCCAGGATCCTAGAGCACCATCAGCCTGAGCAAAGATGTTCCATTTTCCCTCAACTCCTCCCCTTCCCTGGTCACAAAACAAAGCAAAACAAAAGACACCCTGCAGAGAACGACGGATGGATTGATGATTTGGGTTGTTTTGTGGTTTTGCATTTAAATGAGAAAGAATAATTGGGGGAGGTGGGAGGGAGAAGAAACAATACTGAGGAGGATTAGTGATATTTGGGGCACATCTGTTGGAGAAATAAATTAGTCTGTGGATTCCAGAAATTATGAGCATGTTCTCAAGATGATATATGCTCAGTGTGCCTCATCTTCCTGTGCAATTTCCACCAGTGCTAGCAAGAACAGAGCATAAACAAAAGTCACAACTGAATACTTGCGTTCTCTACCTTGTCCATTTGTTGAGGATTAAAAATTCCCAGGCATTAAGTTTCCATTCTATCTACACCAAGCAACTCATCTTTCACCTTCCAGCCATGAGGCCAGAACTGTGTGAGCACCAGAAGTGCAACCAAGATTTATCAGAAGTATTGTGATTTTTTTTTTCCTGATAGCATCTTGGTGAGCAAGGAGCCAGATGCCACAGTAAAATATTCTCCATTTAAGAAAACACCAAATTCTGAAGCCCACCTTGTGGTTTGAGAAAGAAAAGAGGTAACTCATGATTTTACAGCCCATGGATTGGTGCCAGTGCCTCCAAAAAAAGCCCCAGATGGTTGTTTTGCAGAGGTGGGGCAGACGCTCAATGGCAAACTCATGAAGAGACATCTCTGTGTGAAACCTGGGCACTGGTCTCCTGCAACAAGCCAGTGAGCAGGAGTGCACACAATGTCTGGTTCCCCCCTGCTGCCTGCTCCCACACCACCAGACATAATCACCCCCAGGCTTCTGAGGAAATGCTGAGGAAAAGCACTTTTTTGGAATGCTTTAGATGTGGTGGAGGAGAAAAACCCACAGAATCACAGGATCATCATTTTGGTTGGAAAAGGCCTTTAGCACCCAAGCCTTTAGCCTGCCATACCTACTTAAAAACAAATTTTGCCCCATGGGGCCCAATGGTTAATTTCTTAATGTCTTAATCTTTACTCTTGGCTGACTTGACAACGGTCTCTTAGCTCTCTAAATTATTGAATCATTTATTGTAATGTACAGGGCCCTCACAAGGTGTCATCTCCTTCTGCATTTGACCTATAAGGTAAAGCTCTAGAGACCTTTTAGGTTCTGTCTCTCTCACAGAACTAAACATAGTACAAATCTACACAAGAGAAAAAAGAAATGCACAAAAATTTCCAGTTATGTTGAACTCTGTGGCAGGTTTACATGTAAGACAATTCACCATAATGCAAATTGCAGTGATTTGGGTAAGATACAGTGATGAAGCAGGGCCTTTCAATAAAAGCCTAAGCTTTATCTCTGGATGTATTATCAGGGGGATGACATTATTATAGATGTCAAAGATAAAACTCAAACTAGATCATGCCATTGTGTCTGCAATTTGCATTGGCTTACTCAGAATAAATCTCTTCCTAAAAAATTCCACCTTAAAACCAGTGAAGAAGCTGGAGATGTAAGAACAAAGCACCCTTTTGCCTAACACATTCATTTACAGAGGAATATCCCTCCCTCCATTTATTTTTAAGAGGCACAATCACCCTCTACCTTTACGACATATACATCTGATATTATATTTTGTTTTCTTGGCTCTCTATGCCCCTTGATTCCTCTCCAGGAGTGTTACTCGAGGAGGGGCACATGGAGGGAACCGAAGGCTGGAGCAGTGCCCATGGCTGGCAGGACAGATTCCCTTTGGGACAGCCTTTGCAGGCTGATCCATATTTGCATCTCTGCACACCTGCAGGCACTTCAGCATGGGAACCACCTGCCAGGCCTAGTTCTCACCTTCTTCCATGCGCATCAGTGAGACAGCAGAAGGGGACAGACTCATTGTGCTTCTGCTCAGATGACAAAAAAGATTCTTTCATCCCACAGAGTTGCAATTTTTCCTGGGCACTAAATGCCACCACCGGGACCATTAACTCCACAAGGCTGCTGTTCCACAGGCTGTTTTGGCCTCACATTGGGCTTTTCAAAATATATTAAACTATTTATGTGAATGAGAAGAGCAAGCAAGGCGTGGTGGCTGTGGCAGGGGTGTGTGTGCAATAACATCTTTTATCAACAGGAACCCAGGAGCTGGAAAACCAGACAGGCTTTCGGGCACCATCAGGCTTCCTGCCCACTTTCAGCCTGGTTTCCCTAAGCTGCTTTCCACAGAGATCACCAAAGGGTTGCAACTTCCAGTTCCTAAATTGGTAGGCAAGAGGAAAGCTCTAGCACTTATTTTTGATCAAGTTAGCATCTCAAAGCAGTTCAAAAAGGGAACACATCTGCAAAAGTAACTGCCCTCAGAAAGAAGAAGAATGAAGGCTAAAGAATACACAAAAAAGATCAGTGTCTCCCTTTCAAGGGCAAACATTGCTGTTCTCCTTAGGAGAGTTCAGCCCTTATTTCACTAAGATCCCACTTAATTTTCTCCATGTAACTGTTACAGATGTGATGACTGAGTTCACAAGAGACAAAACACAGAAGCCTGCTGGGATTGACTGCACAAGCAGCTAACTCCGCACATCTCCACTAAAGGAAGGCTGGTGAGAGCCCACATTTTGTGTTTTCCATAAATCAGAAGTTTTCCCAGTAAAATCTTACTCTCTCATTTTCTGTGTAATCCACTGTTGTGGTAAATATCATAGCAATTTAGAACCAGGCAGAGACCTCAAATCAAATTATGCCCCTTAACATCCTAGATGGTCCCAGAAGCTCTGGTGGAAAGAAGCATAACGGCCAATTAGTGAGAATAACTGAAGAGAAGCCATAAAATATTAATAACGCAACAGAAAACCATGCTTAAAGTCAATCTACTATTGTAATTACATGTTAGGAAGCTAGGAGTTCAGAGCTCTACATTTTCATTTTATATGAGAAGAATTAGCTTAAAAGAAAGGTATACTTAAAAACACGGTGTAACTGTCTTTACTGTGAATCATAGCTCAGAGGTTTAGCGTCAGGGGGTAGATAGCACTGGCAAAACAAGATGCTCATCAAATTCCCATTGCTATACATTGAAAGAAAATTCTGAAAAAAAACAATCAAAAATGCCCCTTTGCTTGTCAAATTAAAAGGATTAGGGTTAAAAAGATAATCCCATAATCTTATGTTTCGGTAGCCTCAAAAATATCTGGTAGACAGCTCAGGAAAACAAACTGAAAACAAAAAGAAACTTAATCAGGGAAACTGCCTTTTTCTTAATGAGCCCTGAAAAAGGGATTGTCATGTCACATACATCCTGCACAGAAAATCTCAAAATCCATGTGTTTTTAAACCTGCAGAACAGATGGAAATTAAAAAGTTACTTTCTTAAAAGGTATTTTTAAATGGACTCATAAAAAATTAATCCAGCCAGCTTCCACAGCTTGTAAGTAACTCTGCTTACAGCAGTCCAGTAGATTAAAATCCAGCCTTTTTGTTAAATGCCATTCAATTTTAAAGTAACTTTAAATGATTACCATCTTGTTAGAGTTAATACACTTCATTGTGTCAATTAGAATGTGTTTAATTATTAATATAAGGCACTCATCTTCCTATCTTCATCTTACAATATGCACATCAGTTGTGCTGACCCTTTGAAGCTGGCCTATCTAATTAAAATATGCATTTTAATTATACTATATGAAAATGCTGTTTAAAAGGTCTCATATGCTTCTCTACAGAGAATTTGAGAGACAGCCTGAAGTAAAGTATCTTCATCTTGGTTTTTAGCAACTGAGCATTCAGACTGGTGACTGCTCGGGAAGTTGCGTTTCGGGGGCACCGTACAGTGTGGGTCGCGGAACAAAACCCGCCCCACGAGGAGCAGGGCTGGGATGCAGGCACTGAACCATGATGCTCTAAACAAAGGAGCATTTGCAACAACAATGAAGTTGTGGTTCCCACCACGCTCTGCACAACTGTAATTATCTTGACGTTCAAGGCCAAGTGCCTCAGTCTGGTGCTCAACTGTCTAAACTTTCAATCATCATAACACAAAGAACAGAGACATAAGAAACTATTTTATGCTTTTTTTTTCCTTCTAACAAGATATCATCCTGATACCCTCATCTTTGCACACAACCAGCTTTCCTGCCACTTTCCTGTTCTTTGCCCACTGAAAAAAATAAAAGTGTCTAATTTGGGAATTATAAATATGGATACAGAAGTCCAACATATTTTTCAATAATTCAGTCTTACTGCTTCCCAGTTCTGTTTCCCAGTTTTTTATTTTCAGACAGGAGAAAAGGAGCCCCATTACCTTGATTCTGGGAAGCTAAATTTATTTTTTGTTTCGGAAGATATAAAATATTTCACTTCAGATGTCCAGGAATTCCTTTTTTTTTGTCTTCACCTCTGATCTGCTGTGAACACCGTGAGGGGCTTTCCAGGATATAAGGCATACTGGAAAAAAATACTATCTTATTATGATTTTATCTTCTGCGCAAATAACTTACAGGCAAGTTGTTGGGTTTTTCTCCTCTTTTCTCTCCTCCTTTTTCCTTATCTGATTTGTTTTTGGTGAGAAAAAACCACCACCACTTAAAGGGTATTCTAACATATGGGTTGTTTTGACATTTAGCAAGTGTGTATGTGGGTAATGAGAATGCACTCGTGCAGCTTAAAATCTTATCCAGCTAACCTTTTTGAAATAAAACAATGAGGAAAAAAACCCCAAATCTTACATTCCACAAGGCTCAACTTGTCTAAATTAATAAAAACACAATTGTAAACTACGGTCACAGAGAAATTTGCTGTTGTTTAATAAACTATTTACAATATTTTAATTAAAACAAACCTCCATGTGTGTAATTTCTGTCAGACCAATGATCTGCAATACATATATATATATTCACAATTATGACAGTGTGTGGGAATTTAGCTACATCAGAGGAGGGGTTTTACATGTACCTATAAAATTATAATATCAAATACCTCCATTTTGATTAATCATGCTTCACTTCTCACTTTTTCTTTTAGTTTTACCATTGATGATAAGAAAGTGCACTATAACAAAGGTTTTCAAAAAGCCTGGGAGAATTGTGACTCCCATTTAGGTGTGGTAACAGAAATACCATTAATATAAAACCAGGAGAATAATTCAAGAAACTGCTCAAAATTGGCAGAGCAATATATGAAACTAAATACAAGTACAACAGGTTAAAGACAATAAAAGAGATTTCACATGCGCCAGAACAAAGGGAATCCTAAATTTTGACCAGTCTGTCGTTAACTGGGATGGCAATAGGAAACCTGAGGTGCTCGCTGTGTATCTCTCTCCCATTGGGCACCACTGATAAGCTCATACTCATAACACATTTCCTTGCCAAGGAGTGGGAAGAGAGGTCAGGTGCCAGAGGCAGGCAGGTACCCACGCCCGGTTAGCGGCTTGCCTTGCTCATGCAAAGCCAGCTGCCTGACAGCAAACAGACACGGACAGGAGCTTAGCTGGGCATGGTGTCAGGGTCAAATATGTTATTTGCACAAGTATTTAATGAGATTTGACTTGAAAAAAGAGACTGAAACCAATGTTAGCCATGGTAGGGGGGTTGGACTAGCTGATCTTCAGAGGTCACTTCCAATCCCAGACAACCTGAGGTTATACTTGGCCATCGGGGCTTGATGCTAAACACCTGCATTGTAGAAGAGCTGGGGCAGCACTTGTTCCACAGCTGCAACCCTGTCCCACTATAGTCTGTGCTTGCAGGCCTCTCATGTCTGCAAGCCTTGACTTCGTACTGTACAGTCCACAACCAAAATCCTGCTTTCTCTCCATATTCCACAGTGATCTTACAGACATGAAGGGCATTAAGAGCAAGCAGGTGTAAAAATGTAACTGTGAGAATGGAACCATCCTGAAACAGGTTACTGCCGAAGTTATCCGGTTACTGAATGTTAGCTACATGCTACTTTTGCTTTTTTTTAATTACCAAAATGTGGGGAGAAAGTGTAAAATGATCAGTGATAGGCTCTTCAGATGACAAATGAGGGGAGTGGCTAAATGAAGGGAAGAAGTCAGCCCCACAGCTGTCTTATGGAGAAGCAAAAGAAGATAAGCCATAACCAGTAAGGAGGATTTCCTAGACCCTGACCTGTTTGCAAGAGCTGAATTAATAAGTATATTGGAGATAATTACTAAGGTAGCTCCTGAAGCCAGAGCTAAGTGTGTGATCAGCTGCTTGCTTCTACAAAGCACCCATCGTGCGTCCACTGCAGGAGCAGCCAGGAAGAACATGAGTCCCGTCAAATAATTCTAAAACTAATTAAAAAGAACAAACACAACATTAAGTCTGTAGCTAGGTTTCCACATGACAGCAAAGGACTTTGATCAGTGCAAATAGTTCTATGGGAAAGGAAGATACGACACAAGGCTCCAGAAGAGGCATCTGAATCCCCAGCGCTTCCAGTAGTTCAGCTGAATCAAAGGCCATCCCACGTGCAGCATCTTGGGGTGAGGGACAAGGAGGGTTTGGACATGACTGGGAAAACTGTGGAACTTTAAACAGTAGCTAGTTTATGCACATGAGGATGAGGGTAATGCGATAAAACTCTTTGCCTGGGTTTAAGAAAAAGCATAGCAGATTGCTGTGAAGGCTGCAGGCCATGTACAGCGTTTGTGAACTAAACTGTCAACAAATACGCCACAGTAATCCAATTAGGAAAGGCTTTTTGCATCCTGACAAGTGAGCGTAGGTTGAAGATTAGCTGAAGGACATATCCTCCAGATAAAATCCCACCTAGAGAAATGCTAGACCTCTTCAGGGAGTCCTGTGAATCTGATATAAACTCCAGATTTGCAACATTCATCTTCTGTGATTTGGTGACAGACATGGACAGGAACGTATTCAACAGAAACATGACAATAATAGACTTCAGAATCTGACTGAAATTTTTCACTCTGTTTTTATTGTTTCAGTTATCATCTGGGGCAAGCAGTCATGTAGTTGTGATAGCTGGGCCACAGCCTCAGGTCCAGCCCATCATCAGTTGGGTCCAGCCATAAGGCTGTGGTGTGCTGGCCCCGTCCCTGCATACGTGAACAGCAAACCTTGCCACAAAAACAAGCAAGGACCTGTTTTAACATGCACAGGAAGTCTCAGAGTTAAACACACCAGACAAGTGGGCATGCAGACTTCTGCTGAGAATCTGTGTCAGGAAAGAAATGTCTTACACAAGGTTCCCCTCCCGGCTTCCAGCCATGGGCAGCCCAGGAACAGCCGGCCCTTCCTCAGCTGCTCTTGACTTGCTTTTGATGCAGCCCAGGACACAACTGACTTTCTGGGCTGTAAGAACACATTGCCCGCTTACGTCCAGCCTCTCACCCAGCAGCACCTCTGAGTCCTTCCTGGCAAGGGTCCTCTCAATCTGTTCATCCCCCAGCCTGTGTTGATACTGGGGTGCTCCAATCCAGATGCAGCACCTTGCTTTTGGTCTTAAACCTCATGGGATTTCCATGGGCCCATTTCTCAAGCTTGTCCAGGTCCCTCTGGATGGCAACCCATCCTTCAGGTGTGTCAACTACACCACTCAGCTTGGTGTCATCTGTAAATTTGCAGAGGGTGTGCTCAATCCCTTAGTCTATGTCATTGATGATGATAATAAATAACCACAATGATAGCCTTTTCCAGCTTTCACACCAGTCATGCTCTGAAAAGTGTTTGGAGGATTTAAGCTCTGCTTCTGGACCATCTATTGCAGTGCTTACGGGGTCCTTGCCAGGCACCCATGCTTGGGGGCTTGGAGGGGGCTGGGAGGAAACAGAGGCACCTGGCTGTACAAAACTGCTGCCAACCCTGGGGTCACAGCTCGCCATGTCTACACCAAAGGAGATGCCTGCTTATTCAGTAAAGACAGAAAAGGGCTGATGAGACAGAAAAAGTTGAAGATGGATGGAAAAGAATGTGCTGGGAGCCAAGCACAAGGAGTGCTGTAAGGATGGATCTTACAAGCAAACAACTATTTATCTTTCCATCAGGTGTGAAAAAGCTCAGTCACAGGTCCACAGCAATCAGAGGAAAGTGGTGCTGCTGTTATGAAGACCTAGTTTCACCACAAGGATCAGAATAATGGCATGGCATAGCACGGCTGAAAAGGAAAAAAATCAGAAAAATGTCTAAGCCGTCAACACTGTCCAGACCTTCACTGGGATGCAACCACCATCCACAAGCTTTTTCACAGTACTGCCAGACAGAAACTGCTAGGTAAGGCAACCAGGTATTCTAACTGAGGCACTGAGAAACAATGAAAGCTAGCCAGCACTCTTCTTCAACTTTTCCTGCATCCAAAATCAGCATAAAAACTTCATTAAAACACATTAAGAGTTCAAATTCCGGAAATACAGCAAATCACCCAGCACTCTAATAACTGTAATTATATTTAAACTCTTAAAATTGACTATATGTTTTTTAAAGTATTAGACCATGGCTAGGTTTTCATCTCTTTAGTATATAAAACCACCTGGAATCCACTAACATATCTCTGAAGACCTAGACTAAACAAGGAGCTATAGATGCAGTGAGGAACCTGAAGGAATCAAATTTAGATTTGCTGTACAGAATTTGGCTGTTGCACACCTGTGATCCCACCAAGCTGCAGAAGTGCAACTGAGAGTGGAATTTCAGACCTTCTTGCACAAGATAAAACACTCATTATGACTACTGTGGCTGCCAGGTTTCTCTACCTGAAAGCTGAAATTCCCTGAAGTAAATCTCTCTGGCCTGAAAAATGAGAATCTGGTATCAGAGTTAGCTGAGAAATTACTATCTAAAGAATGGATATAAGTAAAGATAAAGCAGAAGATATCCTCACATTTACTTTTATGTTCTATGTTTGCAAGAGCCAAACACTGAGAACTTACTAAGCAATATGATTAGAGACTTCTGGCAGGATGCTGAGAAACCAGCTATAATTACCTTCTCATGACACAAAGTCAGAATTCATAGCAGGCACATTAGATGTCATGATTCTGCATGTCAATATGGTATCACAAATACAAAATTAGGAGGGAAAAAGTGTAACTTGCAAAAGATCTCTAATTGCTGTATTTGATTACTAGAAGATTTTAAACCACGTAAGGTTTCTCCTCTCTCTGAAGTGAAATCCATGGAGGGTTGCAAAGGATATGGGGAATTCTCTGACGATCTTTTTCCCCTACAAACTGATCCTTGCTAGGGGTTGCATAGGAAAGGAGGCAGAGAGAATGTGATCATGCTAAGGAGAACTGTGGGAACATTAAATCTCTTCCTTATTTCAGGGGTTGGTGGTTTTTTTTCCTCATTAGAGTACTTTTGTTCTGTGTCAATTAAATTTTGCTTTTTGGGAATATGCCCACAGAGGAGAGCAGTCTTGGTGGCTGCTGAGCAGGACTGTGAAAATAGCACTGGAGGAGGCACCCTCCTCGTGGCAGGGCAGGAATAGGAATTCACACCAAAAAGGTGCTGACTTACGGCCACAGTGGTGTGCTCTGTAGGAGGCACCAGGATGGGGCTGGAAGTACAGCTCATGCAGGAACTGCTGTGGCACCCGTGCCTCCAAAACTGGTGTGGATGACATGATGCATTTGCACTTCAGGGCATTGCCCCCTGTGGAGTACAGACAATTCCACCTGTGTCTCAGCCTTCACCTACAGCTCATCTCAGCTGCTTCTGCAGCGCTCAAAGATATATAAAATGGAGCTGGAAAAATGACATAGGCTTTATACAGTGTTAATTAAATTTGTTACCTTAACTAAAATTATGTCCTTTAACCCTTCAGTCATGAACACAGCTCTCTGCCATCAATGGCACAATTATTAGTGTGTACATTGTTCACTTCTCTACATTAATTTGTACTTAAAGAAAACAAGTTAAAGAGATTGTAAGTCTGAAAAAATATGATTAAAAATATATGTATTTCCTCACTCACCTCCTTACATCACAGGAAGTGGAGTGAATTCCAAGTCACCCCAGCCTAGCCAGTAATCAGGTTTCAGAAATACCTTGTAGAAGCTCAGTTTACCTTTGTGCTCGTAACAGAAGACTCCTGAAGACAGAGAAACTTTCATCATGTATAAATGACTAACAATTACATCAAAACAAATGGAGGGCTTCAAAGCAGGGTGGAAAAATGGAGGGAAATTCCATCCTATTAAGATAGGACATAATTGTCTCGTACAGGAAATAAACACTATATTTTTAGCAGGTGACCAGTCAGATAGAATCAGTACAGGATTATGATTGTGTAGTGATTTCTCATAAAATTGCAGCCTATCTCCCCAGAGAGATGACAGATCTTAGTGTTTTCTTATAATTATTTCTCTATGTAGGCTGTTAACTGGGAAAAGGAAACATGAGAGCTCCCAAAGCAGGCTGCATTTCATAGGCTATTACCATCCATATTTCATCTTTTACAATTAATTTGAAGATTTGTAAGTCCCTCATACTGGGATATTACTACATCGAGTTAGTACTATAATAAAATTTCAGTAATGCCAGAATCTTCCAACCTTCAGACTCAGCAGTTCTCTGCTCATTCTGATTTATGGGCACTGCATTCCATGAGCCAATGCACACTGCTGCCATTGAAACCTATGCTATTTACATATCAAATAGATAGAAAATCTGGATTGATGTAAACAATAAATTTACATGCAAGCTGAAAACACAGTATTATGATTACTAGATATAAACTGAACTTGCAAATGCATATGAACATATTTAAAGAAAATGTTAAAATCATAGGTAAAATAACAATACTTAGAAGAGATTGGGACAAAATTCAAGAATGCATCTTCATAAAATAGTTCTGGTAAAAGATTACTTGTTGATAACATTTTCAACCTTGCTCTGTAAAGGGGATGAAAATCAACCAACTAATGGCCACTCTATGTGGGTAGATGCTTGGGTTTGATGAACCAAACACTGTCATGCAACATGGAACCTAAAGGCATCAATGTAATGTAAGCCAACCACAGAGAAGATACTAAATTTCTACTGCATTCACTCAGTAATTAAACAGAAACACTCAATAACATTTGTATCAATTTATGGGATAAGGTATTCTAGATCCCTCTTTATCATGGTTGGAAGTGTTTTTCCCTGGCCAATCTGAATGCGACCAAACTGTCCTTCCAAAGAAGAAAGTGTTTCACTCAAGTGTAGTTAACTGTGACAGCAAAGCTATAAGCAGTGCTCACTCCTTAACTTCTGACCACTTTAATACCCTGGTAGCAGGACAGTTAATTTTTAAGTCAACAACTATGCACTGAAAATAGACTTACAGATCAAATCTTTCTTTGCGTATGAATAATATGGTGCTTCTTTTCTAAATATGTACTGTGTTTGTTCTGACTACACCATTAAGTATTAAACATGTTCATCAATTATTAATATAAGCTTATTATCTTTCATTTTAAAAGTATATTTAGCCTTTTTTTCTGAAGATTTCTAGCAAGAGATTCTAAAAATGTGATGGAATGCATGTCATTCCAAAACTAAGACATGGATGCAATAACATAAATTTTATGCCTATCTTTGGTTAATGAAACTTGCTACTTCTAAGCATTCCTATTTACAGTATCATAGTTGCAAACATTTTTAATGGAATCTACTGATCATAAAATAAATTTTGTGATGCCCAGTTCTGTACGTATTGTGTATTAATGGATAATGAACTTTATAATGTATTTCACTGTGGAAGTCATTAATGAGAAGCTTGTCAAGAAAATTACCCCTCAACAAATACCAATTATCCCAACCATCTCACAGTTCTATTCAGAGTTTCTCCCATCAGGAAAAAAAATTGTCCCCATCTTCTTACAAAGGTCCTGCTGCCCTAAGCCCTGCATAAATTTCAGAGAGCATCTCCTGTCCCCCGTGCCGGGAAAAGCCCAGTTCCCTTGCTGCCACGTCCCTGCTCCCTTAATCCTGGCTCCTTCCACAGTCACATTTTTGATGACAGACCTGAGAGAGACTGGAGGAAAACTCTTCCACCTGGAGGGCTGGATCCACATCATCTAGAGTTTTTTTTACAGCAGAACTTAAATAATTTATGTTTTCACTTTTTTGTAACTTCAGCAGTGAGAGGCAGTGTTGGGAACCAGCCCCCCCTGCTTCACCCCTTGTTTGCAGGGGTCACGGCAGACATTGCTGAGCTGTCAGTGTAAATTACAGCTGGCAGCACGTCAGTGCAGAATGCTTAAATGCGTGTGCAATTTCAAATACATAAATAATCCCACTGACTTTGCTGAAGCACCAGAAAACATTCACTTAATATTCTGTCGTAACTTCTCAGGAGTATTTGAGAAGCAGCACTTTGATCTTTATTAGCTGTCAAGTCCATGATGAGGCAAAAGTACGTTCCTCAGTGGGCTGTGGAGACAGGCCTGGAAGCAGCTACGTCCTTCTGGAGTTTTATCTGAACATTTACAAACCAGAGCTGACTTACAGCATTTCCCTTAGGTGTGTATTATTGCAGCTTTTTGGGAACAAGAACAATCCTAATGCTCTATGCTGGCTGATGACCAAGGGCTGAGGAGCTCCTATCGAGGCTGTCCACCCACACTATGCCCTGGTATGCAAAGGGGCCTGGAATGGGTTTACATGCAAACCCATGAACCAGGAGATGTGTCCCACCTTTTTCCTTCCAGACAGAAGAAATGTGTTTTCATAAAGCATTTTGAGCAGAAATTCACACAGTGCAAATCTCTTCAGCAGCTGACAGTCCCCTGCATGACCTGGAGCAAGGCATGGTTCCTACCAACATGCACGCAGAGATATGGGACTTACCCTAAGTGACCCTCACAAACCTTTTCCTGACTAGAAGGCAGTGCCAGGAGTTTTTCTCCCTTTCACTAAGAATGCCAGCAATTTCAGCTTGACACAGAGCTGGCCTGGCTGATGGTCTAACATATAACTCATGGGTCAAAGATAAGATAAACACATACCGGTGTAGTCCTCGAAGCACTCACAAGTGTAGCCCCCCTCTCGGCTTCGACACAGCCCATTGCTCCCGCAAGGGTTGGAGTAGCACAGATCAATTTCTGTCTCACAGTAGTCCCCCGTGAAGCCCGGGGGGCATCGGCACCGCAGCCCATTGATGGGGTGGATGGGACGGAACAGGACGGTGTTGGAGCTGATGAACGGCGCCGAGCTGTCAAACTTCAGGACAGAGACACACTTCATGTAGTTCTCACAGGGCTCACGCAAGCAGATGTTGTCATCGAAGGGCAGCACTCTCTGCGTCGAAATCATGGTCAGAAGCGTCCTGTTGAGGTAGATCTGCTCCTGCAGGTCCTCAGAGGGGAAGAACTTGTTTCGAATGCCACCAGGGAGCAAGGCTGAGAAGGTCACATTCAGGATATTGGAGCTGACATCCGTGTCATTTTGGATGTTGAAAACAAAGATGCCATCCTTGGCAGTGGAGAGCACAGTTGCCACCCCCTCCACAAACAGGGACAGGAGGGGAGAAAGGAACCTCTCCTGGGACATGTTCTCCAGCCGCACCGTGATGCTGTTGGTGAGCATGTCGTCCGTGATGATGGTGACACGCAGAGTGCAGACCGCAGTGACGCTGTGAACACCATCTGAGGGGAAGAGAGAAAGATAACAGTGATGTCAGAGAGCAGGCTTCAGCCGATGGACAGGGAGGCTCCCACAGTCTCCTGAAAATGAAACAGACCTGCAAGGCAGTCTATTCAGGGCACCAGGATGAGAGAGGGAAATGTATCCACCTTCTGCAGTGATTACCCATGCCTTTTCTCAGGAAAACAAAATAAAACTTCTTAAGAATTGTAACTCAAAGGACCTGAGACATCTCAAACAGGCCAGAACACCCGGAGAAGATCCTAGGCAAATAACTAACAAGGATTAGTGCGGAAACAGTCTGAGGGCCCTAAGATGGCCAAGGGGAAGCCAAGAGGAAGGGGACTCTCATGACAGTGACTGCTAGTCTACAACATGTGCTGGGAAGCTCTTGCTTTTCACAGCACAATACCAAAATTATCTTCTTCAGGTGTGGTCTCAGGCTTAAGGAGCCAGAACTCTGCACAGATACAGAATAAGGACTAGAGCTTCAGATATAAGTCATCTAAGGAAAGAGGTCTTCACATTTGAATGCTGGAACTTCTTCATTTTTCACATGTAACTTCCTAAAATACTTTATGAATATTAGAAAAATAAACTTAAATAAAATATGCCTGCAGTGAAAAGCAGAAATTTAAAAACTCTTCCCTTTTATCCTTCCTTTAAGGCATTTCTGATACTGCTGTGGCTGTTCTGCAATAAAACCCATAATTATAAAAATATAGCACTAATACCTGACACTGGACTGAGAGATGCCACTGTAAAATTTCAATACACCCTGAGGCTTAGAGTAGTGTTGTGAATGTATAAACTCTAGATTATTCTGTCATTATGGAAAATAAATATGACACAGTGAGTGCTAAATTTAATCCAACTTCAAAGCAAGTGTGGAATGGGAAGCTGCATCATCGCTGAAATCAAATAACCACTTTAAATCCATCTCTTTGCTAACATTAGGGACTCTTTAAAATACAGATCACATTACAGAAGATATGGTTAGTATTAGAGGAGCATCTAGAAATACCAGACAAGATCAAGAGTGGCTTCCGATAGGAAATATTCCTTCTGAAAGATGTCATAGTGTAAATAAACAACCATAAATGGACATGAGTTAACCTCATGAGAGAGATGAATTGGTTTGGGTGGCCAATACCAGGCCCAGAGCGGGGTTAAGAACTGAGCCCAACTCCCCTAGGCCACAGGTCAGTGTCACAGTCTAGGTAACCCAGCAATAATCATTACACAAGTAACCTGGTATTAGCCTGATTTCAATTAAACCACAAGGTACGTGCAGAAATGGATTTTGCATCACATCAGTGTACAATTGCATCAGGAACTGCATTTGAATCAATCTTAACCCGGTGTGAGATCAAAATTCTAACAGCATAGACTGCTAAATGTCATTTTGCTAAGGTTTGTTATCTCAAAGTGTAACTTTATGACCCATTATGGTCATGAAGAAATAGAGCAGTAAAAACCAGAATGATTTCTTTCCTGCTCACTGTTACCACTTCATCTCAAGTACGGTTTTGTTTTAAAAAGAAATGTATTGTTGGAAGATTTTTTCGTCCAGTATTATAGGAGTAATATAGTAAATTGCAGCAGCATAATTAACAAAATGGCTTTTGACTCCCTCCTCTTATCAGGTTGTCTGTAAAAGCTCAGTTGTTGACTCTCTTCTCCACTGAAGCAGCTTTTATGCAATTAGAAAATCTCTTCTTCTGTGTGCTACTTTAACTACTGGCTAAAACCAATCAGCCAGGAGGGGTCATTGTCTGGGGTGATCTGTTTGACTTCTCCCAGGTAACAAGTGACAAGACAGGAGGAAATGGCCCCAGGTTGCTCCGGGAAGGCTTGGATTGGGTATGAGGAAAAATTTCTTCACCAAAAGGGTGGTCAGGCATTGGAACAGGCAGCCCAGGGAAATGGTGGAGTCACCATTCCTGGAGGTATTTAAAACATGTGTAGATGTGGCCCTTAGGGACATGGTTAAATGGTGGGCTTGGCAATGCCAGGTTAATGGTTGGACTTGATGATCCTTAAGGTCCTTTCCAAACAAAACAATTCTATGTGCCTATCACGGAAGTTCACATACCAGCTTTCATATTCTCCCAAGTTTGCAAAAATCTTTATCTTCTCTCCCTCAGACTCATTCTAGAAATGTGTAGTCTCAGCTTCCATCAAGACCCAAAGCAACCTTTAAAAATGATCGGTAGCCAAAATCCTCATTGTAAACTCCTCCTACACGGTCTGTGGATTTCTGGCCAACAGGCAATTACAGGACACCAGTATTTTCATAAATGACATCCTCAGACTAGTTTACCCATGTCTATCACAGCTCATTCCCCTGAAAGGCCAGAACAAACTATTAACTTTTCTTTTTCCTAAAGCAATTGACATTTGCCTGTTTGTCCCATAGGGTGCCTGGACTATTTTGCTATTTGTTGCACAATATGCTACAGAAGTTCTCTCATACCAGCCAGAATGCTGGACAATGGGTCCTTTTTGAAAGAAAACACTATGATCTATAGCCCATGGTATGTATAGTAAGAAGACAAAATACGATCCACTGTCTGACAATGCAGTAGAGTCTACAAACTGTCATAATCAATATCAACTGTCACAATACGCAAGAGCTTCCCAGCATTCACAACAGCTATTCTGACACAGTTAATAAATCACTGGAAAAAGCCTGGTGTCAGATACCACACAGCCTCCTTGTTCCATGGGCAGCACAAAAGAAAACTGGGCACAGACGTATAGCTGCAAAATGAAGTTGTGTTTTAAAAGCCAACTCAGCTTTGTGCAACCCTGTTGCAGAACATTAAAATAAAAGAGAGAAAAAAGGAGCAGAGCATGTGTACTATAGGCAACAAAAGAATGGCACAGCTATAGAGCTGGCTGGACAAGCACCTCTTTCATATCACTAGCCAAGCTCAGGCAGCATCACAGGATCTGATCATCTATTCATTCGGAAACTCAAGGAAAGTTGAAACAATCTGTGGTTTTATGAGACCAAATTAGTATCTATTCTACTTTCAACAGACAACATTCACTTTGAGGGCTGGAACAATTGCAATAAAGAAAGCGGAAATTTTGTCTTTTTTGGGAAACGAATTAAGCCCTAAATACCCAGTAATGTATGTGTTTTCAGATTTACAAGCGAAGTAATCCATGAATGTTTAAAATGTTTACTGCCAGAAATGCCAGAAAATTATCATTAGGAAGTACTGTTTTATGGGGTGGCAATGCTTCATGGCCTTCAGTGTTTGAAATGCCCACCATATGCAGCTTCCAATCTGCTAAAAAGGCTCAATCTGAGTTTCTAAAGGTCTTACGATACAGCTATATCATGTTATGGCAGGTGCAAGATGGTTTCAGTCAGGGCTGTGAAACAACCTTCAAGTTGCTACACCAGAAAATTCTGGCTGCACTTTACTCTTTGGAGCAGACCTTGGCACAGATGAGTGCACACACATTCCCCAGGCTTAGCTGCCACCAGTTCTCACAGCCATCATGTGGGGGCTTCAGCAAACCGGCTGGATGCATGAGTATTCCTGAAGGAGCTCTAAACACTCAGATCATGCTGGCAGAGGGGATGTGCTGGCATCCTGCTTAGAGTGATTTGAGCAGACAGCCTGGATCTTAGCCGCCCAAGCCACCCGGATAGCCTGAGGAAAGGGAAACACAGGACAGACCAAGGGGAAAAAAAAGGATTCAACCAATCCTTTTGTTGGCTTGGCTCCTAAATCCCTGTACCAATGGCTTTTGTCACTTTGTCCTCGAGCTTCTCTTCCATAAAATAGGGATAATAGCACTTAACATGCACACTGTGAAGTAGTGGGTACAGATGATGAAAGCTGAGACACTGGGGTAACAAAAGCAACACAAATGTCCTTAAGAAATCATAAAAGGTTCTTTTAAAAGCTGTTGCAGCCAAGTTTATCAAAAACAAGGTGGAAAGATTAAAATAAGACTCTTAATGTCTCACAGACCAGTGAATGAACAAAGAGAATTCTGAACAGCCTGATGGCTATACCAAAAATGTGTTCATTAAAAATGTGGTCCCTGCACACTGAACTTTTATCCTGGCAATATTATTCTATATATAATTTCCACAAAAGGGCTCTCCAAAAGGTGGAAATCAAAGCAGACTGTTGTCTTTTGAGTCACTGTCATTGCTGAAGAGGATGCTTAAAACTAGAATTACTCATCTTCATCCTTCATCAAATTAATGAAAAGATCTAATAGCAAACACATACCCCCATGCATTACAAAGAAAAGAGAAGACAAGAAAGGCTGATGAAAGCTTGATGCATTCTAAAATACAGTAATAACTAGAAAATGGACTAAATAGGCATTGTTTCACTATTATTTTTACTTGACAACAAACCTTATCAAATCTGATACTTTAATCTCAGCTTTCTATCTTCTGGCAGTCCATAAACCAAAGAATTTTATTATCTAGAAATGTAAACACAGCAAAGTTTAACTGAAATGCATATTTGGCAATGGCAGCACCTGGCCAGAAAGGTTCTTTTGTTTCTTTTTTAAGTTCACAGAAATAAAATAATTAACACATTTTTTAGCTTATTACATACAGAGGTCTTAGTACCAATTTTGAAAGCTACATAGTTTATACATATACGTTAGCATTGGAGCTTTCTTTCACAGATATACCAACCCAAACCCACTCCAGCTTTGCTTTATAACACATCTGGAAATAGCAGAAGTCAGTCTTTACAACGGCCATTCAAAATCCTTGGCTAGCAATCCATAGGTTCAAATAACCTCTTGCTCTTCCCAACTCAGCTGTTGCCACGGGTAGGAGGCACTGCTTGGTAACAGGCCTTGCAACAATCAAAGCTTCATCCCCATTGCTTCCAGCCATGTCTTTACATACGGGAGTTAGTACATACCTAGTCCAGCACTAAGCCTGGAATTACTGATGACGATGTTGTGCTTTTAGCATCCACTCCACTGCCTGGGCAGCAGTAGCGCATCAGTTGCACCAGGTCACAGAAATGAATACTGCAGGCAATGCTTGGCTGTCTGAGCAGGGCTGGCACCCACACCACACTTCCCGCTGAGCAAACAGCAGTAAAAAATCAGCAGATGTCAATAAAAGTGAGGCAGAGTGCACAGTCCTGCACTGAGCTTTAGTTTGCCTCAGAGAATCTGCCAGCATTGCAGGTCTGAATCCTTTCCTTGCATTGTGTTTCTACCACCATGGAAGCAGATTTGAAATGCATAAAATTTCAGTGTGTTAATATCGTCCCTTCCAAACCACTCCATAAAATATCTTCTATGTTACAGAAAAGTTCAGGAGCTTATAATGCAAAGAAAATACCCTGAAAGAAAATAAACTGCACAGAAAATGGTAGGTGGAAACCTAAGTAAGATTCCTTGATGAAACAGCAGGAAAACATTACCAGAAAGGAAAAGGAAAATGGGCATAATTGTGAATTTACAGATACCACATCTCTGGGTTTTCCCAGTTAGCAAGCAGCCTCACTGAGGAAGTGTTACAGGATAGAAAGTGCCTATGTGACCCTAGTTTTAATGTCCCCTCAGGGCACCTTGGAAAAGGAAGCAGGGGCTGGTTTTGGTCTCAGCTTTCCAAAAGACAAGAGCAATGTCCAGTGACAAATGTCCTCTCTGTGTCCCTAAAGAGTCTCTGTTTTGTGGCAGGAACAGATCAAATTGCAAAGGTCTCTTCTGCTGGAGAAAAGTGATCTTAAATGGTGCAGTAACAGAAAAGTAACATCCACGAGAAATAGACTCCATCACTTGCTTTGTAAAAACATAAACATATTGTGTATAATATCCTGTTATTTCTTAGGCACTAATGAATCCTGTCAAAGCCTCCATTTCTTTGGCATTGGAAACACTGCTGATGAGCAATTCTGTCATTATGCCAAGTAGGATGTAACAACATGGAGATGACCGTCCTTGGCCACATGAAGCTTATGTTATTGATTTTGTCCCTTTGTTTCAGGCTGCCAGTTAGCTCCCCGCATTTAGGAGCACTTGCTGCCAACACAAGTTGTGGGCTTTGCAAACAATATATAAAAATAACCATCTATTATTCACACAATGCCAAAGGTTCACACTGGAACCACGGCTCTGAAGAATGTCAAAGCCCAGGTCTGCTCCCAAGTCCATTACACCAGTGGGAAGATTACCACTGACTGCAGTGGGCTTCTCTCCCTGCCGAAATTGGGCCTAGAGCCTAATTCCCGGAGCCATTGCCAGCACACTTGCACAGAGCTGCACTCCTTACCCTGCAGCCCCAAACAAAAATAGTCTGCCCAGGAAATGCCTCAGGGTTGAAAAATTAGGATGGCAAAAGCAGAAAGCAAAACATGAGGGATGAGCAGGGTAAGCATGTGGACATAGAAACATGCCACATGGACTGCACCTCCTGAGTTGTAAAGGTGGTAAGGATTTTCCTAAAATCAGGTGTCTAAATCTGTACCTCAGCATCTCTCAATTTCCAGAAAGGAAGCACTGGCAGATGCTCAGTTTTGAAAACACTGCCAATGTTGCCCAGCATCATTTGGAGGAAAGAGGGTTTGAAAGAGTCACAGGAAGAGGGTAGACAAAGACGTGTTGCCTGGTGTTACGGGGGTATTTTAGATTACAGGGTGAGGCAGCTGAGGCACATGGTGTATGGAAGTACCTTGGCATACCCAGCTGCAAGGAAGGGGAAAGTCCTGAGTAAGACATGTCTTTTGAGGAAAAGAAAGCATCTGGGATTAACTACACAAGGCTGGCAGACTAATGGAAGACAAGCAATAGTCCACACTGGCAGACAGAGTGAGCATCAACGTGTGACTGTGCCAGTGACGAACTCTCCTGAAACCAGCATTAACCACACTGCCTCCAGCATCCTCCTGCTGCCACTGCAGCAACTCAGAGCACCCCCGGGGTCTGCCCCAGGCCACTGGGTAGGTACCTGGGTCACTGCTATGCCAGCTTGTGCCTTGCCACTGCATTGCCCCATGGCAGCATTAGCCACATCCCCACTTCTGAAATGATGTCAGGGTCATTGCAAGGAACAGATCCCAACAAGTCCATTCAGATGCTTCCAGGCAAAGCCACTTCTTCTGCTCACAAGCTGCAGGCACTCTTAATTGCAAGTCAAACCTTAATGTACTTTTTTTTGCAAAGAAGATGAATATCTGGAACACCTGGGAAAGTGGGCAGGGGGACTTGGGGCTCTCACCCCACCGTTCCCTAGGCATCAGCCATAGCAGTACCAGCTAAATCAAACAGCTAAAAATACCCAAACTGTGGGAGGATAAATTGCGCATAAAGCAACTGTGAATTCCCAAGGTGCACAAGAGAAAAAAAACAAAACTATTTTGGCATCATTATCTTTAATGTAGCCTGTGCTGTTCAGGATTATTTACTTTGTACACAATACTGAAAAGAAAAAGAGCATGTTTCAGTCTGCAGCTCAAACAGGGGAGTAAGAACAAATTGATGCCAACTGGATTGCTCAACACCGTACAAGATTGCTTTTCTGAAACTAGTACCTGCAAGCTGAGAATTTTGAAATGTTAATTGGGTTGACAACACTATTCTGGGGGAATATTTCCGGAGGGTAGGAGGTAAAGCAAGTTGGATCTGCTGGTAGGAATAAGCAGTCTTGAATTCTAACTGCAGCAAGGCTGAAGATACACCTAATTTCCTTGAACATCCTCCCACAGAATCACTTCTTGCTCTTCAGGTACCTGGTGCTCCTGGGCTATAGCTGCTGTAGGGGATGAGATGCAGGCAGGGATGCTGACAGGGATGCAGGAGCAACAAGCTGAACAAGGAAACAAGTCCCTGTCCTGAACAGAAAGCACAACTAGAAGGGATGCGGGATACTTAGAGGGAAGTACGATATGTGGGAAGATAGCATGAGCACACTAACAAACAACGCCTTACAGACTATTTAACTGATGAGGAGATTTTCCTTCTAGCTAAAATGCAAAGCAATTTTCCTTCTAGGCTCTGCGCACCTCCCTGTACCTCAGCTGGTTTTCCTTGTTAGCAAGGACTTGCCAGACTCCCCTGCCCAGCTGCACTTGGCAGTGGGGCTGGCTCCCCACCTGCCTTCCTGGTAGTGCATCCTGCCCTGCTCTGGGCCATGCCAGCCCCTGGTGGGGTGCACAGGCCAGGAGCCCTGCCTGGCTCTCAGCAATGCCAGTCCCTGGTGGGGTGCACAGCCCAGGAGCCCACCCCGCTGCTGCTCCACTGCCAGTTACCAGCCACAATGCGGTTTCAAACTCCAGCTGAAGACAAGGATTTACATTTAATGCTAATGTCCATGGAAACTGTGCATATTACAGCGCTCATCTGACCTGTTCAGCTGAAAAACCCCACTCCAGATGGCTACACCAGATAGATTCATAGACTGACTTGCTGGGGGCTCCAGCACCTCCCATAAAGCTTGATCGTGTTTCATACATAATCAAAACTATTGCCTAATTACTGCAATAATTTTCTTAGAACTTTAAAGGAAGAGGGGTTTAATATCATTTACATTTTAATTCTAATTAAATGCAGAGCTAAATGTCGTTAGCCAAAAGATAGTTTCCCAGCAGACTCGCACAGCTTGCAGCCACATCTTGCAGTGCATTGCAGTGGTGGCTGCAGTGGCTTGGGTGGGGCACTGCTGATGCCAGCCAGCATTGGGGTGTAGGAAGGCCAGGCACGGGGAGCACAGCTGTCCACTCGCCCACAGCCAAAGGGCTCTTCATGGGCCTCTCTATCTCCCCAGCTGTAACCAGTGGTATACAGGAGTCAAAGATCCATAAAAGCACTGGACAAACTGAACCGCAGTCATGGGATGCTCCAGCATTAAATCTCCATTCAGGGCATGGTCTTCAAGCAAATGATGCATTTTGTACAGAGGAGATAAGAGCAGCATGTTTGCCCCGAGATGCTTTTACATCACTTACCTCACTTCAAAAGGGAGAGCCCCTGTGTGGGGTGCCTGGCTGGGCTGCCAGGGGGACAACCCATGGGTCGCCATAAAACCATCCATTCTCCTCACAGCCACGCATCCCCTGCAAACGTTTTTACTCACTGTGTCTGATTAAAGCAAGAACTTCCCCAGGCAAGCCAGAGCTCTACTCAAATCTCTCTCTTTGCAGTTTCAAAGCAGGAATGGATGAAAACTGTTTTGGGGGTGGCAAGGCTGAGGTGGGAAGAATTGGGGTGGGGGCCTGGCAGTTTCAAAACTGGGAGCAGTGATAAGGAAATTGCTTCTCTGCCTCACTGTTTGCACCTGCACTGCATATTAGTAACCTCAAAGGTATTCTTTCAAAACAGCATCAGCAAAATGAAATCCATTAGGTTTATTTTTCTAAATGGCTCCATAATCCCATGTTCCTTTTGCCTGGAGATATGCTCTGCTCCATGCTGTGACCCACAGTGAAATCACAGGGACACTTCCTGCTGGATGGGGTTCAGGTTTGCTATCTAGAGTGGAAAGAAAAAGAGGGAACAATGAAAGAAAGACAACATTGATGTTTTTCTGATGTCATTTCTGTTTACAGACAAGGTTTCAAAACAGTTACGTATCACCGGAAAGTTAATTGATTTATGGAGTGATGCAGAATTGCCCAGCTCTCTGAAGCAGAAAAACCACCAGAAAAATTCAGCTGTGGTAGATCAACAGGATGCTGACTGTGCTCGTATGCTGTGGAGGCCCACCTTGGGAAAGTAAGAGGGGTCTTCGGCATATGGGCACTTCTTTATTTTTTGGTTTTCTGTGGTTTCTGTCATCCTAAGACATTTGCAAATAAACACAAGGTAAAAACAGAGGGCTATCTCTCTAGGACAGGACAAGCAGTAATGGTTACATGTCAACTTCCACATGCACCGGGCACAGGAAAAGTTGGTTCAGCTACTCCTTCTGCCCCAGGAGACTCACACAGACTCCAGCACGAGGGACCCACATAAACAAGGTAACCCTCTCAGGCTGCTTCAGTTCTCAAATTTTTTGATGGGAGCAGTGACGAGGGTATGGATGTCCCACTTCTAGAATACATGTCTGAAAGAAAAGGTTTAAGAGTCTTTATAACTCTATCTTTTCTCCCTTCCTCTCTCAAGCTTAATTAATGCTTAAGAATTTTTAATAAGAAGTAGATCAAATTCAAGAGAAGAGTTTGAGTCCATCACGATCCATCTGCTGGGATCTGACAAAAAATACATCCATCTCCCACAGTCTGAAAATTTAGACTTTCAACTGGCTTAATTCCATTAAAAATCCCCAGAATGAAAAGCTTATCTTCAATAAAATACCACATTTTCCTTCATTTTTGGTTTCAAAGGGAATAGGTTTACTTTTTTCTTACTAGATTTTCAACTGACCAGTTTAGCTGGTCTTTTCTGCTAACTGAGGTCAGCTGACTTAAGCAGAGTAAAAAGCAAATAAGCAAATCAGAAACTTGAGAAAATAAATTTAAGCAAATAAGAAATGTAAATTTAAAAAAATTGCTTGCATCATGTGATTAAAGAACTAAGAACAGAAAGACAAAACAAACAGGCAAAACCACTGTTACCAAACTTTTGAAGTTTTGGGAAAGGGTCACCAGGCACTGTGAATATTTATAGGAAAAATGCTGTGTACTTTGTCGAGACTCTCTGTTGATAGGCGACCTACACAATCTTTTAAAAACGCAATGCAAAAACAACCCCCCTTTGATTAACTAACCATCTACACATCGCTGGCCATGGGCAGTGAGATCATGGTGGGTTTGGCTGCATGGTCAACTGAGATTGTTCTTGGATGCCTGCCGTTAAAACTAGAATGCTGGACAAGAATCAAAAGGGACAAAGCACTTGCTTCCTGTTTCTATAATACTGAACCTGCAGTGGGTATTTTTCTCCCCAAAACTTTTCCAGAGACAAAAGCACCCCCCCAGACAAAGCGAGGAGAATGCAAGAGCTTGAGTCCTATCGCTGCACATCATCTCGGGAAGCCAATGCAGAGAAAGGGCAGGCCAAGTTATGACAGGTGAAAGTGGGTAACACAGTGACTCGGAGCCACTGGTGAAACACAGAAACTACACTGATCTTCAGAAATGATACTGTAATCTCAAATGCCTATCTAAGGATTTCTATTCAGCTGAACTGTAGAAATGAAGTCATAACTACATGATTCACTTCTTTAAGAATCAGATAAGATTTTCTGCCAGACACTTCGTAAGACACAGATCTCAAGCAAAATGGGTATTTTGCATTCGAGGACTAATGTAAGACTATCCAACAAATTCCATAAGGAAAAGATTCTCTTTAAAGGAATTTACTATAATGAATAAACAGAGAAAAAATCTGTGCTAAATACATCCTTGACCTTAGCACAGCATCAGCAGGGCATCACCAGGAGGGTGTCAGGCTGGGCTCTGCCAAGCAGTCACATGCTCCTGGCCAAGGGCAGGGTGACTGTGTCTTTCTCTTCTGGGTGATGGTTCTTTCCTTCCTACTGTGTCAAATTTGTAGACAATCCAGGAGAGTTGTATTTGGTGAGATCAGGGTATTCGACAGCAAGCAGAGCCTTACTACAGGAGCATGCCAAGACCCAGTAAGCATGTGCCCATCACAAAACACTGCAGGATGACTCCCTGTGACACCTGCATCATGCACAGTACAAAGTTTTACCAGTTCAGTCAGAATTTATTCACCATTTCCAGGCACTCCATTGAAACTAAAGTTCCCACCAGATCACTGGACATCTCCATCTGTAGCAAAGCCTTCTCTTTCAACACAAGCAGAATTGTAGAAGAAAAGTAGAAGAGGACACACCCAGTGAAAGCTGGATATATGATGACCTTAATGATGCCATGGAAGCAGCACTTTTCAACTAGCATGGAATAAACTACCCATGGAAAAAGTTTCATTGTACATTAAGTTTTCCCAGGAGTGTTTGTGTGTTCTACAAAGCCTAAAGAATTTATGTATCTCCTTCATTACAGTAGCAGTAGATTCCTATTAATATCTTTAAAGGCATTATTTTTCATTGTTTTAGTTATGTTTCATGGAAAAATATAAAATCTGAGTGTATGTAAAATATACTCAAAAATTATCACTGTTAATGTTGAGCCTTAAAATGTAAATCACTCTGGTAAAACATGAAAATCCTCATTCTAGGAATCCCTGCCCTTATAGTCCCACTGATCTCAGCAGAGCCTGAGCATTACAGAACTGCTGGACATGAAGCCTTCAGCCCGAGCTCTGAGACTACTTTGGTACAACACCAAGAATGTGCAGCTTCCTGAGAAACCACTGAGTCACAAGGATGAAATTTCACCAAACATTAGTAGAGGCTCATCCTATCACCTTTCCATAAAACATACCAAACCCCTGTGTCCTTCATTTGTAAGCATGCAATACAAGACAAATGTTATCCCTGACAGAATATAAATACTCATTTTATTTTTAAAATACACTCTTTAAAATTTTGTAGTACACACTGTGAAAAGCAGCTGTCTGTAAATCAGGACTTTTCCATGCAAAGAGCTTATCTGAATTCCTGCAGGATGCTTCATACTGTGGAGTCACTTCCCTAGAGCTCAGACAATTGCTGAAGTTTAATTAGTAGAAAGCATTTGTGTTTCAGTGTCCAGAGCACACCTTTTCACCACCTGAGCTCTGAGGTCATCTGGACGGACAGTACATCAGTTCTTTGGATTATGCCCTCTTTAGCCCTGTTTGGATTTAGGCTGATATTTCTCTGTTTGGCCAGTGCTGATCATCTTCATGAAAGAGCTTCCTAAATGCTGAAACAACACCCCGTTTTAACACCTGCAGTCACTGCACTGCATTAATAACCCCTGAAAACATCCCAAATGGGAAGACTTGTTCCTTCTGTCCACAGGGCCTACCAGAAACCCACTTCTGCTTCCCAGCCTGCAGGAAACCTGCTGAACCCTGAGGGAGGCCCTAAGGCAGCCAAATCCTACCCAAGTGGTGCACAGCTGCAGGACCTCACAGCACTGGCTGCTTGAAGCACTAATTTGCTTGCATGTCTCACAGATGGGCTCATGCAAAATGGAACTAGAGCTTCAGTATGGAAAGAACTATTTCTCTCTGGATGTGACAGCTGGTGATGGGAAGAAAGGCAAAGCAGCTGCAACCCAGATCAGGAGGTTTATAGGGCTGCCAGTGGGCCCAAGCAGGACAGGAAGCAGCAGCTCAGCACAGGCCAGTATTAGTGGAAAGGACAGCAAAATTCACTTAAACATGTGCTAGGCAAGGAGGGCTTCAGCACGCTCCAGGTCAGAGGGAGCACAGGCAGCAGGCTGGGTGGGGGCAGTGTGGTGACCAGCGGCGATGCCCAGCTGTCACCCAACCCAGCTCCGCAATTTGTCACACAGATGTCATGCCTCATGTCAGGAAACACAGAGCAAGATGCGCAAGGAAGTATCGTGACAGCTGGCTGCAATGTCTGGAGAAAGCATCAAGTGGAGAAACAACATTTCTACCAGGAATTTTCCAAAACTGTAGAAGTTCTTGATCTGCAGCTCAGGCTGACTCCTGTGACTGCTAACAAGAAGTGGATGCAGCTCTTCCTCCAGCACCCTCAAAAGAGCAGAGAACTGTCCCAGAGAAGCTGGCTTTTACTCCTCGTTTTTTTTTTTTTTTTCTTTCTGTCTTCCCAGGAACAATTAAACTGCTGCATTTGTAGCTACAAGGACATGGAGGTAGAAAAGGACAGATGGGCAATCTACTCTGAGCAGCAATGCAGAAGCAAACCCCAGCAGTGCATTTAGTGGGGGGAAATTGTTCATGGGCGTGAATCCCATGGGATGAGGTGGGTTTGGCCAGACTCAAGCTTTCACGAACTCTAACTTCATTACAGTAAAATTCCCCCCTTCCCCTAAAAGAGAATAATCTTCTAATCTTCTAATTAGGATGGATTTAAATGTTTAAAAAAAGGCAAAAAAGCCCCAAAAAATTTTTAAAAAAGAAAAGAAAGCAAAAAAGACATTAAAATTTTATGATTGATAGATGCATAATTAAAAGCAAAAAGAAAAAAGGCATCAATATTTCAAAGAAAGTTCAAGCTGAAAATAAGACATTCTAGTCCTGAAAAAATAACCGATTTGTCTTTGTGTCCTTTTCAGAGACCTGTTTGGCAAAGAAGACATTTCACAGCCTCCTCTTACGGAAATCCAACGCCACACTCTTGCTTTAGGACTGCTGCCGGCTCCGTGTTTAATGGTAAACCCTTTCACATTTGTCTTTGAAAGAGGCTCTTGTGAACAGGAAGCTGTGCTGTGACACCAGGCTCCTGCGCTCTTTAAAACAGCTCCAGCTCTGTAAAATGACCTCTGTCAACTCGCTTTCTCAGTTGGCTCAAGACATCTCCTGCATCTTGTTTCTCCAGCAGTAACCTGAGGCTTCAGAAAATGCTGTAACAGGTGGTCAGAGTTAAGTCAGCACCCAGAAAGAGAAAACATTTTAATATTACCTACCTGATGCACCTTTTTTGTCTTTAGATCCACACTCATAATCAGAATTTAGGGGGGTTGTGTACAGGTCCATGACTCACTCATACCCAGACACTACTCAAGGCCAATAGATACACTACTACAATTTCCTAACGTACAGCATCATTTAATATCTGCTGCATTTTACTGACTGAGTCGTCTGCAAAGGACAGGATGCTCTGGAGATCATGGAAGTACAGAGGGGCTCCTTAGGTCTCTGACTGCATCTTGTACCTCTCTTTCACAACTGTTTTTATTTGCTAATCATGTAATGATGTTTCTGTAATTACTTTAAAGTACTGATCTCACTTGGTGCATGCTGTGCAAGGCATGGGATTTGAATAATTATACTGTCCTAGAAAATACCAAACCAAAATCCCAAGACACCAGCAGAAGCTGAGAAATGTCAAAAGAAATAATGTGGCAACAACAAGGTCATACGAGCACGAACCAGAATATTTCTCTGTTACCACTTACCACTGTAAAATAAATTGGGTGCTTCCCTCTCTTCTTTCCAAGGCCAGAGTAACACACCCAGCAGCACTGAGCTCAAAACAGCCTCTACCCAAAAGAGCAAAGCAACCATTCTGCCCTGAAACACTTTTGGTGTACTGGAGTTATTTCAGGTTTGCACACAGGTACCAGGAGGCAGAATCTGGCCAAATCACTTTAAAAAGACTGAACTGCTTGACATATTAAGACCTGAGAACCCACCTCTTAATACACCATTGCTCTAATTTCTCTTCTTAAAGCATTTGCACCAGTAATCAGAGGTGATCACTGAGCTCCATCCTGCACCTTTAATTAAAGTCTGTTTCTGAAAGCCCTGCCTAGAGAGGCTAATCCCTGTCTACTCAGCTGCTAGACTTGCACAGCAGGGCAAAGAGGTAGATGCATGTTTGAGGAGGTGAACAGGTCCCAGTTTGGCATCCCAAAATGTCACAGAACATCTACTGATACTGAAGCCAGCTACTTCAAATGCAAATTGCCAACAGTCAGTAAAGAAGCGGGGCAGAGAAGCACATGCAGGGGAAAACCATGAATGCAGATATGAAAACTAATCATTCAAGGGTGACTACGTATTAGTTTTTGTTTGGTACTACCGGTGTGGGCTCGGGTCCTGTCAGCCCTTGCCTGCAGCTGATGTTTCTGTTGGAGCAGATGCAGAGAGCTTGTAAAGGAAACTGTAGGGTGTCCTCCCTCAGAGTTTAAAGGAGATGGGAAAGAAAGGAGAGCTGTCACACCAACAAAAGCAAATATAGTCCTCAAAGCAGTAGTGTGGTGGCTCATAAGATCCTCATGAGCAACGAAGAGCATCAGAGAGCTTCCATTCTGCTGTAGGCATGGCATATCAAGATTTCCATGTCATTAAAGTCACTCTGCAGCCTTTACTTGTGATACATTGCCATTTACCCTCTGCTCTGTCAGCACAGCAGGGTTCCATCTCCCAGCATCACATTTACCCTACAATTCATCTCCTCTCAGTGTCTGCCCCTTTTTCCAACTCCCAGAGTGACCACAAAGCCCCCCCTCCTTTTCTCACTCTAAACTTCTCTCCTCTGAAGCACCTATGGGAAATTGCCCTCCTGTGATGGCAGGTGACAGCAGGTGACAGCTGGTGACAGCAGGTGACAGCAGGTGCAAGGGGCTGCAGCCACTGATTCCTTCTTCACATGTTAATGTGGATAAGGGAGGGTCTCAGCTGCAAACGTAGGTGCAAATGTACACAGCTGACTGGCCTTGCCCTTCCACCATCCCTCACCCTGCGTGAGCCTTACGAACTTTTACCACCTCTTTTTTCAGCCCCAAGGGCTGCTTTTTCTGTGTTCACTGACAGCTGGTGGGGTGTCAGCAGGCTGCTAAAATACAAGAAGATAACAGAAACAAAGCAAAGATATCTCTTGCAGAAAAGGATTTGTGGTCCTGGGGCATATGTTTGTGGAGAATTTACTGTGTGGGCTTAGAGACTGCTCAGACTGACTGAGCCACAGCTCCTGCAGAGACCAGTGTATGGAAAGGGACACATGTAATCCAAAACACTACAAACTCAGTCAAGAAGCAAACATGAGCCCAAGCCTGGAGACAGAGAGATGACCTAAGTGACCGTGAGTGGTATTTTATGGTGAAGAGCCAAAACCTGTAGTCTATAATGAAGAGAATGGGATGTGATGTTAACTTCTGGGAGTTTAGGATGGGATTAATACAATAAACATATGGAGGGTAGATCAGCTCAAGAATACAGGGGAATTTTCTGAGTCAGTATTTTCAAGTGAAAACTAATGAGAAGGGCACCAGGGAAGTCAGTGCTTAATAGGATCATGTTAGAAATACGAGACTTGAAAAGCCAAGAGGAAGCCCCCTCTGCTCTGCTCTGGTACCCACTGCAGGCCAGCAGAGATTGCATAGCAGCCAAAGGATGCAGGAGTGCCACAGAAATGAACCTGCAGTGGCAGGGCTCACGGGTGTTTTCTTCAATGAAAGGTTAGTACTAAGATTAAATGGTCTTAAGCAAAGAGGGTGCTAACCTCCCTGTGTTCACAGCTGACAGTTCAGAAGAGCTTCAAGATAAGTGCAAAACACCAGAGGAGGCACTCGGCTCAGAGGTCTCATTGCTGGCTCCAGCATATCGTGTAAAAGAAAATATAATTGTTTTTCTTACTCCCTAAATATACATTCTCACTCCTCAACTGTACACCAAAAAATACATTGCAAGAAGCTAAGCCACCCATGGTACGCTGATGGCTGGTATTTGCCACCACTGCTGACAGTCCCCCAGTATGGAAACATCTTCCTAACACAGATATATACCTATCAGGTCTGTGTAATCTGGGTTTTCTGCAAGCCTAGGGGAATGCCTGAATATCTCACTCTGCAAAGCCAACTCTCTGTTCCTTTTGATGGCTTAAAGAAACCCTGAAAAGTCAAAATACTAATTAAAAAAGTGAAATATAAGTGCTTGGTGACAGCTACATTGATGTACACATGCACAGTCTAGAGGGTATGGGAAAGAAGTCAGCTATGCAAAAATGTTAATAAATGATGCAATTTGTGACCTAGGCAACATCACCAAACAGAGAACAATGACTCTTGGACTAGCAACGGAGAGCGAGAATGGAGGCAGAGGGGTGGGCGATGCAATGCTACATGTTGCTAACGAAACCCCATATGACAATGAAGAAAATAAGGACGGAAAACATTATGGGAGTGAATAAATGGGACAAAATCCAAAGCAGCTATTAGATGAAACCAAAGTTGGACACCAGGAACAGATCACAACACAATATAAACTTGCTTGGCTTTTCACACCTTGTAAAGAGGTAGGGAATTTTAACACACTATGCATTTCCACACATTTTCTGCTAGCAGAGCTATAGAACAGTTCTGTGATACAGAAATAGTAGAACCTAACTACAAGAAAAAAGACTTGAGAGGACTTAAGAATTAAAGGTACAAATAGCTGCTAATGCAACATGTGGCAATTTAATGCTAGTAATGAATAAATACAGCAGTCAGCATAATTAAAATTGATTTGTCAAATATAACAATCTTTAGTTCTAGTAATGCTTCCACTTGCAGGATTCAGACATGACAGAAGCCAAGTTAACCAACATGAACTTCACTGGCTGCACTTTTCTTAACATAGACTAGTTACTGATAAAAATGATACATGATAGAAGTGGGATATCTTCAGAGTGTTTTTATTTGAATCACAGAAGTAACTTCCAGCCCACCTGGACTGGAGAGACAGTCACAGAGTGTTGAGTGCACAACTGCTGCCTGTGCTACCTGGGAGCACCACGCTGGCTAACTCTCACCTCCTCTCCCTTAATTCCTCTCTCTCTCCCCCGTGCCGGCTGCAGTGCAGCATGTGGGCTTGGCTCCCGGCACTTCATGAAGTTATCCGGAGAACGCACATTCACCGTTTCAAGCTGGGGCTCCTGGCTGAACGCGCGTTTCCCAGCCAAGCCAGCTGCCTGCCCCGCAGCCAGGGCTGCTCATCCTCCGGCAGCTCCCCCCGCGCTGCCTGGCCCCTCAAGTACCAGTTTGTTCAGCTCAATTGGACAGCACCTTGTCAGCGTGCCTTGGGAAAGGACAAGGTTTCCCTTCCAGTGAATGACAGAGATGGAAGCTGCTGCATTTATTATGTTCAGGCTGGTTTCAGAAGGACATATGCCTCTATTTAGCCTGGGGACATCTTGACAGGCACAAAATGTTGTTTGGGGATTTTACAAGCCGGAAATACTTGGTTTCTCTTCTTGATACCTTTAACTTGTTACAAAAAGTTACTAAGCGGTTCATGAAAATGAATCCAGAAATACCAGAACTTCTGGTTAATCTATTGACATATTGATAAAAGTAGATAGATGATTTTTTTTGAAAGTGAGTATTTACAGTACTTCTGAATCTTCTCTAAGGTCTCCTCTTGAGCTACCTAATAACATTTTGAGGTTTTAAGATCCATTTCACCAATAAAGGGTATTTAAAAATTATTTTAAATCATATCCCAGCCACCCAGAAGGCTTAATCCAACAGGTGTCTTGTGCTTCGCACTGCACCACACTGTAACCCTCCTGCTGCAGCATGGCAGCTCTGTCCTCATCTATTGTCCTCAACCATGAGAAACCTTCTTCCATCCTCCCTCCACCTGACATGGTCAGGAGTCTGCTCCTCTTGACATTATTGCCCCAGAGGAAAAAAAATTACAAACATCGGCTTACTAGCTGGAAATGGTTTAAGTGTACTCCTCCTCCTTCCAGAGTTGAGAGTGAGGAGCTGAAAGGTGATGTGCGTGAGAGTTCCTTTGATAAGAGGCCAAGAAGTGACATGAACAAGATAATCAGGCCTTCAAACCAGACACGCACATCTGGGACAACTATCTCTAGCTTCTATCTGACAAGAGAATAATTCTGCTAACAGGAGTCTTTCACGCCAGGTTAAGTGCCCCAGCAAAAGAAAAAATTAAATGAGTTTAACTTAGCTTCTCTCTGCCTCTTACTGGTGTTTGAAACACTGACCGAAATGCCATGCAGGAAGGGGTAGGATTTTGCTCCAAGGAGTTTTCTTACGGATAAATTCAATCCCAGCTTGGTCACTCTGAGACCTTTTGCACTAAAACTCTAACTATAGTAATTTTGGGTGCGAAAAATGTGGCCTCTCAGACACAATTGTGGAACTGCACATGAACCACCCAAAAAGCCAAGCCCTGCACACTGATCTCCAGCTTCCCATCATGAGAGAGGGCAGGCCTGTCCCCACACCATGCAGGGTAGGACTGTTCTCAACACCCTGGGTGGTACAATGACACAACACCTCTTGCCCAGTGTTATGTCCAGCAATGGGAGTGTCCAGCTGGGCCTCTCACCATGCTCCTGCATGGTGGACTCTGAGGGAGTGGTGAGCTGTCTGACACAGCAGCACAAGTATATGAAACATCTGTCCCCAGCTCTACTGGCAGGGAAGGAGGGATCAGCCTCCAGAGCGCAGACTGGGTCGGTTGGGAAATGTGCTAACTCCGAAAGAATGAGCAGCTCGGCTCCTGGAGGCTGATGTCAGCTGCTCCTGACTTCTCTTGCCTCAGGTGAGTTGATTCATGTGTTTTATAGACATGAAGTATGAAAGATGCTATTGTTCCTTGAAGATCCCCACAGGATGCAGCTTCCACTCTGTTTGGTCCTGGTTTTGCCTCCTTACCAATAGTGCTGGACCACAACTTTTGCAACCCAATACTGCCAGTTTTTGAGAAGATCAGGTTGAAGTCATTCCTTGACTGACCCTTATTTTCCTTCTCCTGAATCCAACTAACCACACCTTTGAGCACACAAGATCATGGGCAAAAAACTGAACACAGACCAGGCTTCTGCTTTCAACTCTCCCTCATCTGGTTCTCCTTGCCACCCCGCCTTTGTTTTTTTCTTACCAGTCTGGTGTGGGTAATGAAGAGAGAATATGCATTTTGCCTCCAGCAAGAGTTTTTTTAGTTCAGATCAGCTGCCTCTGACTGGAGTAAATGATTCTGGTACAAGAATGAGATGCAATGCACAGTAAACTGAAATAAGAAGAACCTGATGGTAAATTTACTGGCTGCTTCAAGGACAGGCTCTACCCTGACCCGTTCTTGCCTGCAGCACCTCTGGTGCTTGACATACTGCTGCTCTCCCACAAAGAGCAAGACCATACATGCACCTACAGCTGCTCCAGAGGTTGATTTGGGGCTGAGACACACAAATATCTGTGCAGCTGGAGATAGCCAGAGTTCTCCACACTGACCTAGTGAAGACGACAGCTCCACAGGAGGTCTGGAAGGACACTTTGTGCCTGGCTGGGACACCCTGCCAAGCCTGCATGGCAGCTGAAATCACCAACGTGCACTGCAGCCTTGCCAGAGAAAAGCCAGAATTTGGATGAAACCCATTAATACCACCCAGCAATTAACAACCCACAGCTCTCAGTACAAGAAAATCAACTACTGCACCATTTGAAGTGTAGCACATGTACATACATGAAAATACTCAAAGGGAGCTTCAAAAGATATGCTGGGGAGAGAAAGAGGAGGAGGAGCTGGAGAGGCAGAGTGCTGCCCAGAATAGGAGCCTACAGCAGTTTTTGTCTTGTTGCTTTTGCCAGTTGCCTTTCATAAACAATGTTTGGGAGAAAAAGCCTCCATAAACGTCAACAATTGCAGTTTATTAAATGGTCCATGACCTATTCGTAAACTGAATAAATTTCTTAATTATATTTGCCTTTAGATGGTAAGAACTACACAAAAAATTGGTAGCTTTTGTGAAGCTATAAGGGAGCAAATTACCAGCTTCCGGCACCTTCCTAACAGCTCAGCAACTTCTGGCACAAGCTCATTCAAGGAGGAGTATGGAAGAAAGAATACGTTTGTGAGAAAGAATGTCTATCATCTGTTATTGCTGTGTTTCTCCAAAGCAGAGCAAACAGCCGAGCTCAGGTAAAGCTCAGACACACAGAGCACGCCTTCCGAGGGCACTGAAGAGGGATAAAATTCAGCTGGTTGACTTGTATAGACTAGCATTTAGGAGGTTTTAGCAATATTTTAAAACATGCTGGGAGAAGCACATCAGTCTGTCTCCACTAGACGAATGCTGGTTAGCTCAGGGGTCTGCAGCCTTTCAAGGCTTGGCACCCAGGGGAGTTCTTCCTCCTTGCATCAGAGACTACCTTTGCCAAGAGAAACCAAGCAAGTTCTTGGAGAAGCTGCTTCTGCAAGAGGTGACATGCTGCAGACCCAGTGATCGATAATATCACTGGACAAGCCAGTGGCATCCTGCTTGTGATGAATTTTATTAATCATTAGCCTATGTTTCTTATTCCTCATATTCAGTGCACTTATTTGACAGGACAGAGAATTAGCACAGAAAGACTTCTTAAAAGCAAAATTATTTAATTAAAAGCTAAAAAATATTCATGAGCTGACCTTCTGGCCCCAAATTAAAGTTTACATTACAAATTAAAGAATAATAAGACAAGCAAAATAATACCTTCATAGAACATAGCAATTAAGCAATTTAAACAATAGAAAGATGCACTGGACATCTGAAGATGGGAACAGCAATGTAACACCCTTTCCTGTATAAAGGTCATTTCATTTGCCACCCCAGCTTATTCAGCTGATCATCATAATCCTATCATTTACTACAGAATGTAAAAAAGGATTTAAAAAGAGAAAACACTTGCGGAGTTTTCATCTTGCCCAGAGTATGCAGTTAATTACTATTAGGAGTTTCACTGCATTCTTCCATTGCCACTCACTCCCTGCCTCCAACACTCCCTGCCTGGGCTGCTCAGCTCCTTTACACTCCAGCACTAAACTTGGCTAACATGTCCCATATACAAGGGTCCCCAGGCAGGGCATGGGGCCACTGCAGCAGCAGCAGCAGCTCCCACTGCACTGCCCATCCATCCCCCGCCCCGCGCCATGCCAAATGCTGCCCACCCACAAGCTCCTGAGCACCACCTCCACTAACACCTCCTAGAGCCCTCACTGGGAAAGGTTCACAAAAGCAAAGGCTGTGCTTTTTGGGCCACCAGACTGAGCACCAAAACACCACCTGAACAGCACATGTTAAATTGAAAACACTATGCAGCTTCCAAAGTGCACCAAAGGGTCTCTCTGTGCTCATCTGGAGATCACTGTTTCAGAAACAGAAGTGTGAGAGACTTTAAACAGCCACATGTTCTGCAACTGAAGCCTCCATACAAGATCTTTCTCAGTGCAAGGAAGACAACTAAGTAATCCTCTACTCTGCATGGACAGAGAGAGAAAAATACTCCTTTCTGGGATTTTTGTTTGGTGTGGAGGAGACCTGCAACTGCAGCTCATGTAGGGCTCAGATACTCTATTTGCTGAGATCTGAGTTACCCCCCAATTCATGCCAAGCCCCACTTTGAAGAGTAAAAGGCAGACAGAAGAGTAGCCATACTGAAAAAAATTAAAATAAACAAGTGGAAAAATCATTACAAGTCTTGCACCCTACTGCACAACTCCAGAAATGCTGGAGAAGAGTCTCATTCTACCTCTTGAATTGGAAGCTCCTTCCCAATTCAATTTACAGTTAATTTATACTTCTGGAGCTCCTCAAATAAATTTATATTCCTAGAAAGATACAAACACACACACACACACACACAGACACACGCACACGCACAAAATGTCCATTAAAAATTTGGGGATGAAATGTTTACAAGATTTATTTTTTAACGTGCTGAAAATCCCACTTGCTGCATTCTAACCTTTCAGCACTTTAAAGGGCCTTGTTGCAACCTGTTTGTGGTTCACCCCTGGTTGTTTGGGAAGCAGTAGCTAAGGTGCACAAAATACAAGACTAGTGACTAACTAGCACAGGAACAGGTATCTTCAGGGCAGGAGTGAGCTATAGCCAAGCATCAGCCTTCAGAAACTGAGTCCTCCACCAGCAATCCATGCTAAGGAGCTCTTAGAAGAGCCAAGTGGCATTACCCTCTTCTCAAACCTGTTTTAAAAATGCACTGGTTTGGGAGGTGGTTGATGTTCATAATGTTTCCCCAAAGCTTTTCTGTCTCTCCTCCGTGCTCAGCTCTGCAGAGCTCATGGAATGGCCAGAGATGTGTTTGCAAACATGGACAGAAGAATGGCCAGGATTCCCACTTCCATCATGATCAGAGTATTTTTACCAGCTTTATTTCCTTTTCTCTGCTCTATACATGGCAAATGGCCTCTCCAGTAAAGCCTTTATTTGTGAAGGGTGGAGACATTTGTTTTTACAGTGCTTACAGAAACTATCTGAAAAACATTTCTTGCTTTCTGGCGTTATTTTGTGTAAATAGAGAGAAAGGATTTGCCTATCACTACTTGACTTCAGCTGTTAGCAAGTAATCCACACCTTCACTAAGCCTTTTGTGAAGAAAATTATAAAAAAGTATTACTATCCAAACAACCACCTGATTACTATTTGAGCTCTTGTGTTCTACTAAGCTTGTGTTCACCCACCTGAGAGGCCTCTCAGAGAGTATAAGGATCAAGGGATTATTTTAGGCAGGTAGCACTCCAAACTAGCCACAGAAAGTACATGTCTCTCCTTTGAAAGGAAAAAGCAGAAAGCTGTCAGCAGTGGCTCTGCTGATGTCCTTGCAGCTGCACCATGAGGGATCTCACCTAGTGAAATCCCTTTGCACAGCCCATAAACCTACTGCAGTCAGAACCGACACAGATTTCTGTGCATGTACGAAGGGGAATCTACCAGGAGCTGCCCCTCCAGCCATGGGTGAAGAAGTCACCCCAGCGCTTTGCAATATTTCAGACTTGTCACCACATGCCATGAAATAATGTAAATTTACTCAAAAGCAGAGCTGAGAGATCTTGGTAAGATCTCTCATTTGATATTAGACCTGCATGGAAAGGACAATTTTATTAGTAACTTTTGGGTGGAGTGTTAGAAGACCCCTGAAGAATAAAACCACGTAGGTTCAGTGCACATTTCCAGGCAAGCCCACCCAGCTGTGAGCATGTGTACAGAGCTGTTGCAAAGCAAGGGCAGAGCAGCTTCACACCTTGCTTCATGCACAGTGGATGAAAGGCTCAGGCCACCAAAACCCACTCAAATCTGTTTGGAGAAGAGCCGGTTGTTTTGTAGCAAGACGAAAGAAACTAGTCCCTTTTCATCTGCATATTTGAAGTCTGCCTACTGTCCTCATCCCAAAGATGCCAACCTGACGTAACTCCATTGATTTTGCTGAGGCTTACAGGGCTATTACTGAAGAGAAAACTTGGCATCCCTGGTTCCAACAGCAAAGCTAGCAGCTGAATCCCAACCAACTGCTCAAACAGTAATATGTGTGCCCTGGGCATATGAGAATAATCTGTAACACCCATCCCAGCAAGACCCATCCCAAAATTGCCTTTACAGTTCAAATCGAGATTTGCATGTGGTCTAGCCTACTCAGTCTGGCGCCCCGTGAAGGCTGCACCCCCTGGTTCCCAGCTCTTGGCAGGCTGCAGGCTGCCAAATTCAGGTTTCATCGTCCCTGCATGCCGCTCACTCCTTTTGGCAATGCTCATTCCTTTTGAAATGTATGTAGAACGAAATGTATGAAAAGAAGGGGAAAAACCTAAGGATAATGTCCCTAATATTTCCATTAACTCAGTTTATCTAACATATGCTTCTTTTCCTGATCCAGCCACACAGGGAAAACACAGGAACATACTCATGCTCCCTAACAGCCACCACAGAGCCAGCACTGAGTGAATGCAACAGATTCCATAGCCCCCCATTATCCCTATTAAAAACCTGCCCTGTCACAGGGACAGTGAAAATTTTTGGAGGCTGTAAGTGTTTACTTCATTAACCAGCAAAGGCCTCGGCCTGAGCTTCACAGGGAGCAATAGGCTGCTGGGACTGACTTAAGACTACATCTAATGCTTGTGTGTCCTTGTGTACAGAAGAGGGAACAATGCCTGTTATAATACTCCTATTTCCTCAGCACCTGAGTGCACTACCTGAACACCCTGCTTATGTACGTAAGTGATAGAAATATCCCAAAACAGATGCAGCTTGCAGAACTTCCCTTCTTTGTCTCAGGTCCTATCACTTGGTGTAATATGAAAAATTGTATTGCATATTGTAGACAGGAGGCTGGTCTATTCAAGAAAGCTTTTTCAAATCTAAAAAATAAAAGCATTTTTCAAACTGTCTTTAACTGGCTGTAGTATTTGCTGTATGAAGTGCTAAAACAGTACAGCAATGCTCCTACAGCTGCCCTATGCAAAGGGTGGAGGCAAATGAATTCATGTTATGGAGACCCAAAACCAATATGGCAGAAAACACTTTGCTTCCTTACCGCAAACATTTTAGATGCAATTTATCAATTTTCTTCTAACTATATCTTTGCTATCTCATCTTTAAATTCATATCAAAATCATATAAACAAAAATAAACCATTCAGTCTGAATAACAGCAAAGTCACACACCAACAGCCTACAGTACCTCCACTTATTTCTACATGCAAATTCTGAGTCAATATACCTTAAAACCAAGTTTACAAGTTTTCAGCGTAATGTAAATACATAATTTGGAAGATGGCCATACTGAGGTCACTTGTCACAGAATTTACTAGGTTGGCACTGATTGTCTAAGGATTATTTATTTAGATCTGCATACGATCCCAAAATAGATACCTCTATCACAGTCTTAGAAAAAATGCCAAAGTGAAAGAAGAAGAGGTGCAGCTGATCCAGCACCCTCTGACACCTGCAGCCTCTCATTGCCCCTGCTCCCAAATCTCTGCTGCAGCAGCTTCTGGGTTAAAAAAGGATACTTCAGTCCTTTTATTTTTGTTTCCTTGTGGAGACTCCATAATAGCAATTTCAGTTGCTGCCAAAATCCAGAGGTCGGTTCTGTGTTCTGGACTGGTCTCCGTCAGTTTGGGGTTGAGCTCTGCCAGGCATGCTCCACAGAGGCCACTGAATAAAGGCCACTGAATTAACTGTTCTATTAAAATACAACATGCATAATCTGTTTAATTTTTAATTATTCAAGTACTAACTGTAAAACAACTGAAAGACCAATTATTTTCAATTACTTTGACACTCTAGAAAACCCTGAAAAATAAAAAGACAATGAACTGAAAATTGATTAGCAAGCAAAAAGAATAAAGTTTAGATTCTATTGTTTGCTGTAAAAAGAGAATTCCAATTATGTGAATGCATTTTAATTTGTATCCATTTGCATAATAATTTAGGTGCATTAAGTTATTTTTTTCACCGAGTTTTATTATACTGTGTTATAAGTCTTTAATGGAACTGCAATGGAAAAAGTGATTGTCAAGATCAAAAATAAGAGAAGGAATTCAAACTGGCATGATATCAATAGAAGTCTTAATCCAGTTCCTAATGAAAACAATAGGAGTTTTGGCATTCGCTATAATGGAAGCAGATCTGAGCCTAAGTGTTTGCGTTTTGGGACTTTGCACAATTTCCCCTAGCTTTTAACTTTAATGATACCATTCCACACATTCAGTTTTTCCCTTGTGAATTCTTACTTTCACAGGAAAATATCAGCATGTTTCACCTGTGGATTTGAGTTCTGGCAAGGAGCTAAAACATTAAGATCACAAGACAAATACTATTCTTACAGATGCCAACATGAAATAATCCCAGTGGTTCTGAGGAGGTTTACACTATCCTGACTGTAAACAGACACATGTATGTATACTGAAAAAGACAAATGCTTTCCCTTTCTTAGAGCATGAAAGCTCAAACTTCTAAAATTGAATGCTTCTGGACTTGGGATGTTTTTTTCTTTTCCCCAACTCCTTCATTTTAAGGAAGTTCCACTTTCAGACTTAAAGGTGAACCATTTACATCTGCAGACACTGAATATGATAATTTTTCATGTATTGGAATTGGATTTTTTGTTTGCTGGGGGTTTTCAGTGTGGAGGTTTTTTTAACTCAAAGGAACTTTGTTCAGTATTTTCCATCTATTTCAAATGCTGCTAAGTAATTATATGACAAAACAAGCAATTTCTCACTCTAAACTCTCTTTACAGAACCCAAATATCAATATATGACTATATAGCACACAGAAATATGCACACATAGGTAAATACATATACATAAATATGGATTGAGTACAAACACTGACAATGAATGAGAGTCATATCTTTCAAGCACTGAGTTTAATTCCTGTGTCCTTCACGTGGGGAAACACAAGTTCCCCAAGACACAGCACGTATTCTTCCCCTCCCACTCTTCCCTCTTACATATTCCCTCTCTTAGTAAAGCTATAAACAGGAATCTTTATGCCTTTAGAGACAGGCATTTTGCCAGATCCAGGACACCAGGTATTTTTCACCCAGGAGGGCGGGGAGGGAACTCTGGGGCAATCAGGAAAGGAAAACTTTTCAGCTGAAGTAAGTGTCCAACTCCAGCAGCTTCCCACAACAAACAGCTTTCTCCTTTCCCTCCCAAACCTCCAGTTCTCACTCCTTCACCTTGGGGGTCTGGTTTGCTTCAGAGCCAGTTCCTTACTCTGCCCATGGTTCCCAACTGAAGGAAGTCAGAATTAGACTGACTTGTGTCTAAAAGAAAATGCACTTTATCTCTTTCAGAATATAAACCCAAAGGCCCTGGGACTTCACCTTCTCGAGTCTGCACATCCAACTCTCCTCCCTTCAGGGCCAGACTGCTGTTTCTCTCCTGATTCACTAAGCAGCAAAAGTTTTCAGTATGTTATTTAATACTACTTTTGTGGACCAGAACAAAGTACACTACTGGATTTCTTTTAAAGAGGCTTTATCATGACACAGGGCTGGAAACACTTCACGCATGTGTTTGTACAAAGTAGTCCATCACAGACTTCAAAAGACTGTCATCCAGAAAACTGCGTACCTAAAAACAGACAAGTCTTCACAGCAATGTTATCTTTAAAGACAAAGTAGCAGTTGTGCTACTTAGTGTTCTGGTTCAAGCCTGAAAGATGCAAAATAAAGCTTTCAGCCTTTTAAGTGGCTCCTCTTCTGTTTATACAGAGAATACACTTCTATAAATACCTTTAGCGCATCTGCCCTAGTGCTTACTTTTAATTAGTCTAATTATCAAACTACTCCTTAGGCAAAATTTTTACATGCTAAGGGCCCAACATAATGTGCTTTTATATAGGCAAAGCCCTGTCTTTCTGCCTGGACAAAACTGCTGGGAAGAGAAAGGAGACGTGTCCAAGAAAACCTAGAAGCGTGATGACTTTGTAGATAGTTTTTACAGAACTCATAAGTAAATTTAAACAGTTTACTATCTATCTGATTTGCCATTGCTTTCTGAAAGAGAGCAAAATTGAAACAGTGCTTGACATATTCCTTTTACAACTACTGTATTTAAATTAGTGAATTTCTACTACATGAGGTATGCTGTAGAATAAAAACGAGGTTTAAATGCAAGGTTTCTGCTGTGAAAAACTTGAGAACATATGATCAGTTGTTGAGCAACTGATTTTGGATTTAATAAAAGGGGAATCTCAGTCAAGTATGCTGTTTTCTTTCTCTCAGCAGCACAGAAAGGAAGTTCTTCATTCACCAAGACAGCCCATCAATAAACTTGAATCCTAGGTTGGAGAAGACCATTGTTATGAACACAAAGATAAAGACCTCCCGGACTGAACAAAGTACCCAAGATTTTGACATATTAAGCTTTCACAGTCTTAATATTTTTCCTGAAAGTAAATCTCTCCTTTTTACACTTTTCCCCACTATTGCATTACCAAAATTAACATGCAAGTAAATAATGCCTATGGATTTAAACAGGAGTGCACCTTTCCAGTATGCAAGGCTGTCACTATTCCTATTTTGGGCTTAAACAACCCCATTTAAAATAACTTTCTGAGCTTATAAAGCCAGCAATTGTTTAAAGTCTTATGCCCCTTTTCTGGTGGAACAATGATAAATCATCGGACATTAGCTCACACCTTTCTGCCTGATCACTTCCCAAAGCTAAGAATGCATGGAATTGTGTTCCCCCAAAACACCCAAGAATGCCAAGAATGTATTGCTTCTGCCCAAAGGTTTATAAAAGCAGAACAAAATGAAAAAACCAGAGTGCTAATATTTTGAATTGAAGACAGTGAGTGGTGACCAAAGGAGACAGTTACACTGCCCCAGGTCCTACAGCTGTGAAATTGACACGTGGCCCTAACCGCATAACATATCCCATGCGGGTCTACTTCAGTTCTTAAATATCTACCTACATATCTGACACAGAAAATTTATAAATCTCCTTATTAAACACTTTTCTGTTAATCTACTCCTCCAGTCCTAAAAACCTTCACACCCCTTAGGAATCTCACTGCAAGGCCTAAACTGTGAGGGGCTAGGACCCGTGCCAGAGGAGTCACCTCAGGTCCACCCTGGTTAAGAGTTAGTTCTCAGAGTTGCTCTGCAGTGGCCTCTGGTCTTGGTCTAAGGGGACAAATACGATGAAGTAAGTAAGGCCTGTATGATCAAGCTGGTACTCGAAGCAGCATAAACCAAGCACTTTTACAGCCATGTTTTTCAAAGCAGTAAGGTGGTCATTAGGATGAGAAGTCAAGCAGTGTTTTTCCTCCAAGCAGCTCCCACTGGCACTGCAGGAGCAACGGGCACATACTTGATGAACTGCCCCAAGCTGCCCCAGGCCATCCATCTGCCAGAGCAACATGTTCTGCAAGAACTTTCATAGTTTTCACTCATCATCTTCAGCTGAAAACACTTAGTCATCAAAACAGAAAAATACATGGATGAAAGAGTTCTCTATTAATAATTGAAAGCGGTACATGGCACACCATTAAAAACTTTACATAACTTCCTCTATTATGTTGTTCAAATAATCCTGTTTCAATAGACCTAAGTGTTAAAAGGGAATTTATAGATTAATTCTTTTTCTGTTTAACAGAGAGCGATTCCTGCTGTGAAGGGGGATGTATCCTTGTCCTTCCATTATCTTCTACTTTTCAACATTTCAATGCTGCCTAACACAGAGTCCTCACCCAATACTTTGGAGAGGGCAAAAGTAATAAAATAAGAAATCTGTTTTCCTCATTTGGGAACAAGAACCACCTGAGATATTTCTGTGGCACAAGGAATGAATATTCTGCATGGCAGCTGCACTGTGCAGAAGGTACAGTAAACCTGGTCTCTGCTGTATTCCAGCAACCTTACATTCAAATTTGGTAATATATACTGCAAGGCAAATATAGCAACAGGGCATATGAATCCAATCACATCTGCATGTCGGGCAGTAAATCATCCAAGCAGATGTTATATAGTTAACTAGGAATACACTTTTCCTCTGAATTTCTCTGAATACCAAGGTAAGATCTCAATAAAAATGCTATCCAAAAGGGTATAGCCTCTACAGGCATTTATGGCCTACAGTACTGCAGATTTGCCAAGAATTAAACAGAATTACTAGCTGGTATTTATGAATAAAGATACCACAGATTATGAGCTTTCCTAGTCCCACAAATTTTTCAGACAACGAACAAAACGATACACTGTGTAACCCTCAGGATGTGAGACTTGGGAAGCAAAGGCGACTCTAATGCTGGAGACCTAATGGCTGTCCCTGCCCTTCCTGGGCTCACATCCTGCCCGAGCATTTCCAGGCACCCTTTCCTCACCAGGGCTCATGCTACCAGGCTGGCTGCAATACTCAAGTGGAGAAGGCAAGACAGGCAACCCAAATTAGTCCGCAAACCAGAAAGGACTCAGTGAGGGAAGGAGGCAGATCCTGACTCCACACCCCATGAAATTAACTCCTAAATTATTAGAAGATAAATTGTTAAATGTTGTAGGCTCATCCTGTTGCTCTGAATCTTTTCAGTGCACCAAATGAATTACATTAATGAAGCAACCTACATGTACTTTGTTATTTTTATTAAGGACAGAGAACTCTTCCCTCCCAGGCCAAAACCTTCATCGGAAAATCCCCACTCTTCTCCTCTCACCCAGGTTCACTTTCTGTGGCTCTCCCAACCTGAGGTCAGTGTAATTGCCACACCAAGGCTACATGCAGAGCACCTGGAGCATCCTGGTCAGAGCCAGCATAGGTAAGCACACACAAACATCTGTTCCCTTGGCTTCTAACTTCAAAATCACCAGGTGAGAAGATGCCCCTTCAGAGTCAGAAGCTGAGAACCCAGTTCTACAACTTTATAGAGACAAACGATAGAGAAATCTACAGGGCAGCAATACATCTTTCAAACACAAAACCTAAAACACTCAGTGAAGAACAACCAAACAAAATCAAGAAAACCCCATGAGCAACAAGCAGATTCTTGTCCACCTGATGAGAATAAACTGTACCGCATACAACTCCTCCTTCAAGCTACCTGCAAACGCAACACACTGACACAAGTTTTGTCGTCAGAGATTCTTGCCACTCCTTCTGAAAGAAAATCTGATAGAAGGTGCTTAGTACATTATATGTAAACAGCCTTGAAAGGAGAATTTTGCTAATAAATTCTCTACTGATTACTGTCCAGTTAAGATCCCCAAAAGTAAGGTGTGCTTACAGACTGTTGCTCTCCCTCATTAGAATGCATACTCTGCTCTTCTGTTACAAATCTCTTCAGATCCCAACATGCTAAAATACAGCACACAGCAGACATTATTTACAGCAAAGGATTAGGTTAGTTAATTTATCAGTGTTAATTTAGAGGCATTTACTTGTGGAAGTAGTTGCACATTTAGTCCATAGGCTTACCGTGAGAATGTGACCAACATGAGCTGTTTAACTGGTCCCTCAGAACTCAGCAAACTGATCTTTATCTTGCTCTTCACCAAGTCAAAGGAAAAATTCCCATTACTGGGAACGGCACAGGTTCCAGCCCATACCGTAATTCTTCCAGAGCTGTGGCCAACTTTTCCCATCACATTTTTACAGTAAGTTCCTGATGTTTAATTAGTACACTTGGTATTCAAATAGAAAACAGCTTTATCTAATGTAATGGGTTGGCTACGACATCTAGTTTCACTAAACTTCAAGTATTAGATTTTGGAAGGGTCAATATTTCTTTTTGCTTCAATGAGAATCTCCCATGAGGTAATTAAATCACATGCTTACTCATGGTGTGCAGTAATGTACACCTGGTAATTGCCATACAACTGATCCTGGAACAAAGCATTGCTTAATGCAAGCATGGCAGAATTAGGCCCCAGGACTCTATTAAAATGTGGCACAACTGTCAGAGTATGGCTTTCTCATAACAACACGTGATTTTAAAATGCAACTGCAGCAGGTTGGGAAATCTTGTATTAAAGCAATTAAACGTTTGCTCATTAAAGTGTTTTGGTTTTTTTAACCCCAAAAATGAAAAATTGATAGCTGTGAAATCACATGGTTCCAGGTATGAGGGCATTCAGAGAAACAGTAAGTGTGCTTGCTTGCAAAAGTTTAACACCATGAAATAGTGGGAATGCTGTCTCCGTTACTCTCCTCTGGCTCAGGAACCGGTTCTGCCATCCTGACCATGCTGTGTCTGCTCGACGGGCAAAGAGCAGCTTGGAAGGAGGATGAGATGCAGTCTTTGTGCAGGAGGCATCCCCGGCCCTTTGAGGCCAGACACTGACTTCTGCCAATGCAAATCTCCTGGAAACCTCAGCATCAATTTCACCAAGAAAGGGCAGGAAAATGCAAATGAGGAGTCTACAGTTACCAAAACAATTTTATAATATGAGCTGTCCTTACTTAAAATGAAAACAACATTTTAACTAAAAAAAGGAAATGGGAGATGCTGAAAGGCCAATAATTCATATACTTAATGAATTTGTTGGCTGTGTGAAATCCAACAGACTAACTCAGCAAGTCAAAACTTCTTGAGCATGAGTCAGGATTTGATTCACAATCTGACTTTATAAGCCTGCTAATGCACTCATTACATTCTCAGAGCCCTACTAAATCACTCTCTACTCACCATATTTGGGCTACATATAAGAAGGTGGCAACATGTTTGTATCTTTTAATAATACCATAGTTTGTCATTGCCTTAAAAAGCAAGATTTTTAAACTATTTAAAAGAGAACTATTGGTACATTCCCAAATATACACAGAAAGACAATTTATAAAGAAAAACACCCAGAGGAAATGCAAGCCTGTACACTATTCAGAACTGGGCCATCTACACGTCTTGGAAAACGGACTGAACTAAAGCTACAGTAAAAGAACAAACCAAACTCTCCTATGAGCTATAGCTACAGTCCCTTATCTTTTGCATTTGGGTACACAGAAGGATCCTGCTCCTAGATTGCCATCCACATCCAATGGGAAAGCGAGAAGTCCCACGAGGGTGCACTAATTAGCAACAGCTATGTTAGCACTGGCAGTATCAGCAGAAGCACAGGAAGGAAGTTTAGGACAGTACTGAACACATGGGAGGGAGGTTCTTGTTGTATTCTGACTGCAGTTAACTAGGGCATGTCACCTACCCTGAGGGAAATCATAATCAAGATAAGGCACCCATATTTTCTGTAAGGTCAGCTCAAAGGGCTCAGGTAGGAAAACTTTACTGACCTCAGCAAATTTGCAAGAGGATTATAGAAGTCCCTCATCTTCTTGATCCCATGACTTGGGTAACTGAAGTGAATTGTTTGAGCCAGGTCAGAAAACATAACATACTTTCCATAGTGAAAACAACTGCGAACTCACCTGACATAACTCATCCACTAAAAAAGTTTTGGCATCATTTCTGAAGAACAGGTTCCATATAAAAATGGGGAAGATCCACTCCAGATGGGGCAGACCTGACTCATGGTTGCCATCTCTTCACACCATCCCTGAACTGTGTCTTAGAAGAGAAGCACTGATAACAGCTATCAATCACAGATTATTTGAATTATGCTCAGCCCAAGGAAGCTGCATTCCAAAAAAGGACAAAATGCACTTCAAAAGGGAAAGGAGAAAGACCTTGTGTTTCACAGACCTCCCTAATGTACAGCCTGGGGCATCCCACTCCACGTCCACTCTGCAGGCAAAGTCCCAGTGACTGCCAACCCCACCTCTCTGCCTTCCTAGCTGGGCAGTGAAGGTCTTAGCCTTTCCCTGAGGTATCTCCTGGTTAGAAGGCATATTCCACCAATGCACCTTTGAATTGTACCCTAAAATTGTACCCTAAGAAAGCATTGTGTCTACTACATTTGTTTACTTTCTTCTTTTCGTGGCCACCACTGGAAATGTCACTTGAAGTGCGTGTACCAAGAACAAACTGTGCCTCTGATCTGTCCAACAACCGATGATGCAAGTATAAAATAAAATTAAGAAACACGAAAGAACTCATTGATTCCCTCAAGTGATCACACAAAAACCCCACTTAAACAAACAAAATTACCAAGACCTCAAATACCTTTCCAACAGTAAATTGCAGTATAGAACAGAACCTGGACATTCTGGGCATTAAAAGCTTGACCTGGAAAAGTCCAAGTTCTCCCTACCCCAGTGACTTTTGTGAGAGAGGCTGGTCTCCAAACTCTTCAAATTGAGACCATGAATTTTGTACTTTTTCTGAGTACTCGCATGCTATCTCTGTCTGTTACTTAAAACTGTTGCTGGTGCAGCACTTCCTAAACACACTGCATTGGCCAAGAGAAAAGTCAGAGACAGGCCCAGTCCCAAGGTGTTTACACATATTTGAGATCCTTAATGAAGCTGCCAGACAGGGCAGAAAATATTGACAGATGTTCCTGGTGGCACAGCAAGAACAGTTAATCCGACAGGGAGACAAATACGCGAGACGGGGAAATCCAGTGGTATCACTGTACGAGCAACCTCAGCACTTTAGGTACACAAATCTCTGCAAGCAAACAGCTCTTACCAAAATAATAATTCTTAAAAGAATAGATCTCAACAGAGAAAAATGTTACAAAATCGACAGGCAAGAAAAATCCATATGAAAAGAGGGCAAACAACAAGGTCTAGCTAGCTTGTTAAAATCAGTCTTTCCTTTCCTCCTAAAAATGAATTGAAAATGCTAACAAGGAGTTTGTTACAATGAAGTCTAGCACCACGTGGGAAAGGAACTCAAACTGTTGACCCGGTCTTGGAAACCTCTTCCTACTCAGGCAGTTAGAATGAAGTTAATGAAATTGCTCAAGGTAGACAAGATAGCTCACTCAGGCAAGAATTTGTAGTGTCAGTGCCTAAAGAGATGTTGTGAGTGATAGACAGTTTTCAGACCTGAAAATTATTATAATAAGCTTTGGTGTCTCTGCTCTACAGAGAATTGACCTGTTTATACCTGAAAACTGTTTTAACACTTGTAACCAAATTACACATGTTCTAATATTTTGGGCAGAAACAGTGAACATGGTTGACAGCCATGCTGAATCATGCCAAATATCCCTGAAAATTTATCCTCATTAGCCCTGTTCTAAACCATCTAGCTGCAGTAGTTTATTTGCCAACAGTTTCTCAGACCAATTTATTCTGAGAGTCAGCATTGAAGAATCTGCTTTCTGCAATGATGGGTAATGGCAGGAGTGGGTATAAGCTGCTGGTAATCTACAGGGAAGCTAAAAGAGCTCCACCAAAAAGTGCAGTTAAACTAGTATTTACCTCTCACAGCAGGACCATTCACATGTAATTCAGCAACAATATAAACAGTTTTAAGATACTTTTACTAGCAGATAAAAACTTTTTAATAGGACAGATTTCTTCTAATGCAGCCAAATTTACTAACATAAGAGTGATAGTGCCTAATAGCTACTATTTTAATTTTGATGGTGTAAAACTTGGATCTTTTGGATGCTCTTTCCACTGAAGTAATGAATAACTGTTCTCAAATTCCTAGTCCAAACTGATGTGACATTATAGGGACTAGAGGGTGCACACAGACAGTACTGTAACATTTACAACACAGCAGAAGAGCTGCTTTCTCAGCGTATTCAAGTGGAATAGATGGGAGAATTCCGTCTTTACAAATGGGATAGATGTTCAAAAATTACAAGAAAGGAGCAAAGGATTTCCTGTAAAGTCAAACACCTCACAGTGTCACTGTAGCACTGCAATATCACAGGCTCTGAGGCTTCACACCCCAGACCACTCAAATCTGTTCAATATATTTAATGTCCCACATCACACAGACTGTGCTGGACAGGCTGTGGTCCCGCTAGCAACCAAATTCTGCTCACCTCCCCGCTGGGAACAGATTCATGGAATCATCAGGACACTCTGTATGACTTTAGGCCTGTGGGAGCTGGTTGTGGTAAAGTGACAGAATTCACTGTAATGTGAGCAAATGTAAAGAGACGCATTCTAGAGCAAAACCATGTAACACACACTATAAGATGCAAGGCAACCAAAATGTACTGCCAGCAGATAGGAGATAGGCTGTTTGGGAAAAGAAAAGGCTAATGGAATTCTTGGCTGCACTAAAAAAGGACCCTTTATGCCACAGCACAAACCCCAGTGAAACTGTATCTGGCCTATCATCTCTGTTTGGGGCTGTGATCCCTCTGCACCATGCAGCCCCTGCCGGCTACACCACCCTGACTGCCGTCACCCACATGCTTGCCTTGGGATGTCTCTCCTCGCAGCACCCCTCAAGATCTGAATGCAGCTCCCGAAGTGGAGCAAGGAGAGCATCTTCAAAAGCTCATATTGTTTGGCCCCGCTGAATCATACTTGCTTTGGGAGCTTTCCACAGTAGCAAAGATGGAACTAAGAAAAAACTGGATGCAAGTTTAACTGCATTAATTCCCTTGGTTTCATTCCTGATGCCATCCAAGAGACCAGCTGTTCACCCTGTCCCTGAAACCTGGAGCCAACACAGCATGCCACTGTTACCCCTTCTTGTCCTCTGACCCAGGGGCAGGACATCCACTGTTGGCAGCAAGCTGCCGTCTTCACACTGTAAGGGCTGAGGATCTGCTCAGAGCTGTCACACCAATTTTAAACTCAGGCAGGCAATAATTTATTGAATTTTCATTAACTGCACTGGTGCCAGTGTATTTTCCATTTAAGCAGTGAAAGAATAGAGGCAGAGAAGACCTGAACTCATACGTATGGGAAGAAGGAAGTGACTTCTAAAATCCTAAGGAGAGCTTGGAGTGTCTGAAGCACACAGGAGGAGGGCAGAGTCCCAGTAAGGGTGGACAATCCCAGCACCTCCACCTCCTGCACTTCCCTTTCAGCCAGTGCAGCACCAGCCCTTTCCTCTGTTAAACCCATGCCTTGAATTAAGCATTTTAAGCCATTAACATAAATAAGAATGTGATACAGAATAGATACATATAGTCTATGGGTACAAACTCCCCTGAAAAATAAAGTTATTAACATAATGTAACAGTGAAGGTAAGACAAAGTGCAATGGTAAATGAAGTGATACTATCATGTCTCCAGTGCTCTGGCCCCAATTTCTGTTATTCAGTGACCAATCAATTTGAAATAGATAAGCAAAAAGTCTCGACTGAGAATACCCTCCTATAAGCAGGTGATTGCAATCTTTCAGGCTAAAGCATGTTTATTGTCAGATCCTGGAGAAACTTATAGTTCATCTATGGTTTTGTTGCTGTGGCTACGCAGACAAAGACTTGAGCTCCTTTTCTGTGAGCTCAGCCCGTAGCTCAGGGCATTCAACGCGCTAATTCTGCTCGGGCCAGATGAGTGATACCCTGGAGCAGATACGATCTGGCTGCTACCGATGAAAGACTCATTAAAATTTTCTTGCTGTGAACACACAAGTGCAAGAACAATTTTGAGTGACCTTATACCTCTGCGAATGGCCAACGGCCAAACTGCTACCACTGTGTACGACCCTTGTACCGGAGCTAGAGAAAACAAATTTAACAAGACCATAGCTGCAAGGGAATACGCCTGAAACTTTAAAATCTTCCCAACATTTCCCTCACTGTGAGGCAGAGGGATTTGCTTTCACACAGAACAAGCCTCCGCTTCATCCACCTTGTATCAGATAACCTTTTACATCCCGGCTCCCGGAGTTTTGTCTTCTCCGGGAGCTGTGAAAATTCCTCCGGTGCAGTGGCTGCGGTCAAAGATCGCATTTACAAGCGGAGCGCGATGCTGCCGGTAACCACAGTAACGGGGCACCCCCTCCCCGAGCCCCTGGCCCCTCCGGTTGATGAGTAACTCGGGGACAATGGCTGCACCCAGCGCTCCCGCAGGTCCCTAACGCGGCCGGCCGGGAATGAGGGATGAAAGGCTGCAGCGTGAAACAAACCCCAGAGAAGGGGACCAGAGAAGTCTCCAAGCTGAAACAGCAGCTGGAGAGACACCTGTAGCTAGTGGGAGTCATTGTAAAGGGAATATTGAAGCAAATTTTGCCAAATGCCTTCATTATTCTTCCTAAGGGATTTTTGAATGAGTATTTACAGCACTTTCTCATGTGGAGAAAACAGGTAAGAATTATGAGTTGGATCCAGATTTTGGTACTCCTTAACTTCAGAGCTTTCAAGAAGAAAGGGCAGACAAAAATTTGTTCAAAACATTGTTTCAACCATCAGTTCACCTGTAGCAATCCCCTTGCCAAGAGTAATGCCAAGTCCAACCATGCTGTGCTGCTTTAAAAATCTATTACTAATCACGTTTCAATATTCCAGTATTTCTGAAATATTTAAAATCAGCTGCGTATGTGAAAAGAAAAGCTTTTCTATGAAAGCAGTAGCCCAGCACCTGCTGCAGCACCCTAAGAGCAATGCAGACACAGGGCAAGCACGGCTGTGTGCTAATGACAAAACCTGTCTCCTGTTATCTTCTGAGCTTGGTGACCCTCCTGTGGATTTTCCTCACCTGATGAGACTCTGCAGACTTGCTCCAAGCTACCACCTGGCATCCAGGCAAGGATGGACAACTGGGAACTTGGGGTGGTGAACATATTCCCCTCCAGGCTGCTGTGACAGCACAGGCACATGATATTGACATGGCAGTGCAACAGGATCTGTGAGGTGAAAGAGATCAGGGGCTGACAGCCTCTTTGCATGCATTTCAGGGGTTCCTGGTCTCGCCTGTCCTGGCTCCATCCTGAGAACTGGCTGTGTTTAAAGTGAGCACTCTGGACAAGTTTCTTCTGGGAGAAGCCCAGTTCCTGCACTCACAAGCAACTGCATGAAGCACATCGAAGTGCACATCACAGTGGAGTAAGCGGAAATGATCAGCAGATCTGCTTCAAAAGCATGCTTGTGATCTGAACTAAAATGCTGACATACATGCACCCGTGGTGAGACAGATTTAAACTACACTGCAGCTTTCAGCTTTGCCCAACTCCCCAGACACCCTGATGCAACACAAAAAAACAGCCCTTGTTTCTCCCTCGGATGTATATTCCCGTACCCACAAACCCTGAAGTTACTATTTTGGAACTGATGAACTCTCATGCAGGGAATGAAAGTAAAATAAATGGCTCCCAGGTCCTGCTCCTTTCAAGTCCCTTTGACTTCAGAGACAACAATAAGAACAATAATAGGTTCTCATTAGGCCTCATTCCCAGCAGGGCTTTGGGCACTTCCAGAAATAACAAGATCTTCCTAAAGGTCTCTTTCTTTGTCTCTTTCTTTAATCCCAACAGGATTGGAATTTGGGGTTAATTTTGTTGCAGGAGTAGGCATTGAAATCCAGTGCAGCTCACATCAACACCTCTCATTCTGCCACTGTTTCCAAATATCTCAGGATCAGACCTTTCTTGCTGGGCAGCCAGGTAAAAAAGTGAGTTCCTAACAGGTGGCTCTGGGCTAGCCAGAAGTTTAGCTTTCATCTAATTAATATTTCTTGCATGTACATGTGTTATGAAAGAATTAAAAGTAGGTGTAGGGAATAAAGCACATCCAGACACTCCAAGTAGTTAAAGATATAATTGCCAAGGGACTTCTACAACCTCACCCCAGCCTCTGCACATATTTTATTCCTAGCTTAATTATCTTCCAATCTTTTCCCAGATCATCCAGCATACATTTTGATTCACTTTATATAGCCAAGATCCTATCCAAGAAACATGTTCCCCCTCATCTTATTTTAGTCTTATTGAGAAATACAGCACAGATATAGCAGTGATTCAAATAAATAATTACATCTCTCTATAAAAAAACCCCATCATACTGATTCAATACTGTATTTCTAGATTTAGCATAAAAATGATTTGTTCATGTTCTCAATTCTCTCTTGTATCTGCATAGTTCTGTCCAGAGCCAAACACACTGATGACACATTTGGATCTGCCTGCTCCAGAGGTAAAAGTTAATTTGTGACCTTGTTTAGGTCTTTTCAGGCAAAAGACCAAACTTCTACAAGGAAGGATTTCCCAGGCTGTGCTTTTCAAGCCTGCTCAGAGCTGGTCATTCAAGGCTCAGTTTGAGTGTCTTCCTTGAATCTTTTCCTATTAATCTAGGGAAGCAAGCTGTGATCCTGCTTGAGACCTAAAAACCTTGTGCCTTGCAATAGCAAGAAATTGGAACTGAATTCCCACTGAGTCATTTCTTGTAGAAAGTAATTAAAAGAAGCATTGATACACAAACAGCACTCCAGAGTCCTATTGTTTTACAAGTGACAGAAATCTGCATTTATACAATGAAATAGGGTCTTCAATTTAAAGGGTCCCTTACTTAAAAAAGGGACAACAAAGGTGCATCTTGCAGCCTACTTTTCCTAAGGAATGTCTATGAGGAGGTTTCAATCACTATGACAACCTCTTTTTAATGGCAATTATTTTCTAGCCCAGACAACTCTTTCTTGAGAAAGGGCATGTTTTAAAGCTCTGCCAAAATTGTGGTTAAAAGCCTTACTGACAAGAGAATAATCTATGAGGTTACTGTTTTGGCAAACATGAGTTTTCAAAAAGAATCAGAAATTTTATGTTATAGCTGGCCAAAAGATTGCTGCTGAGAAGGAAGAAAATAACAGAGAGAATAATAAGAAAAAAAAAAAGGCCAGACCAACCCGCCATAAGCATCATTTGAGTAAAACATGGGTGTTCTGGGATCTAAAGGTTTTGGTACCTCATGAGTTTGTCAACTTATGAAGATGCATTGTATAGAAACAGATATGGAGAAGATTACATACCTCTGCACATTTGCATTTTATTTTAATCCACAATAAGGATTTTTTAGCATTTGTCAGTCTTTTATCTGCCAAGTCTCTGCCATATGACCATCAAAAAAATCAAATGCAACCATTTCTTGCTACTCTTACACAGCATTTCTTGTACCATATTGCCATCTCTCTCTAGAATAAGCAAATAAAGGGCTTCCCTTTCATCAATGATTTGATATTATTCCATAAGAATTCCCTTTCATCAATAATTTTATGCTATTCCATAAGAATTACCTCACCGGGAATACGATAAAAGAGACTCTTCAATATTCACAGTGCAGTTCTAACCCGGTGCCAATTCAGAGGCACATTAACTCAGCCCCTCTAAGTGCTCTGCATTCCCGCGGGATGGTTTGTAGCCATGTGGCCACTCTGTTTTCCCTTTCAGTGAGGATTTGCACCCACCTAGGTTCCAGCAAGCTCATTTTCTGCTCTGACTTCTAGCCTGTTACTACTTTCACAGGGAAATTGAATAAACACAGGTTACGTAGCACAGCTAAAATCATAGTAAATCAGTGGCAGATGCTGGAGTGCAAAATGAGGAATTTGGAGACTCATCCTGTACAAATGGCCGTGCTACCCAGAGCTCGCACGCAGCCTGCTGCAGGGGTGGCGGGTCAGCACGGGGAAAAACAGGCAGAGAGTGCTTTTGCAATCAGAGCCGGCACAAAAGCCTTAGCAGCTGTTGCTATTGAATCTGAGGGATGCAAAGGCTACACACACCCCCAACAACCGCCTGCATCGGCAGCTGACAGCCCGAACAATGTGTTGCAGGAATTGTTCCCTTTTACTGCAGTGGTGTTCTTCACACGTGTAGGTACACACACAAGAAAGAGGACTCCAGTGTTCTCCAATAACAATACTATGTTATACAATACACAATCGTTAAAAGAAAGGAGCTAATTTTATGTAGACATGCCTAAGTAGAATACAGAGCTGCAGGGTAGCCTTTGACTTGCTGAGAATACAACTACTGTACTGAGCCTTCTCTTCTAGAAGCAGCACGTAGGTATTAGAGACAGATGTTACAAAAAACCCTACAAAAATTAAAGGAGTTGGGAAAACACCTCTGTTTCTGAAAGAATCCACCTAAACCTGCATATGTGTGCCTCTGACTCACCAGGATCTGCTGCTTCAGAAAGCTGCTGAAAGGGTCAAACTAATACAAGATCTTGTCTCATGCAACTGCCACTATTTAGGGGCTAAAATACTGGAACAATAGTGGATCTCTCAATATTTTTACCTCAGAAACAGTTGCAGTGATATATTGCAACAGTCACATACAAGCACACAATAAACTTGAAAAATGTAGCAATATAAGTCTACTTATAGACCTCTTAAGAGATCCAACCACCAAATACCTGGTAATACTTGTGTCTCTGTCATGCTATCATGAGAAAAAAAAAAATTAAGCTCTGAAGTGTTCAGCCACAGGATCTGAGGATCTTTTTCTTGGAATGAATGCGTATACATCTGGCTAACGAAAATAAGCTTTGTCAGAAAAATTACATCAGTAAAGGGACAAGAAACCAGATCTCACTTCAAGACACGACACCCAGTTATAGCTGTGTGTTCACAACTCCCCCGACGAAGCAAAGAGGATCTCTGGGAGTGGACAGGACATGCCGCTGTAGTAGGACTGGCAATGCTTCTCTCCATGAGAGCAAGAAATTCCTTTCTGAAAATGCAGCCTCTTGCTCTGAGGGCAGCAGAGCTATGAGAGCATACAGTTAGCCCTGGGCTATCTACAGCTTCTGTACATAGATGACATTGTCTCTCAGCTAAGACAAAGGCTGGTCCTTGTTTAGTCCTCCAGAACAGAGGCTGGCCATGCTGGGAGTAGCTTGAACAGTGACAAACTCATGCATCCATCAAAGTCAGCAGAGTCACAGGTGCAGAAAGTCAGGCTCGGCCTCCATAATCTGCTGACAGTGATGGAAAAAAATCACCCCAGAAGGCAACACCTCCAAGGCTAAAGCCAAAGACACAGGTCAATCAATCCAGAAAGGAGGTAAAAAGGCAAGAGAAGCTAAAAGTCATGACTTTTGCTGGCCACCGACCAGGTTATTTCTTCTGTTGAAACTTCTGTCAGGATACTTAGCCACAGAGCACCAAGCTCCACCAGCAACAAGGCATGCAGCTCTCCAGCTGGTCTTGTTGGCATCCTCCAGGAAAACCTGAGAAAGCTGTGGTCACACACTCAGGACAGCTGCTGGCAATGTGTGGCTTTGGCATGTGTGAGCAGTTGGGGAACTGATGGAAATCCCTCCTGTCCCCACTGCTCTGCCCTCCAACTGGCCTCTTACAGGGACCACTCAGACATTGCCCATCACAGAGTACAACAGCACAAGAGGTTTCAACATCTTCCAGTTTTCTGGAGGGTGATCTCAACCTCTCAAGGACCTGACAGTGAAGAACAGTTCTTGGTTCTGCTGCTATCTCTGCTTCCTCTGTCTCCAAGGATTTGGCAACCTTAGACAAATTCCTCTTGATATGATCTAAAATCCAGATATTGGAATCAAGGAGATCAGTTACTCAGTGGAGGATGCTTTAAGTGACAACATGGGAAACAGGAGTTGTCCAGACTCCAAATTCCTGTTCGATTTGATATGAAAGGGTTGGCCCCAATGCACAGAAGACCCTCAGTTCCTCAACGCAACTGATGACATTTCAGGCTTTTCTGCTCCAGAAGAATGACAGCAGTGCAACATCTGAGATCCCTCAGAGCAGTGGGGGCTGTACAGAGGAGGAATGTGCAATGTAGAGGACCTCTCTCAGCAGCCTGGAGGAGGAAACTGATGGCTGTGGAGGCCCGCTCCCCAGACCTCAGCCACACAAGGGTCCTTGCAGATGTCTCCATCACAGCTTTGCACTGCTTAGGAAGAGACACCGAGCCTCATCTAGATTGCTCAGGCTTTAGGGCACTGCTCTATTTCAGTGATATATCAACCTGGCAGGGCTCAGCCTCAGCAGAGATGGATGTCCAGTCCAGCACTGATGAGCCAGGTGTCAGTCAGCCATATGGAGGGGTCAGCCAGCAGTACTTGGTCAAAACCAAGTTTTATGATTCCGGTAAAAACAGAAGTAGTCCACAAGACAACAGGAGCTTGGCAGTAAGTTCCCACTAAAGCTGGTAAGACCTGAGTCACAGCACTGCCAGGTTCCCTCCTAGAGGCTTTTGGAGACACGGGTAACAGTTTTAATATCCGAAATGCTGATGTAGGGGAAGGTAGCTAGGCTGTAACTCTGGAGCACAGAACTAGCCCTGCTCAGTTTAAACAAAATAGGCTCCCTTTGTGAGCCCTGCCTGAGGTGGTCAGCCTCTAACAAAAGACCACTGACAGTCCTCTGGCACAATCTCAAGCAATTTGAACTTTCTGCAGCTTTTGCAGTAACACAGTTCACTTAAAGCTGACACAGCCAGGAACTTTCCAGTAATCCTCATGTTAGCTCTTATGCTGGGTTAATAATTCCCTGCTCAACCATCTGTGACCAAGACACAACCAATACGATTCCGGTTAAGTCTAAAAGTGGAATCAAAAGCGTACATGGAAAACTTGAAAAAATTAAATAAAGTAAATGCTGTATCATACTTGTGTGCAAGGCAAAGCAGAGTTGCTGGCTTTTTCCATTTTATTATAGTGATTTATAATCCAAAGTGGAACCAAGATCAAGCCCCTATGCCCTAAAATATAAACACAAGAAAAACAGCAAACACTTTGCTTTTTATGTCCTTTGAACAATGATGCTTAAGATTTTCTGCTTTTTGTCTTTTTCTTTAATCAGTAAACAGAGACAAATTTAAATATAACACCTAAAAATAACACCCAATGTTGTTGCCAAGCTCTGAGCTCCTGTTTTGGGTAAAGTTGTTCTCCAAAAGACTGGTGACAGGGCCCTCATGGAGGCCCTCTCCCCCAGCACCATGAAGCTCCCAAAGCCCTGTATTCCATATGCCAAGTAGATAATATTCTCACTGGTTTGGTCTTCTGAAGCCTACAGAAATCTTTCTTGAGCTGATTTTGACTTAGTAAAAAAAATTCAATGCGTTCTGGTTTTAGCAGAAAGAGTTCTAGTAAAAAAAAATAATCTGTCCACATGCACTCACCTTGGTCTTTCTATCAGAAAGGGCTGAGCAAGGGGGTCTAAGAAATGAGGCAGCCACACCTGCCCCACCTCAAAGCAAAATCCTGACCAGGTAGAGATCATCGTTAGAGGAAAAACCAGGGATTTTCCCTTAGCGATTCAAAGGCAATTCATACAGCAATTAAAGTATCAAGTTCAGATGTGCTCACAATTCATGTAATTATAAAAGCAAAAGTATCCAGATGCATAAACAAATAAATAAACCGGGAACGGGGTAAAACGTTTAGCTAGAGTCAAGCCTTGCCCCTAGGGCTGAGAGAACCACAGTTGTCCCCGCTCCCGCGCGGCCGCCAGCGCTCGGCAGGGATCAGCTTGGCAGGTGTGATACACCCACTCTGGCTCAAGGTGTGCAGAGACCCTGACGTCATGGGTATCTCCCACCCTCTCCTGGTTGTTTCCACAACCAGCAATTACCTGGAGATGGGCCCAAATGTAAGCAAGAGCCCAACGGGGATGAACATCTTAATTCTGACACAACGCCCAGCCCAGGTCACGGCTACCCTGTCTCAGCTGCAGCACTGGAAAGAGAGCAAACACTGCTCAGCAGCACAGCTCTCCTGCCTGCCCTTATGTTGACAATCTGCAGGCCAGAATGCTGCCAAAAAATACAAATAAAAATGTAAAAATACATTCACTGCACCTGGTTCTTTATTCTTCTCTGAAATATATGACTAAGCCTTGCTCTGACATGAGTGGGAAGGCAACATAGCTATTATTTGTGTATTGAAATGGACATTAAAACAGCCCAGTATCCAGAACAGCCCAGCAAGAGAGACAAGCAAAGAGAGTAACAAAAAGCTGTATGGGGCACCCCGCAGTTCTTCAAACAGCAGCCACCAGAATCAGCTATCTGGGGACAAAGTTTCTATATCCAAAGTTCTGTAAAGAAGTTTTAAAAAATGATGTAAACACAAAGTAAAATTTTTGCAGAAAAAATACAAAGCTCAAAGCATCTGAACATTGCAGACAGTTAGTTACCGCCTCTGCAATTTGCCTTTTCTCTGAAAATGATTTGACCATAAATGCACCCATATACACTGGGATGCTTTCATTTACACCCCCCCTGGGCAGGTCAGGCACATCTGGAGAAATCATCTCCACAGTACATTACAAGACTAGGAGCACTCCTCATAGGATGGAAAGACAGATGGCTAAAATGAAGCATGACAAGGAAATACAAAATCACAACAAGAAGGGAAACAAAAACCAAATAATCCCTGTCCCTCATAGTATAAAAACTAAAGATCACCCAGTGAGATGATCTGGAAACATGTTTTAGGAGAAAACAATTTCTGCAAGTGTGTGCATCTGAAAGGTGGGGACCATGATCAGGCACTGGGGAAAGCAGAAACTTCAGAGGGATTAGACAAATTGAGAGATGAGTGGGCCATGAATTGTGGCATAAACTTGCCCCACAGTGAGTCAACACCATGACTGGGGGAAACCTGTAGCCCCAAAAGCCCTTAAACATCTGCCTGCTGCGAGCTGGAACAGTGCAAGGAGGGAAGGATCAGTCTGTACTTGTCCTGTTTCTCATACACTTTCCTTGGTATATGTTGCTAGGCAGGGCAAGATTGGGAATATTAGCTTGGACATCCCTTTGGCCTCACAGCATTTAGCAGGTCTCAGAGGCGATGCTTACGGCCCTAAATAAAACAAGGCACCACAGACATACACAACATACATACATACACAGTGCTGCCACGTAACACAGCAGTGTTAGCCCTGGACCTGGTGCAATTTTTGGCAGGTGCAGCAGCACCCTGCCGAGCTGGCTCGCTTGCAGGGACGGATCTGGCCACACCAGGATGGACCAAGCAGAGGAAACCATTCCAGCCCAGCCAGGCTCTGCCATTTAACCTGCAGGGCAGGGAAGCATACCTGTCTTGCTTAATGAGCCTTTGTAAATATTAACAGGGCAGGTCTTCTCTAACTTTAAATTAAACATGCAAAGCAGTGGCTAAAATCATCCAGACTCTTTGCTGCTCATTGATCAGTTGGGCAGTTAGGCTCATTGATCTCACATATCAATAAAAGGGCCACTGAGGTTGATTGGAGGGTATACTTAATTACCTATATGCCTGGAACTGACCAGGCAGCCCAGCCAAGTCCCAGTCCCGGTGGCCTCCTAGCTCTAAAATGAGCCATGCCAGGAGATCCCCTTTCACTGTTTACCTGCCTCTCCTCCAGTCTCGCTTCTCCTGAAACAGAAGGAAGTCCGTGTACTTTTTGACTAACAAACTCACCCAAAGAGGGTGTGTTGTATCTCACAGAAATTGTAACTCACTCACAGAGCAGGATACACCCAAAAAACGTCTCCAGCAAGCACCAGCTTTTCCCAGAGGCTTGTTTTGTGCATATTATATTCAAGACCACGCTTTCATGAGACTGTTCCTGTCTGCAGAGATCGGTGTGAGGGAGCCCTGGGGCTCCTTGCCGCCCACGGCCACCATCCCGGCTGCTCCCACGGCTGCTCTGGGCCACCATGCTGGCTCCGCACCCACAAGAGCTCTCATCTGCAGATCAAACAAGGTTCTCCTCCCAGAGCTTCACAGCTGGGTCTACCTTCCAGTTCCCCTTTTCAGGAGCTTTTTCCTCATGCAGGAGAAAAGCATCCCTGACTGGATTTCTTCTGATCAACCCCAGGGTGAAGGACAGAGTAATCCCGGTGTCCATCTGGCCACCTTTTCCCTGCCTCCACCTGGCTCCTCCCAGTCCATTAAGACGAAGACCTGTGATTTTATGCCATAAGAGAGGTGGAGATCTCAGCATGTGGTAACATGCTTAACACATGTTTAACACAAAAATGCCCAAGAGAAGAGGGAGAATGGTGTCAAATCAAAACACAGTTCAAGAGACAGCAAAGTAGTGCCTTTCCTCATTGCACCGCAGAAGCCTGGCTTCAGGGAAGCAGTTGCCACACTTAAAACCAAAATGCTGAATAATTACAGGCAGCTTAGCCCAGCACTGCCTATTGCGCAAAGTCTTCCATATAGGTTTCCACACAACTGAGTGATTTGAGTGATTTTGGTCAATTTTAATGATGGGGACAGCAAAAATGGAACCCCAGGTGCAAGTACACAAATTTAGTCTCAGCAGTTGCCCTGCAGTAATGTGGTTGTCCTTGCCCAGATGCCCTGGGCAACCAGGTGTCAGTCACACAGAGTCACTTTTTCCTCTGACTGTGGCTGACAGGGATGTCATGGGCCTTCTCCAATGGCTCCAAAGAGCAGCAAACCAAAGGCAGATAATGATTTAACGACCGTGACAGCCCATTTCCCAACTCTGAGCACTTTTATACAACCCACTGCAGGAGCCTGACTCTCATGAGTCACCCTGTTTAGTTTGACTCCTCTCCTCTGCTCCTCAAGGAACACAAGCCAGCACAGGCCAAATCCTACCCAGTTGATACTGGCTCATGCAATCAATTACAGGAAGCTGCTTCTCAGATTGCAGGGCCCTTGCATGCAGCCAGCAAGCCAGTGAGGGAACACATGTGGATACATCCTGCATACACCACTTGTCTCCGTTCTTTTTTTCCCCCAATCTCTGTCTTTTCTAAACCCATAGATTTCCAGCCCCATGGTTCTGAGGAAACAAAGCAGGGGGGGAAGAGACCAAGTGTGAACAAAACTCAAGGTAGCCTGAAATCCCAGCAGCCTCCCCAGAACCACCTCTCCCCCACTGGTGGGGCTGCACCCATCTTTGCAAAGATAGAGGCCATTTTTTTTTTAAGTGTAACCAGAGTTACCAGAACAATCCTCTGAAGCCAGCAAAGTTCCCTAAAGTGTGAGAGAGGCCAGAGACCAGCCCTTTCTATTCCCCCTCTTTGTTCAGATCAGGAATTTGCAATCCAAATCCCAGCCACACCAGAGCAGGCAATGAGCCTAGCTGCTGTAAAAAGCATCTTAGAGAGTTCATGAGGCTGTGTGCCAAGGAGCTGCTGCAAGACAAGGTGAACTGGGCTAGGAAAAAACCTGTATGTATATAATATCATTAAGATAGCAAATAAAAAACCTGTCCTGCAGTGCAAAGGAATGTGATAGTTACCGAGTGCTCCCCTATAGCTGCAAAGAGTCCTTGAAATATTAACAGGGTTATCAGCATTCACTTATCGGTTACAGTAGTGCCTAGATAATTCAAAGGACTGAGCCAGAGCTCATAAATATGTACACTTTCTCAGTGCAAAATTCTTACCAGAGAATTTGTTACCTTTCTAAACTGAAATTTGTTAATCTTTTAAATTAACAAACTTAGAAAGGCAGCCATCTACAGGGAAAATATATTCAGTTGTTTATTTTTGCATCTATTTATTACTATTTTTTCATATACTCTGTGTGTTTTCAAGACAGGTGTTTTTAAACATGTTTACTGAGGCTTTGATGTTAGTACAATGCAGCTGCATTTTGTATCACAAAATCTAGGGTAGGTCCAAGCTGTTAAATTTCTAAGTGGCAGAACTTCAGACAAATGAAATCTGGGAGCTTTGTACCCACAGAAGAAAGTGGTGAGTGCTGACACTCTTGCCTACATGGATTAGGTGCTGAGTACTGCACACAGAGCACTGGAACAAATCCTCACTTGATATGAGTCCATGTGGTCACACAGGCCTGAGGGAGAGACAGTACAACATTTTCATAACTTAAAAGGACTTTCTAGAAACTTTCAACCTTCCAGAAGGACGTAATGCAAGCATGGGCAAAATTATATAATATCTCCTTCAAGAAAAAGCAGCAGAGAAACCACCAAGCCAAGGGCAGAGCCTAAAGCCACCTTATTACTGCCCCCTCTTTAACACTATCCCGGTGTCTGTCCAACCATGTGCTGAACTGCTCCAGCAAAACTCAATAGAAATCCTACTAAAAAAACCCCCAAACCTTAGAAAAATCAGTTTTGCTTTGGTTGCAAATGCACAGCAGCCCTAAGCTAAATGAAGGGCTGACTACCACCGCTCCCCTCCTCTGCACTGGAACTCACACTCCATTGAGCTATTTCTTCACACCAGGTAAGACCTTTTTTGTATGTTTTTCATTGTTAGTTTGGCTTTTTGTCAACTCGCATCCTCCCTTGCATTATCTTCTACTCATTCAATGAACTCAACTGTTTCTTCATGCTAAGTCAGAAGCTTGTTTTGTTGGGTTTTTTCATTGGCAGATTGGCTTTTTAGAAACTTGGTGGATGGAAACAGCCCAGCACAAGGTCATACAGGTTTTGGGAAGCAAAGGGATGTAACAGCCAGAAGCAAGATTGGTTCAGATTTGCTGCAACTTGCATCCTGCAGCATTTGTGAATAACTTCCAGCCCCATTCACGTATCTGTTGAACCACATTACCCTGTGGATTCTTTACCTTCTTTTGATACCGAGTTTAGGAGAAAATAGCAATGATGTTACCAACACACAGCAAATTACACAAGTTCAGGCACTTCAAAGGGCTAATTGCTCTTACAATTTATTAATATGCATGTTTAATTTCTTCAGCAAAAAGGGAACAGGAAATAATTTTTCCACCAGCAAGTTCAATTTTCTATTTTAAGAAGGTTCTCAAGGAAATGTGTTGTATACACATAATACTACTTACAACCTAGGAAGCTTATCAATTTATCAAGCTTTATCTTAAACGCAGCTACACTTCTTTGGATCCCTTCACAGAGAAGTTATCCCAGAAATTTGCTTCCCTGAAGGTTTCAAACTGCCTTCTCACATCCCATCTAAATTTATTATGTTCACTTACACATTTTCTTCTCTTTAAACTGCCCTGCCTCTGTACTTCAGGCATGTAAGTAGCAATCATAGTCCTCTTTGGCTTTTATTTTGCAATAAGAAGGATGCAATCTTTTACCATAAATGATACCTCCAGTAAAACGAATTCTCTGTTCCCTGATTTGTCCTCTTTACAATATACATTAACTTTTATTGACTAGGAACAATCGGAATTGGAGAGAGATGAGTATTTGCAGTACCTTGTACAACAGCGTGTAATACTTCACTTTATATAATAAACCCATCTCACTTATTAAGCCCCTGTGGTGGAAGCCCCATGCACCACTGCGTTTTGTTTCATCTGTTCTGATGCCTCCATCTTTCTGAACCAACTCAAACACATAGACAGTGGGCAGGCAATTAAATTAAGTCACCCAAATAGTGTCATTTCAGAAAATGGAGTAATTTTGCATCCCAGTATTTGAAAAGGGTCTTAAGTACTATATAAGTTGATGGAGGGCCCATCTCGAAAGAGAGGGCAGTGTGACCCAGGCATATCACACCCAAGTACAATACATTGCTTTCCTCAGAGAAGCAGCAGCGTTGCCTCCAAACAAGCAGCAACACATGATCCAACCAAAGGAAATGCAAAAGGTGCTGAAATGCCATCACATAGAAGCTAACCTGTTCCAAGAGATTTTGTGACTCATAAATTATCATAGAGAAAATTAAATGCTACAAAATACTTAAGAACAGAAATGGAAAATAAATTAATCAAGATGTCTAATAAGGAACAGAAACAGTGGTTAGAAACAGCTTTCTAAGTGTTGGATTATTAACTATTGTGCTTTCCAAAAGGGATTATTTTACCCTGAAGTTCTAATGGATCAGCTTCTCATTTACAAGAGGACCAGCTCTCAGCTGCAAGTCCAATCCCCCACCCCGTGACCTGACCATCTCTGCAAGGTGCCTACACCCGTGGGCCCCTCCCACTGCATCATGAGGATGGAGCCGGGGTTCAACAGTGAAAAACCCATCCCCGGGAAAGACCACCAGCTAATTACCTGCTGACTGCCACACTTAGGATGCAGGAAGGGCTGACACAGCTCACAAAACTAGCCAGAGCCTTGGTTTTGATAAGCATGGTAGAATAAAAGGGAAAAGTATGGCAAAAAGAAAAAAGCATTGGAAATGCAAATGCAAATACATGGCTGTGAAATCATCAGACTGAGCTCTCTGTTGAGTGCACGGGCAGATTCAGTGACCCTCAGGGAATCTTACCTGCTGAATGAGCCAAGAATACGCCTTGCTGGGTATTAGGCAATGCCATGTAATATGACTACAGCAGTAAACACAAAGGCTCTACAGTGCAAAGAACAACACTGTGAATTTCACAACTGCTGAAATCTCAGCCTGATTTCTCTAAAATTCAGTTTCATCACAGGAACAAAATTGAATTAGGGTTTTCTTATTTTTAGTCACTTTTACGAGTTCACTGAAATTCCTGAAAATGCACAATATCCAAATTTTATGCAGCACTAAGCCATCCTATATGACCAGTAAGGGACGGTAGAGTGTGAGTAAAGTTGTTTGCCCCATGGGATGCTTTCCCATCTGAGAAAGCTTTCAAACTGGCCATCAAAGATGTCACTTTACTTTCCCTTTAGGCCTTGAAAAGAGCAATGGAATCTTTTAACAGCTACAGACTGATCAGAGACTCAGAGCAAAAACCCAGGGAGACACTGACACAACCTCAGAGCAGGAGAAACTCTCCTGGAGGACTTGCCCCAGGGGAAAAAAAAGGGATGGATGCTTAACTGCCAGCAGTGGTGTGAAGAATTTTATCTGATCATCTCAGCTTCAGCCCAGTCTGATGCAGGTTGGCTGAGATAAAGGAGTGAATCAGTCTCAGCTTTAGAAATCCCCACCACTTGGCAAAGAACGTATTTAAAAGCAGATTGTACAAAAGTTCATAAAACTCAGTCATATAAAACAAGCATGTTCACTGCATAGAACAGAAAAAATGTCCTTGTCTCAGGTCTCACCTGAGTTTACTGCCATTAATCAGCCATGTCCATCAATGCTGGTAGTACTAAATAGGAATTTCTTAGTTTAAAGCCTCTTAAAGCTGAATAAAGTCCCAGACACTGTTATTAGCTGAGCCATAGGGTAGCTGAGGTGCAAAGGAACAAGTCGATAAAGGCAACTGCAACTTTTCACAAGGGATAGGAAAAAATACAGTCAACATCAATACCCAGACTGGGCCAAATTCCCAATTCCGGGCACAGGTGTTGCTCCCACAGACTGCAAAAACAAGCACTGACACTGAGTGTACACCATGCACTGCAACCTGGAGCTGGACACAGACATCCAGTGACTGCTTGTGCTGGTGACCACTGTGGGACTGTCACCAGCTTATGCTGTGGCTCCCTGGTTTCTGCACAAGGAGAGGGGCAAAGGATTGTGTCTGCAAAATCTCTGGCAGCTGCAACCAGCAGCCATCACCACTGAGGTCTCAATCCCAGAACTGCCAGTGGAAGTGCAAGGGCTGCACTGGCAACGCACTGGTTCACCAGGCACATCTCACGGGGCATCCCTGGAAGGGACGGACCCTGCCCCTTGCCCTGCGCCAACATACACTCCTAATAGCATGTGACAGCACAGTGGTTGAAAGAGGGTGTGGGGTGGATGAGAAATCTGCCCTGCCTCCCCAAATGCAAGAGGGAAGGCAGTGAGAAAGGAGGCTGCCACACCATCAGCAAGCCCCGAACCTGGTGGGAAGCTGCCAGCCAGCTCCCGGCGCCTGCTGCAGACACCATGGGCCGGGCCCGGGATGTCCCCAGCACTGCTGTTATCTCTCAGGGCAGTCACTCAGTCGATGCCTGCTGGTTATCCTCATTACTTACAGCAGGTATTACAAAAGCAGCCCAGTGAGATCTCTGCTGTGCACGGCCCTGTACAAACTTGCAGCAAGCAAACTCCAGAGATGCAGTGCCTTGCTGCACAACAGAATAGGGCAAACAGATCCAGGGAGTGCAAAGGGAAGAAGGAGAAAAAAATAAGGAAGAAGGAAAGAACACCTTGTGTAACAGGCTTTCAGCATCTACCAGGTCCCAGAGTATACCCAGGGTTCCCACTCTGCATAACCAGTGCAAACAACCCGTGCCTGCTGTCAGCAGCTTGGTCTACAAACCCAGGTGTCAGACTGCCAAACTCAATGCAGAATCATGTCAGGTAGCTTAGTTAGCAGGACCTCAAAGTTAATCTGTCTTACCTATCAATCAAAAGAACTCAGAGAAATTTACCCACATCATTTTAACTTGCAACAAATCCTTTTGCAAACACCCTGCAAAACTAACCAGAAGGCACCAGCAGGTTCATGATCTCAAGAAACTGAAGTTAAGATGGGATTTAAACTAACAGGCATTTATCTGCCAGATGGAGAGCTCATCATGCAGAGCACACATCACTAAATTACACTGTGTCAGCAAAAGGAGACCAACATGAGAAATACACCCAGTGAGAAGGGAAACTGAGTCAGCCGACAGGATAGTTCAGCCCAGTCATTGCTGCCAAGAGACCTTTACCACATGTGTAGGGCAGCATTGGCTGTCTACAGCATCAGTGAGCACACTGCGGGAAAAGCCACTGCATCCAAGCGACGAGCAGCAACACGTCGATAATTACTAGCCAGTCTATCATCATGGCAAGCTGCAGTGAGAAAGAGGATTAAACAGTAGGTGAAGATGGGTTGGACTCTGAATATTTAGTAGCATAATTTAAGCCTGAGCCCAGGAATTCTTCCATAACTACCCTTTAGCCCATCTGGGGGCTGCTCCACATAAAATCAGAATACATTTACAAATAGTTAAAGCCAGAAGGCAAACAAATCATCTCTGATCAATAGGAAAGTACTCCATGGAAATTCTCAGGGTTCTTGTTTATTTTACCTTTGAGTTCCCAGGTGAGAAGAATTGAGTTCCTGGCTACAACCAGAAGTGACCTAGTCCTGACATGGCCTGAACAGTTCATGAGCCCACTTTTGTTATGGCCTAAACATCATCCAGCAGCTGAGGGTCAAAGCCAAACTGCCCACACTGCTGCTGAAGCAGAGGCGCCCATGTATATGAGCCAGAAAGCCTCCTCTCGTGTGCCCTCCACGAGTGAGCGTGATCCCGTGGCTTATGGCACTTACCAAAGAGATGGGAAATGTGGGACTCACAACAGCTTCTGAACCTTATTCGGCTCCTCTTTAATGTCTAGCACAGTGAGAGCTCTTAGATCAAGGGCTGGAGCCCAGCCCATCTCTGCCCTCGCTGAGTGTCCTGATCGCTATGCTGAGTGAAGTGCCCAAGCTGTAGTGGGATGGTATTTAAAGTATTCCCACTTTATAGGACACTTAACTGCCTAAAACAGAATACAGCTGCAGGGAACAGGCACCTACAAGTGAAGTGCTGTAGCACTTGCTGGTTAGATCCAAGTCCTCTACTAGACCTAAGGCATGAAAGGTGCCAAATGCCTCTCCCTAGTCATGCTGAGTGGTGCTCGCAGTGTCCGGAGGCTGCTAAAACAAGCAGTGCGCTGATGTGGGACAGCTTTTATGTGATTTAAACTAAACGCACACAGCCAAATCACTTTTAAAATAAAACTCACAGCTTGGATGTTCAAGGGTCTACTTTAGAAACAGAGCCAGCACGAACATCACTGCAAGCACACAAAGAAATGAGGGTCTGGGCCAGTTCCTGGAAAGTTTAAAAGTGCTATGACAGGAATTCAACGCAGTAAGCTCAATGACTTGCTAACATCAGTTTTGAATAGGATCAAGGAGTCTGATTGGTGGCTAGTGAAAGACAAGAGCAAACCCAACCAATCCAGCAGATCTTTGTGCCTATGATGTGTGCTCTGGTGGCAAGGTAACAACAGAGATCCACCCTGAGTACCTTACCTTCCAAACCTAACAGCCCCTTGGGATTTCACAGCAAAGACAGACTCCTAGGTGCTGGCCATCACATCTTGGAAACTCAAATCTGATAACACAGTCCTTGCTTTGCCCCTTTTGGTGGGGTCCAAAACCTCTTGCTTCTTCCTGAAACTGGGCCTAGCCCACAGACTCCACAGCAGGCAGGAGATGCCATGTTGTTAACGATGGTTGTTAACAATGGATTCTTCTTTTGCCTCCTTCAAAAAGCACTGAAATATTTTGACCATATGTGTCATTTCCAAAAGTGCTGGAGATCTGACGGAATGTAGCATCTATCACGTGTCAGGCAATGGTGTTGAAAACAGATCACTTTCCTTTGTATGTGATAAACATAACATGTCTATGTTTATTATGTGGTCCCCTGAGGATTTATTACAGGTTTACTGTTCCATTTATTTGCTTTTTTTGTGCTTGGCAAGTGTAAACACTGGAATAAATATGAAAGTGGTTACAGCTTAGCAGCATTAACGACTTGTTGAAACAAAGTCCAACCGTTTTCCTTTCTTTCCAGCAAATCCTCCTTTTCTGTTCAAGTGCTTTTTTTCAGGTGAGAAGATCATCTTTCTGAAGTATTTTAAAATTTTCTTGCTTTGTTGAATGCCAATCCCCATAAAAGCATCGTTTCCCCCCTTCACTCATTCAAACTCTTAACAATATTTAAAGTATATCCTAACATTATTCATGGCAAAACATTTTCCTCTTTGCAAATTACGGCCTCCCCCATCTTTTCTATCTAGTCTGCTAAGCCTGTTACTACAGGTAGTTTGATGTAACAGAAATAAGTACAATCATTGCTCAAAAGAAAACAAACCCTTCCGTTCTGGCACACACATTCAGGGTGGGTTCATCCCACTGAACTTTAGCCACCTAACAACAAGGCCATCAGCCCAAGTCAGTCATTTATGTTCCCTCTTTCATCAGTGGGGTGAGATGGACATTTCCAGTCAACAGCCCTCCTGCTTATCAACCTGTCATGGCTGCAACCTGCATTTGAAGCATTTAAAGAGATATAGAAGATGATCACGGTACCAGATAGAGATCTGACCATAAAAGACAAGCTGTACCTTTGATCTCAAAAGATTTCAAAATTTTTGATAAAGATTACATCCTGCCCCTTTTGGAAATGTGTGCCACTTCTATAGGTAGTTCAGTGTTTTTCAACATTGGAAAAAGAGCTCCACTGGGGGGGGGGAATAATAATACTGTCACTTGTCACAGAAATACAAAGTGGCAAAACTTAATTTAATTAGGTCTCAGATGTTCTTTGTTTCAAGTGGACAACCACTGTGAACAAATCTTTGAAGAACTGAGTCCCTCGTCAACTTGTTTTGTACTTTGATTTATGCAATCTTTTGTCCAAGTAGTCTTAAAAAAGGAGCAGACAACAAAAAAGCCTATCATTCAGAAAACACAGTACCACCATGCTCGTTTCTTAAATGGCAAAGTAGATGTCAGAGTAGTTAGAAGTACTGTATTCCCTAAAAACATCATAATTCCCACAGAAACCAGGACAGAAAAAGTGCAACATGGAAGATTGCCAAAGACTGTCATTAGATCTGATCTGAGTATCTTCAGCTCTTCTAACCCTCCTACATTTCCTAAATATTTTCCATAGATATTTTTGGAAATGCAAGTCAGTAGGCCAAAGGAAGCCAAGAGAGATAGTTGCCCAAACTCTGTAACTTAGGCAATACTGAGGTAAGCAGGTAAGTTGTGTTGTTATCTCAAGTACTCAAACATAGAGAGCTTGTCCGTACCAATTGACTCTCAAAATCCTGAGGGCTTATGAAAGAGAGGGTGAAGGAATGGAGAGCATAGATCTTGTGTCTTGACATTTGATCCTTCCCTACTCATCCTCCATGCATGAGCATTAATGCTAGAGTTGCCTACACTGCTAAATATTGAAAAGGTACTTGCACAAGAGGTTTCTGCTTCACATTTACTTGTTTCCTGCTCCAACTTTCAGCGTGGTCATATTCCCAGGGTCTTCGTACCAGTCTCACCTGACCCACAAGGGAACTGAGAGGCCCAGTGAAACTGCAAGTCAAGCCTGTGCCCAACAATTGCCGTACCCAACACAACCAGATGAGCGTGAGCTCAGCTATGCCAATGTATGCAGCAGCTACACATCTGGCTGAACTGGAACCACCATCATAGGTGTGGCATGTTCTCACATGCCCCTGGACCCTGGAACCCTGAGCACCCAGCCAGCCCAAAGACTGGAGACAACCTGTCAGCCGCAGGGGTGTCTGACAGACCAGCACACTCTGAGGAAGAGGCAGACCATGAGTGAGTCACCCAAACCCTCTGTGAAGATGCTGGGAGGTATCAGGATGCCAAGGTGCTCTGATCAAGATGCTTTGACCAGACTGGTTGAAATGTGAGGATGTCTGGGTTCCTATCCAAGTGTCTGCTAAGGTCTCTCAATCACCTTACAGAAGAGCAGTGAGCACACTACCTATTTTCACCTTATGTTATACTTTAAAACCTCACATTATGTTCCTCAGTCATGGGATGTCTGAGAAAATTCATTTGGTTCCAAGACAGGAGACAACAATGGACAGGAGTTCCAAGGTATTAAGAATATGCACTGAAGGAAAATGGACCATTCAATGAGCAGATGTAAAATGATAGGCTTTATCAGCAGTCAGACACTTCCTCAGGTAACGCTTGGGATGTTGGAGATAATGAAGTATAAAATCCCACTGCTTCACATCACCTACTTTCCCCACCACCACCTCTACTGCAGGTTTATTATCATGCCAACATCGAAACTTAGAAAACTGTTCCTGTATTCTAAACAAAGAGTCCTTTTGCCATTACTTGGACAACAGTTCAATGTTTATTCTGTATTTGGCAGTTTGCAGCATGTTCCGCAATCCCAACCTAAAACAATTCTGAAATGCATGACCACAAAAAACAGAACAAGAGAGGATTCTTTGGAACCCATGAGCGCAGGTCATAAGAATACTTCAGTGACTTCTGAGAGGGAAGCAAATCACAAGAGAAAACACCAAGGAAATCAATTCTTTAATATACCCTGAAGTTTAAAAAGTAATCAAAAATATAAGCCAATTACTAATCCAATTAAAAAAATTCTTATTACAACTATCTCCTCACTTGCATATAATTTGAAAATGAGAGGAAAAAAGTTTTCAAGGTAATCTCACCATCACACTTCTCTACATTTAATTTCTTTCCCATGAGACTTATCAGGTAAAGCCTATTAGATCTTTCTCCTTATCCTATCTCCATTCTCATTCCTCTTATACTTTATTTTTGTTACCTTAGTTTCTCTCTTTCCCAGAAATTGCTGAGAAAAGTATCAACATTTTATTTATTGACAGAGAGAGGATACCTTTTATCTCAGTAAAAAGTTACTTTGTGTCAGACCTCCACTAAATATTATCCTCTCATTGCCATACATATTTTCCTGTCTTTTGAAACAAATTATGAAATCCAGGTATGAAGTGGAAGGAAGCCTGTGGGAAAGCAACAGGGCAGCCAGGTTTTTATCAGCTGGAACAGCTCATACAGCTGAAAAGGGAAAGTCATATTCCAGCAGGCTGGAAGGACACACATCTAAAATGCATCTTGCTGTAGCATGAATTAGAATATAGAACCCATATGGGTACAATACAGGATACAGGTAGCCCCAGCAGATCGAGGAACTACCCTAACTTTAATTGATGGTCACTATTCTTGATTTGTTATTTTAGGAAAAGAAATGTAAATGTTCAAAGTCACCACTGCTAGCTATTATCAGTCATCCTTTGCTTCAGTCCCATCGAACACACTGCACAACGACTGGGAATACAGTCCTGCAGCTTGCGGTATCATGCCATCTTTCTAAATGGGTCTCCCATCATTGCCTCCCAGGCCTCAGCAGCCTTTGAGCCTCTGCCTCCTCCCCTCGCTCTGTGGTGGGATGCATGAGGGAAGTGCAAGAGACCAAGACCCCTGGGACGCCAGTGTGCAGAAGCCCTGCAGCCACACAACAGGCTCAAACACCTCTCCATCCATCCATTTCCATCATCTCCTAATTGTATAACTCACAGGGATCCCTACACCAGCTGCCTGCAGGAATGTTTCCTTGGGAGGGAGGCCACGGAGGACAGTTTGTGCTAAGTGCCCCTTGCTGTCCCTGGAAGCAAGTCCTTGCTGGCAGCCAGAAGCAGCTGCCCTGCAGACCTGCAGACCCCCAAAGCTCACAATGTCCCACCTGCCCTTATGCCCAAAGATGGGGGTACGAGGCCAGGGTGTGCTCTGACGCTGCCCAGGTGTCCGGCACACATCCTGAGAGGTCACGCCATGCTCACCCTCTGTGCCCAGAGGTGTCCCTGTACTTACAAGGATTCCTTTTCGCTAAAATTTCCTTTCTCCCTTTAATCTCAAATCTTGCCTCACAAAAGTAACTCCCAATGCTTTGTATCTCAGGCACAGCTGTGGCCGCACATTTCTCAGAAGGGCTGCACCAAAGTATTGCATCATCTGTATTTGTACGGAGAAGGCACAGACCTGGAGATTCAGGATTATTAGCATAATGACTTCTAAATTACATTAATAATGAAGATTCTTTACCAAGCGCTGAGTAAAAAATCCCAAAGTTGATTGCAACACAAACAAGCCCTATGTTAATTTCTATTAGCTGATCGTCAATAACCTCACTGAATGCCACTAGATGTTTAAAGCTAAAGAAATGTAAAAGACGGTACTTGAGCTTGCACAGCCCTCAAAAATGCTTGGGTGTCTATCCCTCACTGTCTGAGGTGCAACACCTTCCCAGAATTGTATACTGTATGTTGCATAATGATATTTTACATTCACCTGGACCACTCAAAAGCTGTAGCATCCAGCCAGTTTGGGTTTTGTCTGCACTGCTGATTTAGGCTGGGTTCCCGGAGGAATTTGCACACACACCTATTGTATCCCACCGAGCTGTCGCTGATGATAGGTGGGACTACTTGTGGCAACACAGCCAAGCAGGTGCCAGCAGTGTTTGCAATGTGATACCCAGGCGAACTCGTGTAACATTTGTGCAAAGCTGATGCTCATACCAGCTTCCCCCCACTGCCCCAGCAGGAAATGTGATATAATGTTTAACACAAGCAAATGCAACGTGACTTCAGTAATGTTTAACCCATTTTTTGACCAAACAAATCCGAATTTAATATTATTATGAATATCACTGTGGACAAAAAGTAATCATATTTACCCATCCTGTCAATTTAAGCCATGTATTTATCAGTAACAATAAGGAGTCACAGACTGATCTATGCTTGACCACCTGTTTTGGAAGGCCAGAGTAAAATCCTGCCCCTCCTGGAAAACAGAGGGGGGATTTCAGCAGAGTCCAGATTTCACCCCAGTGGTTAAAACAATGACACAATGTGCAGACATGGGAATATAAAGCCAAAGCTCTGCCCTTCGGTAGGAAGGCCTTGAAGGTACACTAGAAAAAGGAGAATGTGCCTTTTTAAGGGACCCCTGGAGCACTTCTGGAACAGTTGCATGCAAAAGGGGTCCGGTTTGTTCACTCAGAAGGCTCTGTACAACAGGCATAGGCAGAGGAGCACCCAGAGAGATTCACTTCAAAAGAGACAGACTTCAAAAGCTCCTTCCCAATCCAAAGCAAAATGCTAATATCCACACCACCCACACTCCTCCCTCCCCCACCTGGGTTGGTTCCTGACTGGCTGTGGGGGCACAGCCCACAGGTACCCCACGGGTACCACAGCACCCAGGCAAGGGCAGAGCCACGCACACCCCAAGCCTGCCCCAGCTGCTCACCACCCCACAGAGCTTCTGACAATGCTGACAGGAAACTTCTGACAGCTTTATGAAGCCTATTAGCTCCATTTGCTTGGTCTTAATGATTCTTAAATTTTGTTTATAAGTAGAGGGCCGAAATTACCATGCTTATTTGAATAATCCCCAAGTCAAATGAAAGAGTGCTGGGTTTAGCCACATATCAGCATCTGAAAGTAACTCAGTGGAGTAGCAGGGCTCCTCGCTAGCACTGCACACACTCATATGCCTCTGCAGCACAACACATCTCTAGACAGAAATAAGATTTTTATAGCACCACTGTTATTTCCGACTCATATAAGAGATCAAATTCCCCAAGTTCATAAAGAGTTCCAGTCCTTCCCTGACCTAAGAGCTGCTGTGAGTGGCTGAGAACTTCGTGCTTGTCTGGGTTGAGAGGTTAATGGCTATTCCACAGACACGTTTTTTTCAGTTAACAGGCAGGTCATTTTAGCAGATGATTTGCAGGTGTTTTGCAACACTTAGAGATAACCCTGTGGAGTACTTCTGTCTAAGCTTCTTTGACTCTTTTCTTTTTTGAATTGCATCAGATAAATCAGAGAAACCAAGCAGGTGAAACTTTCATGGACTAATCACACAATGACAAACTGCCCTTCCAATTTCCACACAGCAGAACTTCTCCAAATAAATGTCAAATGTAGTTCAGTGCTTGTTAAAATTATCTTAAAATCCTAGCCATAAAAACTATAACCTTTCGAATATCTCAAGACACATGGCGGACAGTCCATTTTGATGAACATCACAGCACAGTTTCAAAGTTCACACCTTCACAAAACATGAAAATGATGCTGGAATAATCAATCTCCTGCATAAGAAAACAGGTCTTCACTCCTACCTGAGACTTCACCCACTTAAACTGTGTAAATCATTATACTGAGAAAGGAATCATTCATGTCAGCTATTTTTCTGAAACACACTCTTCACCTAGTCTAACAACTTCTCCAAGCTTTGTGCTTCAAGATGAGTTCTTATCTTCTGCTGCCAGATAAAGAGCTACTGGTTCAAACAGACAGCGACCATGCAATCATCTGTACCTTAATCCAAATGTTTTTCTTTAAGGTCACAAGCCTACTGTCTGTTTTTCCTGCAAGTCCTCACAGGACATGGAAACAGCATTTACCTTACCATATAAGCTGCCCCCCAGCATTTTGGAAGAAGCAGGAGTGGCTTTTCAGGAGACACACTGCAGCAAAATCAGTCAGTTCAGTTAATATCACTTTCATTTTTCTGAAGCAAAAAGAACCTCAAGCCTGAAAACACAAGGGAGAGTGTGGCTCACTTTTCTGAGGCCTTGCTGCACACTGTGGACAATTTTACAGGAAAACAATCACTGCTGGGATTATGCCACAGTTTGATTATTATTTTTCTAATAATCTCTCCAAGTGTGGTTTTACATACCTAGTACTTTGAACTTTTTTCTTTTTTACAAAAATAACACAAATCTTAGTTTTAGTTTGCAGAGGGAGGAAGCAAGGAAAGTATCTGGCTAAGCCTTTGAAAGTCAACAGAAATATGGGATCAGGTCCACAATAAACTTTATAGAGTGGCACCTGCAGAGGAAATTACTCATTGTATGATTGATGCCACAATTAGAGGCATAAAAAGTAATTCCATGATAAACAAGCAGCAGAGCAGAAAAAGAATAATATCCTAAGAGTGTGTATATGCTCAAATAAAAGTCATATTGGACAACATCGAACAGTCTTCACATACACAGACACAAGTTCTCAATGAGGCTAATGGCACAGTATCCCTCCCTCTCCCTTTCTCTCCCTCCCCGTAACAGCCCTGATTTGGGGGCTGCATTTGGCCAGTACCTGCCCCTGGTGCCACTAAAGCAACTCCAGCGCCATTAGCCATGTACACAGCTATCACACGGCCGTAACTCATTGCTTGCAGAGCTGCCGTTTCCCGCAGAGGTGCAGACCAGCAATGCAAACCAGCACAGCTCCACCAGCAGCACAGCCACCCGGGCCACACCAGCTCTGGCCTGAGGTCTAAGGAACTACCAGCCAAACCTCTGGGTACACAGAAGGGAGCAAACATATTTTGTTGCTGAAAAAGCAGAGATATCAAATCTTTTTTTTAGAGAAGAAAAAGAGGAAGGGGAGACAGCATTACAGATACATGTGCATTCCCTACATCTTTGCAAGTTACATCATTTACTACCTTTATGGAACCACATCAGGAAAGCTCCAGCCAAGGTACTACCTCAGCTGAGGGAGTATGCAGCCTTCCATGCACACTCATATTTATTTGTCCTTGTGATCCACATTTACCAAATAACTTCAAAGCACCACTCTAATCTACAGCACATAAGTTTAATACATTTTCGTGGTTCCTCTCCAAAAATTTCACAGATAAATTTCTGCTTCAGGAAACCAAAAGCTACACACTAAATTACAAGTGTGTTATTTCTGCCCATGCCCCCATACTGGTCTGACAAGCAGAATCACACATTCAAACACTTGCTTACCTGAGACTGACACTTTCATAAGAGCTTCCAGGGGTCTGTTGTTGTCCAGATCACGACTGAGTTTGAGTTCCCCAGTGGCAGAGTCCAAAAGGAGCAAGTTTAATTCATTGCCTTGGACAAAAGTGTAGGCCAGGCTGTCAGACACATCAGGATCATGAGCTGGGATCTTGCCAATCACACCAGAGGGAAAGCTGTTGGACTTGTTGGTCACATAGTTATTGAAGAGGATCTGGAAGTCCTGCAGCACGGGTGGGTTATCATTTTGGTCCAGGAGGCGGATGTGCACAGTCGCTCGGCTCACAAGAGGGGCTGAAGTGGCCTGCACCACAATAACGTACTCTGTCCGGCTCTCATAATCCAGGTCCATTAGGGCTGTGAGGTCTCCATTGAGCAAGTCTAGTTGGAAGACCTCGGGGATGTTCCCCTCTACAATCTGGTACATGATCTGTGCATTGGTCCCCTCGTCAGGATCAGCTGCACTGATCCGTGCCACAATAGAGCCCACGGGGCTGTTCTCCTCTACAAAGATGTCAAATTCATCCTTTTCAAAGACAGGGGGGTTGTCATTAATGTCCAGCACAGTCACCTGGATATCCACAGAGGCTTTGAGTGGTGGGCTGCCCCTATCCACAGCAAAGGCCCGCAGGCTGTAGACAGCCACGTTCTCGCGGTCCAGCTTGCGCAGTGTGCGTATCACTCCAGAAGTGGGTTCGATGTAGAAGTCTCCATCTCCATCATCACCACCTTGGAATGTATAGAGGAGACGGCCATTGAGGCCTGAGTCACGGTCAGTGGCAGACAGCTGCAGGACACTGGTGGAGAGTGGCACATCCTCAAAAACCGAGCCCTGGTAGCGGTCACGCAGGAAGCGGGGTGCATTGTCATTGGCATCCAGGATGAGGATCTCAACGTATGTGGTGTCCGATTTCTGGGGGATACCATTGTCATGGGCTGTAATGGCCAGTGTGTAGGAGGCCTGGTCCTCATAGTCCAGCTCCATCAGGGTGGTGATGGTGCCTGTGTCAGGGTCAATGCGGAACTGGGGGATATTATCATCCAAAATATAAGTGATTCTTGCATTCTCCCCGGTGTCTTCATCAGTGGCACTGATGGTGACAATAGAGGTGCCAATGGGCTTATCCTCGCTGACACTCACTGTGTAGTGGGAACTCTGGAAGACTGGGCGGTGTGTGTTGGCATCTGTGACATTGATGAAGACCTGGACAGTGTCAAAGAGAGTGCCATCAGAGGCAGTGACTGTGAGCACATACTGTCTTTCTTGCTTGTAATCCAGGGGCAAGGCCAGTGTGATCAGCCCTCCTCCACTCTGGCTGGTGATGGCAAAACGGTTCCTGGTGTTGCCACTGGTAATCTGGTAAGTCACAACACTGTTAACGTCCCTGTCCACTGCTGTCAGGGTCAGGACACTGCTGCCCACAGCTGCATCCTCGTTCAGTCTGAGGTGATACACCTTCTCTGTGAAGGTGGGGTTGTTGTCATTCACGTCCAGGACAGTGATGGATACACTGGCTGAGGAGGTCATGACTGGCACACCGTGGTCCCTGGCCTCCACCCCAAAGTGATAGTTTTCCACAGTCTCTCGGTCCAGCTCTGCAGCCACAGTGATCCACCCTGTGCTGTTGTTGATTTGAAAAGGGAACCCAGAATCACCTGCTACAGGGGCACCTCCAGTGGAGGGTGCCATCTCTATGAGTTTGTACTCCAGGCGGGCATTCTCTCCAGAGTCAGCATCCACAGCCTGGATGTGCAGCACCGAGTAGCCCAGAGGAACATTCTCCAGCACTGTGGCCTGGAAGGGAGTGCTCACAAAGATGGGGGCATTGTCATTCACATCCACAACCTGCACTGACACCATACCACTGGAGTTGATTAAAGGAGGTCTGCCTCCATCCTGGGCTTTGATCCGGAGCGTGTACTCCCGAATAGTCTCGTAATCCAGAGGGTTTATCAGGTCGATGGCGCCAGAGAAAGAGTGAATGTAGAACTGGCCTTTCAGGTTGCCACTCACAATGCTGTAGTGCACTTGGGCATTGCTGCCCCGGTCCCGATCTGTGGCCTGTACCTGCAGTATCTGGCTGTTCACTGGGGCATCCTCTGGCACCTGAACCAGGTAGCGCTTCTCACTGAACTGAGGGTAGTTGTCATTCTCATCCTCTACAGTGATGTGCACCATAGCCGTGGCACTGCGTGGTCCCGGATCCTTGCCCTGGTCATTGGCTTCCACCACCAGGTGGTACTCAGAGACCTCCTCGCGGTCCACTGAGGCTCGGGTCCTCACAACACCGGAACGCGGGTCAATCTCAAAGACTCCATCACCAGCTCCTGGCTCCAGTAGCCGGTAAAGCATGTTGGCATTGGCTGGGGCATCACCATCAGTGGCACGGATGGTCAGTACCTCGTAACCCACCTCCAGGTTCTCCCGGATGCTCTCCCTGTACTCAGGCTGCTCAAAGACTGGCTCATGGTCGTTAGTGTCACTCACAGTCACTGTCAGATAGGTGGTGGCTGAGCGGCGGCGTGGGGAGCCATGGTCGGAGGCGGTAACCTTCAGCACGTGCGTGTCCTTCGTCTCCCGGTCAAGGCTGCGGGCAGTGACCACACTGCCCGTCTCGGCGTCGATGGTGAAGTAGTCATTGGAGCGCTCGTCAAAGAGTGCCTCCATGGAGTACGCCAGCCGGCCTGCTTCACCTTCGTCGGGGTCCTGGGCCCGCAGCACGATGACCGCCGTGCCGGCCGGTTCGTTCTCGGGGATGGAGACCTGGTAGCTGGGCAGCTGGAACTGCGGGGGGCTGTTGAGACTCCGCACCCGCCGCGCTCCCCGCCGCCC